>OX463755.1:83860752-84074414 GCA_949824845.1 Rhingia rostrata | reverse complement strand
AAAAAAGAAGGCGAGAACAGCAGAGACAACAATACGAGTTGAAAGCGCAGCAAATGCTTCAGCAGCAACGGTTTTCTAACATGCAACAGAAGCAGCTACAACAACAACAACAACAGAAGCAGAGCGACAACAACCGCAACAGCAACAGCAGCAGCAATATAAGCAGCCGCAACAACAGCAGCAGCATCAACAACAACTGCAGCAACAACAACAACAAAGGCAGCAGCAACAACAACAAATGCAGCAGCAACAACAACAAAGGCAGCAGCAGCAACGACAACAGGAAAAGCGGGAAGATGTAAGATTAACGTAAGTGACTTGCCTACAAGCGATAGTATTAAGTTATGTAAGCAGATATTTATTAGGGACTTCGTAGTCAAACATATTCCGGCCGAACAGCAGAAAATTATATGCTACAATATGGAGGACTATAAAAAAGTCCGCAAAGAACTAGAGGGGCTAAAGGCAGAATACTTCACGTATACGCCGAAAGCAGAAAAACTAAAAACGCTCATCCTTAAAGGAATCGATTCCAGGGCTGGTGCAGAGGAGCTCAAGTATTTTGAGAGCGACGATGAAAAGTTCGTCGGCGTAAAGCCGTTTACCGGTCAATGATAGGGGTGGTAACCGAAGGTTACCGTTTTTCCTCGTACAAATAACCCCCAATAGCAAAATCGATAGTGTACGCAGAGTTAATCGCGTATACTATTATGCTGTCCATTGGGAAAAATTAAAAAGTACAGATCGCATACTGCAATGTATGCGCTGCCAGAGGTTCGGGCACGCCGCTTCTAACTGCAACATGCGGATTAGATGCGTTAAGTGCGACAAGAACCACATCATAAATGAGTGTCCTCTAGGTAGAGAAAGGGTTGAAGACATGAGCAAGATCAAATGTGTTCTTTGCGGAAACGCGGGTCACCCTGCTAATTATAGGGGATGTCCTGTATTCCAACAGAAGAGGAAGAGTATGCTAGCTCGCAAACTGGCTGTTGAAAAAGAAAAACGATCTAAAAGTCGATCTTACACAAATAGGGTAGATCCCAACGTGTAGACATCAAAAATGCCTACGGTTGCCGAGAAAGCACCTGAAGCAGATTTGGATCTGAAAAAGTTCTTGCTGTCATTGAATAGCAGGATCGAACATTTCCAAAAACAATAGAACGACCAAGCAGCACGAATAGATTATATCTATTCGATGTTTGCCCAGTCTACCGCGCCATGAACATGATGAGTACGTTGGATGAGGTAAACTTTAGGATGCTGGCTGTGAATGGTAATTCATTAGTCAGGGTCGAGAGAAGAACCGTCCTTTCAAATCTGTTGAAAAACCAACTCCCGGATGTACTTTTGGTCAGCGAAACTAAGCTAAACTAGAGACACAAATTGGGATACAGCAACTACCATGTAGTAAGAAGAGACCGACCACACTCCTCTTAAGGGGGTGGGGTCGCTGTGTTATTACGCAAAGGCTTACGTCATAGCATCATATATAGCGGGGAAGTACGTAGGTTCCAGGTGCTGAGGAGAATGTATGTGGTGTCGCTTTATGCAACTGAAGCAACGCGGGTGGCCGCGGTGTAGTGGTTATGTGTTCGTCTGTTGAGTGGAAAGCTGCGCGTTCAATCCCAACCAAAATCCATTTCACTTTAATTTAAAAGAAATAAAAAGGTCGGTGTATTACCTAAAATTATGCACACCATCTTGAATTTCTTCAAATTTAACGAACACAAGAAAAAGTGACTCCCCGAAGCTAGTTCGGACACCACCCATGGAGTTTAAGTCTCCACTACATCCAAAATCTTTCCTATCCTCTCTTTCTTCCCCTTCTCTAACGCTCATACTATGGTAACATATAAAAGGGTATTCATAACCCTTGAGTACGTGTTGCCTACAGCTTGAATCGGCTGAAAATTATTACTTTTTTGCCGGTGATCTTAACGCTAAGCATTCGGCTTGGGGAAATACAATCGCGAACACTAGAGGTCGACTGCTTCAGAATTGGCGGGAGCAAAATATGATTGAGTACAAACTTAGTTTGTCATAATCATATCACAAGGTCAATGGATCTAGCTATCCCTAAGATAACTAGTTCTGACGACCAGACGGAGAAATATCGAACGCCAACAATCGATGCACTCCACCGACACAAAAGCAGACTGGTCTCGAGGCTTAAACGGCTGCGTAGACTATTCACAGACAGACAAGACCCGGAGGTTCGGACACTGAAGTCACTGATCAAAAATCTTAAAAAATTAATATCGGAGAATTACAGAAAATCTATAAATTTGTACTGGGCAACAAAATTCGGACTATAAAAACCAGTAGCCCGAATATGTTCCCTCAAATAAATAAAATATTCAGGCGAAAAGATCATAACGACATTCCATGTGTCCAAATTTCCAAAACGACAGAAAACAGACAGACACTCACGGCTGTTGGTATAAGTCCGGAAAACGTTGACTCGAACGACGGGTTTTTCACGATCGAAGATCTTCATGAGAAGGCGAATTCGATAGGCGCTATTTTCCAGACCGTGTGTACGGTGAACAATCCTGTTCGTCCAAATCGCGATATTGAGGAAAGAGCCTTTCTGAATCACTTTTATCTGCGCACTGAACTTCAAGCTTGGCGATCTGAGAATCATGGTTTTTCCGTATTCAATGACGAAAACCCTTCCAATGGCATAGTCGTCAATAGCCTGATGCTGTTCGTCTAAAAAGATGAACTCCTGGACATCTTGGTATCACTAAAAAGTTAAAAGTCGGCAGCAGAGGACGGTGTCCCAAACGTCGTATTGAGACACCTGCCAATAGAAGCAGTCGATATCTTCACCACCCTGTTTAACAATGCACTGAATAATATACATTATCCGGTGCACTGGAAAACGGCGGTGGTACATCCTATCCCCAAAAAGGACAAGGACAAAACGAACCCTGCAAATCTTCGGTCAATAAGCAAGGTATTCGAGAAGATAGTCAATAGAGCTCTGCTTAAGTGGGTTGATGAAAACAAAATAATTCCGGATAATCAGTTTGGTTTTCGTGCGAGGCATGATACCATTCATAACGCGTCGAAACTAGTGTCCGACATCCAATGGAATAAATACAAAGGACAATGCGTAGGGGCCTGTCTGGTTGACTTTGAAAAGGCCTTCGACACCGTATGGTTAGAGGGGCATTTCTACAAGCTGGCCAGAATGGGCATGCGTAAACCCATGCTATATATGATATATGAAATGCTTATGGGAAAGAGTTTGTTGTCAATGTGGCAACGTAACTTCGAGTAAAGTCTTTGAAATTAAAAACGGTTTACAACAGGGGCGGTGAACTTCCGATATTGTTTAACATTTATACAAGTGATCTTGTAGGTTCTCTCAGACACGCAGATCAGGTCCGAAAATCGGAGTCATCAACATACTTTTGCAACGTGACTTTGATCACATTAAGGGATGAAGTTCAATTTCCAAAAAACCGAAACGATTCTGTTCAGGACCCCATTGCATAGGGATTCTAGGGATACCAGAAAAAACTGCAAAAAATTGTGTATCATTGGACAGCATGGACAGCCGTTGGCGTGAAGTCAAATACCTTGGCATCTGGCTTGACAAGTTTCTGTATTTTAACAAAAATGTAGATGCTTGTCTGGCTAGGGCTAGGGGGGCTTATTCTCTGACAAGGAGGTTGTTTCAAAGCAGTCAACTTGACTCAAGGGTGAAAGTCATTTGCTACATGGCCCTCATAAGGCCGATCATCGCTTACGGTTGTCCCGTGTGGTTCAATGTGTCACCAGCCTACATGGAAAAGATACGGCTGTTTGAGAGGCGGTGTCTCCGATCCTGCTTAGGATTGTACCAAACGCCGGACTCCGAGTACATAAAATATTATCGCAACGAGGTTCTATACAATGGGGCTCAGTTGAATAGAATCGACAATTTCCTGATTAAGGAGATGCGAAGACACGCTGCAAGGGCGATGGCTAGCGATAAAAGCCTGATCTTTGGGGCTTATTACCCCAATGATTTATACATGGAGAGCACGTTCATATCGGGATTTATTCCACCAGAGGCATTCATCTACATCGATTCGTGAGGGTTAGTACAAGACAGGAACGGTATCCCGGTTTTATACCACCGCTATCGTGACGCGTGGGACAAACGGCTAGTCCGCGACGGGTACGTCGACAATGCTCCGGAGCTCCTCCGCTTTAGCAAGGCGGTATCGGATCGCGATAGGATCGATGCTGCAAAACAGCGCACTGAATTCTGGTAGCTACATGAGGAAGGTGATTCTGCACTTCCTCAGGACTTTGCGGACTTTTAGTCCAACTCCATAGACAAGATTTTTAAATTAGGAACAAGGTCTGGGGCGGGGCTTGTGTACCATATTGGCGTACAATATGGTTGAACGCAGGCTGCCGTGGGACCGAAAGACGCAATCAGGAATGCGACCCCTCGCGGCATGTGCAATCAGGGCTCGCCACCCCGATTATAATTAAGTTAGGTTTAAGTATTTAGGTAGTCTTAAGTTAGGTTTAAGTAGTCTTAAGTTACTCTTAAGTTGTTTTAGTAGTCTTAAGTTAGTTATAATCTAGAATAAGCTTTTTTATGAAACAAAAAAAGTCACTGTACAAAGTTTTCTATTTTTTCTTTGTAAATTAAAATTACATATAAAACCAAAAAACTGACAAATTTAAGCATAAAGGCAAAATAAAACAGCTAAAGATAAGCTTACAGCGCCCACTAAGGGCCGATAAATTAGATTAAGTAGACCAGTTATTGATAAGTTAGATTTAAACATTTTGTCTAGTAGTTAGTTAATATTTTAAGTAAATAAAAAATGAGTTTTTAAGTTAAAAAAAAAGTTAGCACTAGATGCTTAAGCGAGCTACCCTGGTTTCGATTCCCGACCTTTTTTCCTCTTTTTTTATTATTTCGTTTTTAAACAAATAATCAAAATAAAGAAACAAGAGGTTTACTAAGTGGTCCTTGGACGGACTAGTAGTGGCGTCAGACGTGCAAGCGAGAGGTGCGGCGTTCAATGCCCGCCCTAGTAAAGAAATACTCGAAGCATTTTTCCACAACAGAGAAATTACAAATTTCATCGAGTGGGAGAATAGGTAGATGGAAGCTAGAAAAGTAGCCCGACAGTTACGGGACTGACAAAGAGGAAGATGAAAATTATGTGTACGCCGAATTTGGTCAATCGGCGTACAAACACAGGTTCAGTCATGCTGCCTGCTGAAGCGAGGGGGGCGACGAAATTGGCAACGACGTCGGCGGCAGCATTACAAAAACAATTGGCCTCCCCATCAGATGATGTAGAGGAAATATCCTACATGTCTGATGAAGGGGAAGGGCGATACCACCGATGATAGCAACAGGTTTGCAGTGCTGTCAATGGACGATGACGATAAAGAGGAAAAAATAGTTGAGGAAAAAATAAAAATGTTAAAATTCCAACTCGAACCGCTAGTTCTAGAGTTGAAAGAGAAGCAAGAAGAGCGTTGCGAGCGATAAAAAAAAGCCCGCGATGAAGAAACACAACAACAACAACAAACGGTAGTGGCAAAAACAAGTTTTCCGGCAGCTATCGCCTCAAAGCAAACTGGAAAAGTTGAGGAGTATCTCAGTCCTCAACTTCCAGGTTGTACACTGGGAAAAATTAAAAAGAGGTGAAAGCATGCTTCAATGCATGCGTTGCCAAAGGTTCGGCCACGCCTCAGCAAACTGCGAAATGCAGTCACGCTGTGTCAAGTGTGGAGAGAACCACTACATAGGAGATTGTAGGCTAGGAAAGGAGTGGGTCATAGATCCTGCGTAAATGTGCACTATGCGGAGGCAGCGGGCACCCTGCAAACTATCGGGGCTGTCCAAAGTTTCAGCAAATAAAAAAGCGAAGCAAACGGTAGTGGCGAATCAGCCAGCCGTTCGCCCTCCGTCAATGTCCGTCAACGCCAAAACTTCCTACACCCAAATGGCGTTAGGAAAGGGAAAAACGGTACAGCATCCACGTAAGGAAGCCAGACAGGCCTCAGGCTCCAGCAGTGGATGCGGATTTGTTGACTGCGTTGCGGGCCATTCAAGGTCAGCTAACCGGTCTTCAAAACGGGAGCAGGCGTCAAGGGCAGACTATATGTAATCCTTGTTGCCGAGCTTAACGCAACTTAGATCATATTGGGCGCACTGTCAGAGAGACCCTTAAAGATCTTGGCAGTGATTGTAAATTCACTGATTAGGATCGAACGTAGAGCTATTCTTTTTCAGTTGATTACAGACCAAAGTCCAGATGTGCTTATGGCTAGCGAAACTAAGCTGAAACAGAAGCATAAATTGACTAATAGTAATTACAATATCGTAAGAAGGGACCGGCCTAACTCCACTCAAGGAGGCGGGATCGCTATTTTTATACGAAAAGGCATTAGTTATAAGGTCATATATAGTGGTGAAGTGCGCCGATTCCGTCTGCTGGAAGCCTGCATTCCTCTCCAACAAGGGAAGCGACTGTATGTGACAGAGGCCTACGCACAGGAAGCACCTCAGCCTACACTTTTTACAACAGAGCTCGGAAAACTTTTCGAATCTCTAAGACTGAACTCAGTGGAGAACTTTTATGTTTTGGCCGGAAATTTAAATGCCAAACACGAAGATTGGGAAAATCAATTACAAAATCCTCGGGGTAACCATCTTTACAATTGGATGGTCCATTACAATGTTGAGTATAGGATCGACATTCTCGCCACAGATAGGCCATCGTTTCCGAGAAGCGGTCGTGCTTTGCTGGATCTTTTACTGCGAGATACAAGACTGACAGTTACTAACAGAGTGGGTAAACACCCGCGAAACTGTTTACGGACGATAGAGTACGACAGTGATCACTGCGGACTCGACGCCGTAATACAGCATCCGAACGACCTTGTGACGTTGGAGGAGTATGTGCCTGTGCATTCTTACAACTACGGTAAGATGCGCTGGCCTCGCTTCACCAACGGCTTGTCAAGAGAACTATGTTCGAGGGCCATTTCACCACCAAACAACAGAAACTTAACGAAAACGACGAATACTTACAACAAATGGACAAAACGATTCAAAGAACAATGAACAGGACGATACCGAAATACAAAGAACACGACATAACGTCTACGTACAGAAACGCGAACATTGACGCACCACACAGACAAAAAAGCAGACTTCTGACAAGACTTAAACTCTTTTACAGCCAACTGACAAACCCACGCGACCCGGAGATTAGTACACTGAAGGCGTCAATCAAAATCATCAACCAATTGATCAAGAAGAACTTTCAGTTGTCCATTAATTTGTTTTGGAATAATGGAATTAGGGACGTAAATTCCAGCGACCCGAGTATGTTTCCACAAATTAATAAGATCTTTAGGAGGAAGGTCATAACGAACTTCCGTGTATTAAGCTCCAACAAACCACTGACAATACAAGCATACTTTTGACAGCAGGAATTCATCCAGGGGAAGCCGTCTTCAACGACGATTTCTTTGTTATTGAAGATCCTCAGGAGAAAGTGGAGGCAGTGGGGGCTGTCTTTCAGGAAGTGTATAAGGTGAATGAAAGCATTCGCCCGAACCGCGTCCTGGAAAACAATGCCCTGCTCCGTCATTTCTATCTCTGAAATGACATAACGCAATGGCGATCTGAGAACCGTGGTTTCACCCGGTTTAATGACGAAATCTTGGCAAACGCCATAGTCGCCGAGCGAAGTGGGTACAGTCTCCTGTTAATCTCGAATGTAGAACTCCAGATCATCTTCGATTCCATAAAGAAAAAGAAGTCAGCGGAAGTCGATGGTATACCCAACATTGTACTGATTGTACATTGTACAATTACCCCCTGAAGCTGTTGACATTTACACCACGCTGTTCAACAACGCGCTGAATAATGCATATTATCCAGTGCGTTGGAAGACAGCGGTGGTTAATCCTCTACTGAAAACAGGAAAGGACAACTCCAATCCGGCAAATTTCCGGTCGATAAGTCTGCTTCCGAGTACCAGCAAGGTTTTCGAAAAGATACTCAATCGAGCCCTGTTCAAGTGGTCTGAGGACAATAATATTATACCAGAGAACCAGTTTGGTTTCAAGGCTGGACATGACTGTATTCATGCCGCCTCTTAACTCGTCTCTGATATGCAATGGAACAAAGATAAAAAACAGTGCACGGGTGCATGTCTGGTTGGTTTAGTGAGGGCTTTTGACACCGTATGGTTTGAGGGCCTCTATCTAAAGCTGACCAGACTTGGCATAAGTAAACCACTGCTATATATGCTTCATGACATGCTGACTGGCAGAACTTTTGTTGTCAAAAGTGGCAATGTAACTTCTACCACCGAATTTTTCATTAAGAATGGTCTGCAACAGGGAGCGGTTAACTCAGGAAATTGCGTATGCGGACGACCTTATCGCGTACAGAACAGCCTCTACTGTCGAAGTCATTCAAACTCTTTTGCAGCGGGACTTCGGCAAGATCCAGAGATATTGCGATGACTGGAAGTTGAAAATCAACTTTCAGAAATCAGAAACTATCCTGTTTAGGACACCGTTGTCTAGGGCCTCCAGGGATACGAGAAAAAACTGGCGAAAGCTGCTGATCGTTGGACCAAACGGGCAGCCACTGGCGAGTAAAAATGTACTAAAGTACTTTGGTATATGGTTAGGTCAGTATCTATATTTCGGAAGACATGTAGATGCCGCTCTGGCGAGAGCTAGGGGAGCATTTGCCCTGACAAGACGATTGTTTTATAGCAGTCGTCTTGACAGCAGGGTGAAGGTGATTTGCTGCATGGCGCTCATTAGGCCGACGATTGCCTATGGGTGCCCGGGTTGATTCAACGTTGCCCCATCTCAAATGGAAAAGATAAGGGTGTTTAAGAGGCAGTGTCTGAGGAGCTGCCTTGGACTTCACAGAACACCAGTATCTGACTACACAATATACTATTCCAGCCAAATCCTATACAACGGGGCCAACATAAGCCGAATAGACAATTTTCTACTGAAAATCATTCGGTTTCACGCTGCAAGAGCGATGGTTTCGAACAATAGTCTCATCTTTGGGGCCTGCTACCCCAATGAGGAATATTTTGGGAGTGCGCGTTTAAGCGGCTTTATTCCCCCCGAAGCTTTCCTATATTTGAACAGTCGAGGGCTGATACAGGATAGATCGGCGGTTCCGCTAAACCACGTCTTCCGACGAACTGTAGATAGGCGGCTCCTATACGACCGACACGTCCTCGCTCAGGGCGGAGGAGAGCGCCTGCGGTTCAGCAGGTGTGTGTCCGATTGGGACCGTCGGAGTAGGTTACAACAGGAGAACCTATTGTAGTGGTTAAATTAGTTAAAGATAGTTGACTTAAAAGTGTAATGTTATGGCCGACTTACATAGTTTTAGTCTTTAGGTAAAAAACTGTCATGGTGGCACAAAAAAAAGTACAATAAAAATATATATATATGTATATAAAAAATCAGAAAACGCTTGCTTGGCTGTTCTAGTTTTTAAGCTATTTTTAGGTAGATGTAATTAGTCTTAAGTAGTTTAAGTTAGTCGATAAGTAGTTTTAATTAGCATGTACGTTTAATAAAATAAAAAAAGAAAATGAACCAAATTTTTCTAAGTTTTCTTGGTAAAAATTGTGTTACTTTTATGTGTATATATTAGATAATGGGCCGAAAGGCATTAGAATTAGGTTATCGTCTAATTTAGGGCGCCCGCATAGGGCAAGTAAGTTAGTTAAGTAGTTGATAAGAAGGCTAGTTTTTTCATGAATTTTTGTCTAGCATGTAAGTTAGTTTTAAGATAAAGTAAAATAAAAATTAATTAAAACAACAAAAAAACACTTCTTGAAAATTATTTGCCAACTTGCCAGTTAATATCCAATCACTTTCACTTTAAATTGCAAAATACACTAGCAACTAAGCTGTCTAACCACTTCGGAGAGCGACTGCATACGTTTGTACATTTGGTTTTGGATGTACAGGATCCGAACGGATTTCTGATGGCCGCGTAGTGTGTGAAAATGTGGGTTGCTTCTAGGCATTTTCTTTTTTGAATTCAATTTCTTTGAATTAATACTCATAAATTTCGCCCATCTTTTTTGCAACTACTTAGCTATTTCGCATCCGCGATAATTTGCAGCATGATTACCTATACAGTTGATGCAGAAAGGAGGAGTTTTCTTATCTGACTTACAATCTACTGTCATATGATTTCCGGCACATTTTACACACCTCGGTTCTTTTTGACAATAGGTTTGCGTATGATTATATCCTTGGCAGCGCTTGCACTGAGGAACTAACTTGGAATCCTTACCCCTTGGTTCAATTTTTGCAAAAATATTAAGTATTGTTTTATTTCATAAATTTTATTCAAATTTTCTTCTTTATCGAAAGTGAAAATTGTGTTACTTTTATGTGTATATATTAGATAATGGGCCGAAAGGCATTAGAATTAGGTTATCGTCTAATTTAGGGCGCCCGCATAGGGCAAGTAAGTTAGTTAAGTAGTTGATAAGAAGGCTAGTTTTTTCATGAATTTTTGTCTAGCATGTAAGTTAGTTTTAAGATAAAGTAAAATAAAAATGAATTAAAACAAAAAAAAAAACACTTCTTGAAAATTATTTGCCAACTTGCCAGTTAATATCCAATCACTTTCACTTTAAATTGCAAAATACACTAGCAACTAAGCTGTCTAACCACTTCGGAGAGCGACTGCATACGTTTGTACATTTGGTTTTGGATGTACAGGATCCGAACGGATTTCTGATGGCCGCGTAGTGTGTGAAAATGTGGGTTGCTTCTAGGCATTTTCTTTTTTGAATTCAATTTCTTTGAATTAATACTCATAAATTTCGCCCATCTTTTTTGCAACTACTTAGCTATTTCGCATCCGCGATAATTTGCAGCATGATTACCTATACAGTTGATGCAGAAAGGAGGAGTTTTCTTATCTGACTTACAATCTACTGTCATATGATTTCCGGCACATTTTACACACCTCGGTTCTTTTTGACAATAGGTTTGCGTATGATTATATCCTTGGCAGCGCTTGCACTGAGGAACTAACTTGGAATCCTTACGCATTGGTTCAATTTTTGCAAAAATATTAAGTATTGTTTTATTTCATAAATTTTATTCAAATTTTCTTCTTTATCGAAAGTGAATATAAATAAAGGAAGACCTCGTTTTATTCGCCATCTTCTTACGGTTTTTCTCGCTTGACAATGTTAACGGCATCTATAACTTTATAATGCCTGCTTTTCAGATCGTTAATAATGTCATCCTTTAGGCACAACGCATGTAACCCTCTAGCTACAACACATAGAGGCCTTTCAGATTTATTTTCAAATGAATACCATTCAATTTTATCGGTATTAAGCTTACAAGATAACAGACGGTAGCTTTCCGGGTCTTTTACGCAGACTATTCATGTTTTTTTTCTGAGCGAAGTTACTTGGTAATCCGACAATGCCAACGATTTTATCAAGGTATGTAATTTGTTTAAGTCGTCAATACCGATCACATTAATTGGCGGTGGGGGCCGTTGTGTTTCAGCTGTTTCACTTTTTTAACAATCTCTTTGTCTCGGTTTACAATTTCAGTAGATGATACAGCTTTCCTTTTTTTAATCGGTCTTTTCTTTAGAATCCAGTCGGTTTCGCGACTGAGTTCTTCTTCATCCATATGGTATACAGAATTCATGCAGTTTGTACATGGTTTTGGCTCATTAGATATTAAAGTACTCTTTAGAGTCATATTTTCTTACTTAAGATAGAGAATTTCTTTACGAAGCTTTTCGCAGAGCAGTTCGATATTGTTAAGCCTTGTTCGAAGAACGTCGTTTTCGTCCTTAAGGCTCTTACTTTTCATTGAATCTCGCTTTTCGTGGGCTGACACTTCTGGTATTGACGAGCTCCTTGAGACACATATAGTTTTTTGAGATCTAGATGAAGGTGACACCTCATCGAGGTCAGCTTTTCCCGAAAGGGTTTTCTGTTTTATTTTTAACAACAATTTATTTAAACACACTCTTATTTCTGGAATTATATTATTTTGAAAATGGTTTCTCGTTTAACAAATCAATTACACTTATATGAAATCAAATACCAGAGATTAAATTCGTGCACTGTAATCAATTTCCAAAATTCACTTAGGTAATTCACTCAGTCACTATTCAATTCACGTAAACTATTCAAATCACGTTCATGTCACAATTTAGACTAACTCTCTGGTTGTCGCTTCATCTCTATTTGTACCATTCCACATACAGATGGGATATTCTCGGAGATTCCCGCATTTACTAGATGGTTCGAGAAGTGGTTTTGACAGATTCATTCCATTGGGCATTCATTCATTGAATCTCGCTTTTCGTGGGCTGACACTTTTGGTATTGACGAGCTCCTTGAGACACATATAGTTTTTTGAGATCTAGATGAAGGTGACACCTAATCGAGGTCAGCTTTTCCCGAAAGGGTTTTCTGTTTTATTTTTAACAATAATTTATTTAAACGCACTCTGAAGCGATGATCAAAATCCCTTGGGACCTTGTCGTCGTTTTATAAAAAAAAGGGTTGGAAAATATTCAAAATTGTATTGGAAAACTTTATTTAAAACTCAAATGCAGGAAATATTTTATATATTCAGTTCAGAGCCAAGCGACCAATTTCTTGTTCTACTTGTCTTCTGAGCGAATGCTAACTGACTGCACATAAATTGAATTCTTGCTGCCCTTTTATACCCAGAATTGCTACGGTACATTCATTTTTTATTTGTTGAATTCTGTGTATGCATGAGCTTACAGCTACGTGTGTGCGCAGCACTTTTCAATTTACAAAAATATGTGCTTTCTTTAATTTCAAATGTGATACAGATCAAATATGTGCTTTCTTCATGAATGAATGATAATATAAGGTACATTATGTTATTTTATAATAATAATGATGGTTATAATAATGATAGTAATAATTAATAATAATAATGATAATAATAATGATAATAAGGATGGCCGTTACAGTCTCCCCCTCTGCCTCAGAGATCGTCCCGATGATGTGGCAGGAACTGGTGACGTCATCCTTCTTGTTGTCTTCTTGGTAACACTGGGCTGTGAGGTTTCAATGGCTACCTTCACTGGTCTTCCCCTCTTCTTGATGGCAATAACTGGTGTAGGTAGTTCCTGAGAACCACCATTATATGGTGTTAGCAAGGATGCATGATATGTTCCTAGTGGAACTGTTGGATCGCCCTCACTGGCAATCGTGAAACTTGTCGAACCCTTCTTTGCAAGGATTACATAGGGACCATCCCTCTTAGGAGCGAATTTAGATGTGAAACCTTTAGCTGTTCGACTAATGGGATGTGTTTGAACAAGGACTTTATCGCCAACTTCAAGTTTACCGTGAGGCCTTCTTCTCTTGTCAGCGTACGATTTATTCTTGTCTTGTTGTTTCTCGGATGCTTGTTGAGCTTCTTTAAGAGTATCTGCCAGTCTTAGCAGATGTGGAGTTATTTGTGGAACGAAGTTTTCGGATTGAATTATGGATTTCAGATCGTTGTTAACTTCAGTTGGAGTTCTGAGTTCTCGCCCAAAAGTCAAATAAGCGGCTGAAAACCCAGTACTTTCGCATTTGGCTGTATTCATGGCAAAACGTATGGCTGGAAGTTTGAGATTCTATGACGGGTGGTCGTTTCCTACCAAAATGGATAACTGCGTCTTTAAGTCTCGGTTCTTCCTTTCTACCGGATTTGCTTCTGGATGGTATACGGGAGTAAAAGATTGTTTGATTTGTAAACAGAAAGTGAGTTTCTGCATTAGTGCTGATATGAATTGCGTCCCGTTATCACTGTGAAGTTTCCTTGGAACTCCGTATCGCAGGAATACTTCGTTCAAAAGTGTAAGGGCACAGTTTTCAGCGGTGCCTTCCTTCAACGGAAATAATTCGACCCATCGACTACACAGGTCTTCAATGATTAAAATCCACTGATGTCCCTCCGTGGTTATTGGTAGTGGTCCAAACAGGTCTACTGCGATTACTTCAAATCTCTGGTTGCTCGGAGTGGTCTGCATCAGACCCGCTGGTTTGAGATTCGAAGCCTTATAGCGTTGACATTCAATACATTTTTTAACATGTTTTGCTATATCTGATTTCATCTCTGACCAAAAATAGCGGCTGGAGATACGCGCTAATGTTCTGTCCAGTCCATAATGACCGGCTGTGGGATCATCGTGGTATTTCTGCAATACTAGGGACTTCATGGTTTTCGGGATAACTAATTGCCCCTCTTCAGAGTCTTCTTCCGAACAGTAACGATATAAGACGCCATCGTTCAAAACGTAACCACGATTGGTCCATCGAAGTAGGCTGTCGTCATTTTGTTCGAATGAGTCAATAATGATTTTCAAGTCGGGATCCGCCAATTGTTCCTCTCTTATTTCTTTGGAACCTCGTCTTGGGATATCGATGTCTATAGAACAAATCTCACATTTGTCCTCTTCATGCCCCTCGTCAGGACAAGGTGGTCTTGAAAGTGTATCTGCCACGGCATTCTTTTTCCCCGGATTGTATCCAATTCCAAGGTTGTATGGTTGTAACTGGAGTGCCCACCTGGCAAGTCTTCCAGTTGGTGATTTTAATGACATCAACCATTTTAACGGCTGGTGGTCCGTTAATATTTTGACTTGTGATCCTTCTATATATCCTCGAAATTTCTGTATAGCCCAAACTACCGCGAGTGCTTCTCTTTCTGTCGTAGAGTAGTTGCGTTCTGCTGGTAATAATAATCGGCTGGCGTACTCGACTGGATGTTCGTCTTCTCCCTCCCCCTGGAGTAATACCGCACCGAGTGCATAGTTGCTGGCGTCAGTTTTTAAAATAAACGGAGTATCTTCTTTGACTTGTTGCAAAACTGGTGCACTGGTAAGGAGTTGTTTAAGCTTATCAAAGGACTTTTCTTCTCTGTCTCCCCATGTCCAAGCGAAATTCTTCTTTGTGAGATCTGAGAGTGGCTTTGAAATCTTGGCAAAGTTCGGTATGAACCTCCTGTACCATGAACAAGTTTGAAGAAATGATAATACTTGTTTTGGATTCTTTGGTCTGGCTCTCTTGAGGATTGCCTCCGTTTTCTCTGGATTTACTTTGATTCCACTAGTTGTCAGAATGTGACCCAGGTATGAAACTTCGGAACAGCAAAATCTACATTTATCTCTGTTGAGCCGGAATCCAAATTCCTTCAAGCGATTAAAAATTCGTTTTAGATCTTCTAGATGTTTTTCGAAGCTTTCAGAGCAGACGATTAGATCATCTATAAATGCTAGTAACATAATGTCTGTTAAACTTCTTCGAAATTTATCAATTATGCGCTGAAAGGTTGCAGGCGCATTTCTTAATCCAAACGGCATACGTTTAAATACATAAGTGCCGAATGTTGTAATAAAAGCAGTCTTTAACTGGTCTTCTTCTGCTACCATAATTTGCCAGTATCCGGAGCGTAAGTCGAATGTTGACATATACAGAGTACTCTTAGCTTCGTGAAGTAGGTCGTCAATGCGTGGTAAGGGATAGCGGTCTGGAAGTGTTACGGCGTTCAGTGCTCTGTAATCGACGCAAAATCGTGTACCACCATCACTCTTGGGAACTAAGACAACAGGAAATGCCCATGGAGATGCCTTTTCTTCAATTATGCCTTTCTGCAACATTCTGTCAATTTCTTCCTTCAACTGTATTTTCCTGGCCGGTGAGATCCTATATGGAGCGAAAGCAATAGGAGCTGCTTCTCCAGTTTTAATCTGATGTTCTATCAATGGAATAGGAGTGTCTATTTCTCCAAATATTTCACAGTGTGCTACCAGTAACTCTTCCAAATTTGTTTTTTCCATGGAATCCAAGTGTTTAGCTTCTTCAGGACGTAGCTTAATGTCAAGGCTATTCAGCTCAAACCATGCATCAGCGTTTGAAGATTCAACTCTCTGCGGTTCGCTAAATAAATCACTGGATCTATCTGGAGTTTTCATATCTTTTGGCACAGCGTCGGAGAAAATAGATTGCACACCGTGTGGTGAATAATCATTTGGTTTCTTGCGTTTCGGTGTCATACCAATAGGACTTATTACTTTTCGACTTTCTACCCAAGCGAGATATGCAGACACTTCATCCATAACCTCTTTTCTAGGTGTATTAGTCACTTTTCTTACATCTGGTGGTTGGTAATAATATTGGTCCTCATTGTCAATTGGTTTCAAAACGCTACTATTAACCAGTTTGAAATCAAATATTTTTGTGGGGTCATCTATGAAATGGAATGATCTTTGTGCGATATTTAACACAATCCCACATTGTTCTAAGAAATCTATTCCCAACAATGTTCGATTTCCTTTAGCTTTGGGTAAAGCAATAAAGCGAATTTTCCGGAATCTTTTTCCGATACAAATGTCGACTACAGTAGCATACACAACGTCTTTTCGTGGAATACCATCAGCAAATGTTAACTCAGCATTTACCGGCTTGAATTCGCATCCTTTCTTTAGAAGCTGTTGATAAAGACGAGCTCCTGCTACGCTGGTTCTAGCTGCTGTGTCTATATATGCTTCTCCGCGAAGGCCATTAATGTTGACATCAACGGTAGGAACATTTCTTCCAATTACTTTGGAATCTATAAGGTTAAATTTAATTGCGTTTGGACTATTTGCATTTTTATTGCTGAAAGTGGGACAATTTGTTCGGTAATAGCCAGCGGCTCCGCAACCATAGCAATTTAAAGTAGGCTTTGTGGTCTTTGTTTGAAGTACCGACTTGCCTTGCTCACTGCCTTTAATTCTTGTAAAGCATGCGTCAGCTATGTGTCCTCTTTTCCTACAGTAAGTGCAACGCTTCTTTTCCTTACTCTCTGCAGGATGTAAAGAAGGTTTATTTTCATTCTTAAACATTTCCACTTCTCTGGCTTGTTCCAGGAGTTCTTGAAAATTGTTAATTAAGTTTCTGGGGACTTTTTCTCTAATATTAGGGAGAACTTGACCATATACCATATTAAGCATCAAACTTTCAGATATCTCGTCGGATAATTGTGAAAGCAATGACCATTTTCTGCAAATGAATTGGTCGATTCTTTCATTTACTCCCTGTTTCTCCTCAAAGAGTTCTGCATAAATTCGCCAAGAGGGTTTGGCTGGTGCGAATGCTGCTTTGAGTAGTTTTATTGCATCGTTAAAACTCTTTGCTTCTCCTTTTACGCCTTGCCACCATGTTGCTGCGAAGCCTTCCAGCAATAGTGGAATACTCGTGAGAGCACTAGCGTCTGTTACATTTTCGGAGTCTTTGTACACAGTTATTGTCGCGATAAAATCGCTGATCTTTGACGTGTTATTCTCTCCATCAAACCGAGCTGTACATTTGCTAAATGTTCCGTGACTCTCCTTCACGTGTATAGCTCTTACCAGTCGTTGTAGTTGCTCGTCTGACAAAGCGGTTAATGAGGACGCGCCCGTCGAAGCATCTGATGACGTGTCTCCAAGCATCTCTCCTTCTGGGATTACCTCAGTTTTTGGAGCTTGTGTGGTTTTTTGTAACGCTATCCGTTCACTTCTCCTCGGCATAAATTTTAAAGATGTGTCCTTGAATGAACAATCTTCGGTACAGTGCCAACGATGAACGTTAATTAATCACGAGCCAAGCGACCAGTAAACTGTTCAACCCGTCTTCGTTATTTCTTTATAAATCTCAGGAGCCAAGCGACCAGAAATATCTGTTCAACCCGTCTTCCCTTGCTTTATTATTATTTTTTTGGCAACGAAATTCAGGAGCCAAGCGACCAGAAATTTCTGTTCAACCCGTCTTCCTAAATTTTACCAAAAAAATTTTTCCAGACAATTTCGGATGTTTCCCAATGTTTTGGGCTCTACTGTATGTTCCGACTCGTATGTCCAGCCGTGATTCCAGTAGCCACAATGTTGGGCACCAATGAAGCGATGATCAAAATCCCTTGGGACCTTGTCGTCGTTTTATAAAAAAAAAGGGTTGGAAAATATTCAAAATTGTATTGGAAAACTTTATTTAAAACTCAAATGCAGGAAATATTTTATATATTCAGTTCAGAGCCAAGCGACCAATTTCTTGTTCTACTTGTCTTCTGAGCGAATGCTAACTGACTGCACATAAATTGAATTCTTGCTGCCCTTTTATACCCAGAATTGCTACGGTACATTCATTTTTTATTTGTTGAATTCTGTGTATGCATGAGCTTACAGCTATGTGTGTGCGCAGCACTTTTCAATTTACAAAAATATGTGCTTTCTTTAATTTCAAATGTGATACAGATCAAATATGTGCTTTCTTCATGAATGAATGATAATATAAGGTACATTATGTTATTTTATAATAATAATGATGGTTATAATAATGATAGTAATAATTAATAATAATAATGATAATGATAAGGATGGCCGTTACAACTCTTATTTCTGGAATTATATTATTTTCAAAATGGTTTCTCTTTTAACAAATCAATTACACTTATATGAAATCAAATACCAGAGATTAAATTCGTGCACTATAATCAATTTCCAAAATTCACTTAGGTAATTCACTCAGTCACTATTCAATTCACGTAAACTATTCAAATCACGTTTATGTCATAATTTAGACTAACTCTCTGGTTGTCGCTTCATCTCTATTTGTACCATTCCACATACAGATGGGATATTCTCGGAGATTCCCGCATTTACTAGATGGTTCGAGAAGTGGTTTTGATAGATTCATTCCATTGGGCATTCATTCATTCCAATCGACACTAAATGGCTCTGTTCGATTTTCACACATCAGGGTAGGTTCGTACACTACAATCCGAAGTTATTTCTTGTTCGTCCCGAAGAAGTGTATCCTCAGATTCACCTTTATAACGATGTAACCGATCCAGATGCACTACCTTTAATTTTCCTCGAAGTCCTTTCTGTATTCGGTAGACGACGTCGTTTATACGCTTCACAGTTTTGTAGGGGCCTTCCCATTTCGGCAGTGTCTTCGGTGGTATTCCTTGTTTACGTTGGGGATTATACAGCCACACAATATCTTCTTCCCGAAATACAGTTTCTGTTGCTCTGATATCGTACATGATTTTCATATAATCGCTTGACTGTCTTATTCTTGTCCTGGTAATTTCGTGGATATCTCTGAGACTTTCGCGTAGATCATTAATGTAGTCATCTTCAGTGGTCAGCTCTACCGTTGGGGATCCGAACATTACTTCACTAGGCAGCCTTAATACTCGGCCAAATAAGACTTCACATGGGTCCAGTCGTGCTATGGACCGCGCTTAGGTACGCAATCAGGAACAATTGAATGCAATGTTCCAAGTTTCGTTGGTTGTCGTCTACTACCTTGGAGAGGTGTTCTTTCAAGGTTCGATTGAATCGTTCCCCCATTCCGTCTGACTGTGAATGCAGCAGTGTCGTTCTGGTCTCCTTAATACCTAACCGCTGGCAAATATCCTGGTATACTCTGGACTCAAAGTTACCTTGATCAAAATGTATTTCCAATGGTGCCCGAATCTGCATATCCAGTTGTCCACGATCTGTTCCACTACAGGTTTTGCTTTCTGGTTACATATGGCGAATGCTACTGGTCATTTGTTGAAGTAGTGCATACCAACTAATATGTAACAGTTTCCGCTGTTCGTTTCTGGAAAGGGGCAGCATTATCTATTGCTATTCTTTCGAACGGTGGCCCAACGTTGTACTGATGCATAGTTCTTTGGGTCTTTCGTTTCGGTCCCTTTTCTTCTTGGCGGGTGCAGGGTTTGCAGTTCATTCCGCATGGTCGACGAGACAGTGCGTCAGCGTTAGAGTGCAGGGTGCCCTTACGATGCTGAGTTTCAAATTCGTAGCTGTGTAGCCGCTCAATCCATCTAGCAACTTGACCCTCTGGATTTTTAAATTGAAGCAACCACTTTAAAGCAGCATGGTCTGTCCGAAGAAGGAACTTCCTGCCATAGAGGTATTTATGGAAATGCTTCGTCGCCAGAATTATCGCTAAGAGTTCCCTCCTAGTCACACAATAGTTTCTTTCAGGTCTGGACAGAACCTTGCTAAAGTAGGCCACTACTCTTTCCTGTCCGTCATTTACTTGCGATAAAACGGATTGCTTTCCCTTCTCCGTGAGTTGATGTAAGCTCTTAGCAATGCCAGCAAAGTCCCTTACAAACCGCCGGTGGTAAGTCGCAAGTCCTAGGAAGCTCCTTAGTTGATGTTTGTCCTTGGAGATCGGCCAATTTTTCACAGCTTTCATCTTTTCGGGATCGGTCCTCACTATACTAGTCGAGATGATGTCTACCAGGAATCGAACTTCGGATCTGATTAGTGCACACTTCTTTGGATTAAGCTGCAAATGGGCCTCCGAAGTCTTAGGAATATTTCCCGCAAGTTCTTTTGGTGTTCTTCAAATGATTTAACCAAGATAATTACATCATCTAGGTACACCAGACAGATCTTCCAAGTTAATCCTCGCATAACGCATTCAAGCAGTCGCTCAAAACTTGCAGGAGCATTGCACAAACCAAATGACATCACGTTGAACTGCCATAAGCCATTTCCTGTAGTGAAGGCCGTTTTCTCCCTGTCCTTAGGGTGAATCCGCATGTAATTTTGGAAATTATCGTCTGCATCTAGTTCAACAAGTAGGAATCGGTGGCTCCCAGGATCGCCCTCCATTTTAACCCATATAAAAGTTTCTGATGACGGATAATGGAAGCAGTAGCTCAAGTATCAATTGTAGCTGCAAGTTCTTTCCCGCCGCGATGGTCGCATCTACTATCTGACTCCTGTTGTGTCTCTTATTTTAGGATACTTAGATTGTGGTCCTGGAGGCTTTAATTCCAGAACTTCGCAGGGCAGAAATTGGTTCTTAAGCATTTCCCGACTGCTGGTACTGGGAATTCATAACAGCAGGTTGACTGTTGTCACTGCGAGATGCTTCCCTCTGCTGTCTCCGACTATTGCAATGTGGACAATTGCTGCATTTTGATGGGTTCCTGCATTGACGCATTAGATGTCCAGTTTTGTTGCAGTTCCAGCAACGCATTTGAGCTCGAGAATTGTTATTCGGTGAAACCTCAATTCTTTCACAAGAGCATTCAATGGTGGCCAATTCTCGATGAGTTCCTGGGGATGCTTGATCCGCTTCCTCTTATGTCAAGGCATAAATTGAGGTTTCGGCAAGTGTGCGTTTTCCATTCATACAGCTAGTAGAAGCTAAAGCACGAGTGAAAGCGTCCTCTGCCATCTGGTTGATGATCTCTTCACCAGTGTTAGGATATGACAAATGTGCTAGGCGTTCAATATCTGCGTGCATTTGTTGAAGAGTTTCACCTTTCTTCCGAACTCTGCTACACAGCTGCACTCAATACACTTCTAGCATGTGGTCATCACCAAACCGCATCTCGATTGCCTTCACGATAGCGTTGTAGTTGCGTTGATTGTCAAGGGAGATGGTTTGCAAAAGCTCCGCAGCTGGACCACGCAAAGCCAGTTTTAGTGCAATGGCTTTTTCTTCGTCCTCCCAGCAGTTGGTCATGGCAGCAGCTTCGGACTGTTTTTTTATAAATTGTCCATTGCGTCTGACCGTCGAAAGTTGTAGGCTTCATTTCCTTCATTCGTATTTACACGTGAGAGCCCACAAACAAACGATACAATAGTTGCCACGTTTGCTAACGATACAGCTGTACGAGCAGTTGGTACAACAATAGAGGAAACTAATATGAAATTACAAAACGCTCTTAAAGAGGTTAATGAGTGGACAAAATCCTGGCGGATTGCACTTAACGAGTGCCAATCGATTCATGTAGATTTTATGTATATGCGGACAAACAATTTGCCAGTATTTCTCAATACGGTTCTAGTCCCAAATGAAGGAAAATATCTCGGAATGACACTCGATGCAAAATTAAAATGGAAGTCGCTTGTAAAAAATGAATGCGAAGAACTTAAAAATTAATACAGAGAACTGTACTTGTTACTCGGAAAATATTCGAAGCTTAACCTTGATAACAAGCTCCTATTAAACAAGCAAGTGCAAAAGCCGTTCTGGACATATGGTATACAACTATGGGGTTGTACCAGTGAAACGAATCTAAATATTTTACAAACCTTTGAAACCAAATGTTAAGATCATTCATCAATGCGGCGTGGTATATAAGGAATGAAGATCTACGCAGAGATCTGGGTATTCCCGCGGTTAAGGATGAAACGAAAAATTTCGCACGCAAACATAAAAAACGTTTATTGAGACACGTTAACACAACGGTCCTCCAAATTCTTGACGAAACAAATTTACTGCGGCGTCTTCAAAGAACTTAGCCCTTAGATTTGGCCCGATAATAACAAACCGCGCTATAAATTGCGGAAAAACAGGAACTCTCACAGGAAAGTTACCTGCCACACATTCATTACTCGTGATAAAAAATTGCTAGATATGTCGCATACTAAGTTGCAATACAAATACAAAAAGGGTGGTGGTTTAAGTTAGAGTAAAGTCCCACACTACTTTGGGCACGTGCTCATCGTGTCTTTTGAAATTTTCATCACCCACGGAACAAAAAAAAAAAATTCCCGAACCTTCTGTTTCTTAACAATTTTAAGCTCTTTTCGACTTTCTGTTCGATTGTTGCTACATAATTTTCTACCTTCCCAACTTACTCTTCTACAGCGATAAATGCAGTTTCGACCAGAGATAAGGGAAGTAAAGAGATACCAAACTTCTACCTCTCTCACCCTGCCCTGAATCCCCGCAAGAGTTGGTTGTTTTTGTTGTAATCCACTACCAATGCACTCTTGTCTGTGAATACATGTATTTCCGACTAAAAGAATTCAGCAGACGAGAAATTTGAGGTTTGAACACTTTCATTAACAGCTGTTTAGAAGTGTGGTAGATTTATTTTTGTAATGACATTTCAATTGACATTTTATTTTTTTTCACAATTCTAGAAATGTCATTGTAAACTTTTTTGTCAGGAATTTCAAGAAATGTTTTGCTTGTGTTTAATTATAATTATCAGTGCAAACAATATTTCGCAAGCCTTAAAAAAAAACAAATGAAAATGGATACATAACATGTTACCGCTTCGTCAGATGCAGACAATATGTGCTGGAATAGCATACCGTGGACAGGTAAGCAATCGATAACAAAACATTCTTCATGACGACTAAACATTTTTCTTATAGATATGCATTCAGTGACATCAGAGCATGGTCAAATCCTGAATTTCATAAAAATACAACATCGGCCAAACGACAGAGGTTGCTGCTCAGCTATTTTATTTAACAACTGTCATTAGGCAGTTAAGAAATGCATACAATGGCCAAGATGTCGATGCCACACAAATAACGCACTGCAAACAAGAAAAATTGTTCTTGGCCACTCATATAATTTGGATCTTGTTTCTCATGTGTGTACGTGCACACCGCCCGCCCGTACAGTGAAGCTGGTAAACTGTTTTTTGTTTTTAATTGTTATCTCTTTCATGCGTGTGAACTAACAGTACCAAAACATTTGTTTTTTGTTACTGTTTTTTGTTTTTAATTCTTATCTCTTTCATGCGTGTGAACTAACAGTACCAAAACATTTGTTTTTTGTTTCACAGAAGAACTCTATTATGGCAGCGGTTCAGGATCAGGTGGCGGAATCGATGACGAAGATGATGACAAAGACTCAGGTCTTAGTCCAGGGTCCTACCCATTGTTCTATAAGCCAATGCAACTGGTAGTATTGTTGCAAACACAGCAGGTATTGGTCACAATGAAGGAGCCATCGACGGTGACAACAGTAAAAAAAGTCACGAAGAAGAAGAAGAAGAGGAGTCAAAGAAAAGAGCAGTGGTAGCAGTAATAAAAATTCCGAAATCCCTATGGAAATCAACCAACTTTTGACATACTCAACTTGACATATTCAACATACAACGAAACTGATATTATTCAAAGTTTAAACGCAATATTGAAAACCTTAAATAATTAAAACACGTGTTTTCTGGTTGGTAGGTACAAAACAAAGTACAATTTATTTCAATTGTTAACCGTACATGCCATGCAAAACAGTGATATGCTACTTTTCAATATAAATTACATTTTGATCTTATTTTCAACAGAAGCATATGTAATCATAACATATTTGAACCCATTTTTTTTAAATATCCAATTAGCCGCTGGATACATTTAAGCGAGCTGTTGAGCAGGTTAAAATAAAACAAATGTAAGTTTATTTACGTTGTTAACCATAAAATAAACTAACGCACATGAAATTGCAAACTATATTGCACATATAGAATAAAAATAACATAAACAACAACGGAATACATATCGAATATATGTACTTAGTGAGAGATTTGTCACTAAACGTTAATTAGCTATTAAAAAAAATCTTAATTCATAATTAGCTTTTAATCAAAAGATTAGATAATAATTGTTAATTTTTTTATTAATACGGCTGCAACAGTTGTGTCACAGTCTGTATTCCTGTTATTTTTTGGCATAACTAAGCAAAGTATGTATATCTTGTAAAATATCCAAGTTCCAATAATTTTCGTAGTAAGATTTATGCTTGGATAGAAGTGAAAAATGTGTTTTAGTATAAACCCATAAACCCGTAATATAAATCAAATGGCTAAACTTCTGATCGAACTTCAACATTTGTTCCTCCACTTACGATATTCTCGATTCGAACTTATGTCAATATGTACTCTTTAAAATGAAAAAAAAAAAACAACAAAAATGTTTCCTCATTAAGAACATCTTGCGTTTTTATGAAGGTCTGCTACGTAATAAAACTTATATCCTTTTTCCACACATTGTGTTAATTGCATATAGGTAAATGTAATAAAACAATTATCCGTTTTTTTTTCAAAGACAATATATCAAAATATCACAGAATGAGTTAGACAGATAAATAGGACAATAAGAACGATTTATCGCAAACATGTGGACTTAGTTACATATACAGTAACAACACAAATACAAAATTAATGGAAGTATTAATGAATTCAACGCACACGAAAAATTAGAATTCTATTTTATTGTTCTCAGTAGGTTTGTTTTGTACTAATATTTTTTCAACCATAACATAAAAAATAAATAAATATATTTTGAAGATTTGATTAAATTGAATATTCAAAACTGAACGGGATGCTTATTTCTTAACTTTATCTTGGATTGGTGGTGGCATTGCTACAGCTGTTTTAACTCCGATGTAAATTTTCACCCCTTTCTGTGATGGTTGTTGGTGAGGTCGGCGAGGTAGCGGGGGAAAATCGAAAAATTTCGAGCAAAAAATGTGGGGAATAACTTATCTCACGCATACTTGTTTAAAAATGTGATAGTATGTGTAAGATACGTAATTATGGGTGAATTTAGCTTGTAGGCAAACCGAGAAGATTGGTATCTCTTTACTTCCCTTATCTATGGTTTCGACTTTTTCAAATCGATTATCAATCACCGTGAATTTCGACTCAAGGACACTCTCAAACTTCTTACCCTGTTCCTCGAATTGTTTCTCGAGCTGCTTTCGCTTTTCTTCAAGCTGCTTGCTTTGAATCAAAATCTTTGAA
The DNA here is from genome assembly GCA_949824845.1 of Rhingia rostrata. Lineage (NCBI taxonomy): Eukaryota > Metazoa > Arthropoda > Insecta > Diptera > Syrphidae > Rhingia > Rhingia rostrata. The sequence continues at coordinate 84,048,818 of OX463755.1, read as the reverse complement.
AGTGTAAATGAGATAAAGAAAGATATTAGAAATGAAGTAAAAAAATCAACAAGCCAAAGAAAAATTAAATAAAAAAAAAGTAGTTATTCTGACCAGCTAAAACGTACACTGTACATTAAACCAAAAGCTAAACAAGAGAATTCTAAAACAACAAAGGAAATAAAAGAAAAAATTGACTCTCTCTCAAAGTAGATAGAATTTCTAACAGGAATGAAGGAGCAATAGCTATTAACTGCAGTGGCGAAGACTCGGTCCAAAAAATTTAAAACGAAGTGAAACAGAAGCTAGGAGAGAAATATGACGTAAAGATCTTCTCTAAGAGAAGTCCACAAATAATAATAACTGACATCAGTGAAAAATGGAACAGTTAGAACTTAGAACTAGAAGTGGAAATAAAGAAACAAAACAACTTAGAAGCAACGGTGAAATGTGTAAAAAATTTTAAAAGCAAAAATAGAGATGTGCACAATGTTAAATTTTGACCTAGAGATGTGTGATTATAAAAAAATTATCGAAAATAATAAAATAAATATTGGGTGGGAAAAAAGTCGTGTATTTCAACATTTTAATTTAAGCAGGTGCTACAAGTGCTGTGGAAACCGGCATATAGCTTAAAACTGCAAAAATAACACCAAATGCGGTAAATGTAGTGGTGACCACGAAACAAGGGATTGTAACATCCATGAAAGAAAATGTGTAAACTGTGTACAATACAATCAAAAATACAAGCTAAGTCTAGACTGCAACTTTTAGAATCCGAAAAGAACCGATCGGTGTATTAGCAATTAAACAAAATATGCGGAATTTATTGTAATATAGAAGGTTTAACTGGTAATTTCGCTGAACTCGAAAACAACTACTCTAACAAAAAAATCGATTTTATAATCCTATCTGAGACACATAATATTACGGAAAGCATCGATGACAGTGAAATTCATATAGATGGTTACCAGTTAATACGTTGTAATAGTAATTCAAAGCACACGGGTGGCATATGTATATATATAAAAAGCGATCTCGAAATAAGTGAGATTGAAATATCGGCGGAATCAAATGTATGGTGGCTCAAATTAAAAATAACGAATAATAACCAATCAGTGTATTTAGCCGCGGTCTACCGGGGTCATGCATCATCAAAACGTGTATTTTGTGATAAAATTAGAGATTGGCTTGAGGACCTTATTGAATCAAATAGAGAATTCATACTAGCTGGTGACATAAATATTAATTGGTTAAACGAGGCATGTCCTTATAGAAGAGATATAAAAAATACAATTGAAATCGAAAATCAGTTCCATCAAATCGTTAATAAACCCACTCGAATTACTAGTACTACAAGAACTTTAATAGACTATGTGATAACGGAATCAAGCTTTAACGTAGCAGAAGTTAACGCGGATTTAAAAATAAGCGACCATGAAACAATAATAATAAGCATATATCTTAAAAAAATGATATATAAGAGTGAATTAAAAAAATAATTTAAGTCAAACAGTGAAGCGTTGAAAGTGTTAGATAATTGTGAAGACCCCAATAGAATTGGTAGTATATTCCACGATGAACTTGCGAGGATAACAAGCAAATTCATCCGTACCAAAGTAATAAAAAATAAAAGAAACAGTTGGTTTACCGAAAGGCTTAGAATCTTGAAACAACAAAAAATAACTAAATACGAAGAATTTAAATTAACGAATAGTGAAATTTGCTGGAATAGTTATCGTGAATTGAGAAATAAATATAAAATTGAACTAGAAAGAGCTAAAAATGAGAATGTGAAAAGGAGTAGTATATACTACGCGCGCGACCAAAAATCTATGTGGAGAGTAATTAAATCTTGTGTTCTAAATATAAAAAGACAATCAATAAAAAAAGTATACTTTAATGGGGTGTGTGTTAAAACGGATAAAAAGATAGCGGATGAATTCAATAAGTTTTTTGTTAACAGTATTTCGGATATAAACATATCAATGCCGTTTGTTCCTTTCAGCATACGTTTTGATCATCCAAATATATCCTTTAATTTCAAAACTATTAATGTGAATGATATTAAAAGTGCCTTAAATTCAATGAATCAAAAAAGAGATTTCAATTTTATTAATCCTAAAATGCTAATTGAAGCTGTAGATATAATTGGACCAGTTCTAGTGCGGCTAGTAAAAATGTCATTAAGTAGTGGTATGTTTCCACAATCTTGGAAAGAATCGGTAATAACACCTATGTGAAATTTTTCGACCAGTTAACGCACTTCCTATATATGAAAAAACTTTGGAAAGAATAGTACATAAGCAATTAGAGGATTACTTTGAGTCCAATAACGTTTTTATCGAGAGCCAATCCGGATTTAGAAGAAAACACTCTTGTGAATCTGCTTTGAACGGGGTCATTATAAGCTGGAAAGAAGAAATCGATGCGAAAAACGTAGTGTATTTTTGGATTTTAAAAGAGCTTTTGAAACAATCGACAGGAGCATTCTTCTAAGTAAGATGTCTAGCTATGGTATAAGAGGAAACGAACTGGCGTGGTTCGAATCATTTCTCAGCGGCAGGTCCCAAAAGACATACATTCCCAAATTGCTCTCTTCGCCGATGATACCCTCCTCTTCATAACCGGTAAAAATCTAACAGAATGTGTGCATAAGATTCAGGACGATATCTCTAGAATAAGTTTGTGGTTAAAATCAAATAAGCTGAAACTTAATGTTACTAAGTCTAAGTGCATGGTATTTAAGAAACCGCGGTGTAGTGGTAATGTGTTCGTCTATTGAGTGGAAGGTTGCGCGTTCAATCCCAACCAAAACTCATTTCACTTTTATGTAAAAGAAATAAAAAAAGGCCGGTGTAATACCTAAAATAAAGTATGCACACCATCTGGAATTTCTTCAAATTTAACGAACACAAGAAAAAGTGACTCCCCGAAGCTATTTCGGACACCACCCATGGACTTTAAGTCTCCACTACATCCAAAATCTTTCCTATCCTCTCTTTCTTCCCCTTCTCTAACGCTCGTACTATGGTAACATATAAAGGGTATTCATAACCCCTTGAGTACGCGTAAATTATATAAAAAAAAGGTGTACAATTAATTAATGGTTGAGCATAAAACAAAGAGTACTTGTTAATGTTTTATGTTTTATCTTTAAAATTAAAAATGACCTTATGCCTAAATATTTAAGAAAACATTTGAAGTATGTAAGAGATTGCCAACCATATAATTTAAGAAATGGAGACGATATTAGACTCCCTTCATATCAAATATAAATATATATTATATATTGTATATAAAGGGTTCCAAATGTTTAATACAATGCCAAACGACACTAAAAATGAAAAAAAATGTTTAGTATTTAAAAGAAAAATTATTATCTTTATTAAATGTAATTATCAATATAATATATTATTTTATGTAACGTAGTTCAATATAAATTGAATTTAAATAGTGGAATATCCACTAAATTAATAAATACATACATACACCTTCGGACTGTTGGCGCTGTTCTGCTCGTAGTTGTTCGAGCTGAAGTTCCAATTTATTGTTTTGGCTTTCGAGAGAAAAAACAATCGAACTAGGATCTTCACCACTTTGATTTATTGTGTCATGAAGACGAATAAAAAAATCGCTCTTTCCTCCTATTGGGGAAAGCTGCCGGAGACTCAGTTCAGCTTTCAGCTCCGCAGTAGTGAGCTGGTCTAATGCTTTGCGAACTATTATTGTTTAATCACAAACACACACTTAATCGTAAACCAAATTACTGTTCTCTATATTCACATCAACTGTTCACTTCACTATGTGAAACTCACTATGTTTACTTTACTATGTTTTTTACAGTTCACAGTCTCATCCAGAAAAGGTTTTTTCCACTTCTGACACCAATGTTAAATGAAGCCGGGCTTCGAATGCTAATATACTTTTCTTTTTTATGTTTAACAATAATTTATTGAAACACACTCTTATTTCTAGAATTATAATATTTACAAAACGGTTTCTCATTCAACAATTCATTGACTTTAATTCGATTAATTGAAATTCAATACCCACGATTAAATTCGCGCACTATTACCAAAATTCACTATAGGTAATTCACTCAGTTAACACTATTCAAATTACGTTCAGGTCACAATTAAAACTAATTCTCTGGTTGTCGCTTCATCTCTATGGGAGGTTCCAGCATTTACTAGACGGTTCAAGAAGTGGTTTTGACAGATACATTCCAGTGGAAGATGGTTATGAATTTTATAAGATCGTTGTTAGAGTTTAATCTGGTAAGAGCGTAATTCCCAAGTGGTATGGTGTTAGTTTTATTATGAATTGTATTGTTGGAGTCTATTTTGTATCTGTTTTCAAAGTGCTTGTTGGCACATAGTCTTAGAATTTTTCTTTCTAGAATTCCAATGCCACTGTGGGGGAAAGGGATAACCAGATTGGGAATGCATAAGTCATGATTTGTCTGATTAGGGTATTGTAGAAGAGAAGATGGTTCTTTTATAGAGTTGACCGTGTCTGAGGTATGGCATAAGTATATTGGCAGCTTTGATTTCCTTTTAGAGTGTGATTCTCGCATGTTAATTAATCTTGAGTGAGTTGCTGAAGTTGAAGTTAACTTCCAAGTATTTAAGATTCTCTTTGACCTGTATATTGTGATTATTGACACTAAAGGTTAAATTCCTCACTTTCTCTAACTACACCACTGCGCCTTTACCGCTGGAGTTGCGGAAGCAAATTAATTCCACAAGTTTTGCAGAATTGGTTAATGATTTCAATTGGTTTTTTCATGTGCCTGAGTGCTGAAATAGGGTATTTTTGACTAGCGTAGACTATGGTATCATCTGCATACAGTAGGCCGATTGAGTGTAAGTCATTTTCTAAGAGTGCCTTAGAGAAATCATGTAAAAATATGTTATAGACTATAGTGCGGTGGGCCCAAAATAGAACCGGAAAACTGTTACATTCTCTAGTGTTGGATTTGGTAACCTGAATTTGTACAAAGAAAGTCCTGTCTTGCAGAAAACTATCAATCATGCTAGTGGTGTGAGTTGGTAAACCAATAGCTATTATTTTAGACATCAGACCAACTCGCCAAACACAATCAAAGGATTTTGGATGTTAAGAGAACAAGTCACTGTGTATTGTTTTTGTTTTATATTCAACGTTATATCATTGTGTAATTTAAGTGAGGCATTGACTGTGGAGTCGCCCTTACGGAAGCCGAATTGGTAATCTGTAACAGGTTCTATACTTCTATAGGGTTATCAGCTGAAGAATTTATGTTGCTTAAGATTTTCCTTTCAAGGAGTTTGCCCACGTTTGATAGAAGAGAAACGATGGGTATTATTCTAGCTGTTTTCCAAAGCTTGAGGATACAAACATTGTTTATACAATTTTTGAATATTATTGTAAGCGATTTTATTGCTTAAGGGGAAAGTGACTGAACAAAATATGTAGTCAATCGCAATATCTATATTTTGTCCATATAAAGTTTGTTGGCACGCCCACTTTTGAGGGTATGTTCAGTAAAAAAAACTTTTTCTTTAAAATTTTAAAATATTTGAAAAAAGCACTTTTGATGCAAAATCATTATGAAAAAATGAATATTTCGTCTATACATCATCCAAACCCACGCCCAATTTTTGGAGGTGTTTTCCTACAAAAACAATTCATATGCCCACCGCCATACCATAGCTATGCAGCAGAAAAACGTTGTGTTGTGTCGAACCATCAAAGATTTTGATAAACTGTCTGAACAATATGTTGCAATGTCAATTGTTGGAAATGTGCGATGCAAAAACAACATTGACCAACATGCTTGACCAACAATTGCTAATATCAATTTTAATATTTCTTTGCCTAAAACCCACATTTTAGGTCTATTCATTTTAAGGATAGGATGGGATAGGATATTTGATTTAACGTTGTATTTATATTTTTTGGTGATAAAATTATCAAAATCGATGTGATACGTGTCTCTGTTCGCTTAAACAAAAAAAAATCGCTAATAAAAATACCAATAACGTTGAAGCAAATTTAACACCCAAGTGAAAGGGAGGGATAGCAGACTCATTGATTATCTCTCAATGCCATTGTTCACGTGTGACGGGCAACCATAACATAGTGATGATTATTAAACGAGAAGCTAGGAACATGTTTTATATACGAAAAAAATTAAATGCAATATAAAATAATCAAACATTTTATTTTTCAAAAGGATGTATTACAAAAATGTTATTATGTATTACATTTCGATTGCTGTACCAAATTTCTATAAATATCTTCAATTATGATTGTGAACACAAATGCCTACATTTTTCTAACATGATGTAGAATGAAGCCGGGCTTCGAATAATAAAACACTTTTTTCTTTTATATTTAACAATAATTTATCGAAACACACTCTTATTACTAGAATTATATTATTTACAAAACGGTTTCTCGTTTAACAAGTCAATCACTTTAATTCACTTAATTAAAAATCAATACCAACGATTAAATTTGAGCACTATTATCACTTTTCAAAAATCACTATTCACTCAGTTAATACTATTCATTTATACCATTCCACGTACAGATGACACATTCGCGGAGATTCGGTTTTGACAGATACCACTGTTCCAGTCATTCATTCCAGTGGGCGCATCCAGTACCACGAAACGACAAATGGATCTGTTCGATTTTCACACATCAGGGTAGGTACGTACACTACAATCCAAAATTTATAGCACTGCCCTCCTCCTAAAATTGTTCGTCCCGAACAAGTGTATCCTCAGTTTCACCTTCATAACGATATAACCGATCCAGATGCACTACCTTTAATTTTTCTCGAAGTCCTTTCTGTATTCGGTACACGACGTCGTTTATACGCTTCACAATTTTGTATGGGGCCTTCCCATTTCGGCAGTAGCTTCGTCGATATCTCGGAGTTTTTCGCGTGGATCATCAATGTAGTCATCTTCAGTTGTTGGTTCTACAATTGGGGAACCGAACATTACTTAACTAGGCAACCTTAATGCTCGGGCAAATAAGATTACATATGGGGAATGTCCAGTCGTGCCGTGCTTCGGTACGCCATCAGGAACAAGGGAATGCAACGATCCTAGTTGCGCTGATTGTCCTCTACCACCTTGGAGAGGTGTTCCTTCAAGGTTCGATTGAATCGTTCCAACATTCCGTCTGACTGTGGATGCAGAGGTGTCGTCTTCTTATTACCTAAACGCTGGCAAATATCCTGGAATACGCTGGACTCAAAGATTCTACCTTGATCAGAATGTAGTTTCAACGGTGCCCCGAACCTGCATATCCAGTTGTCCACGATCTGTTCCTCTACGGTTTTCGCTTCCTTGTTAGGTATAGCGTATGCTTCTGGCCATTTGCTGAAGTAGTCCATAACAACTAATGTCGTCTCTTGCAGACAGTTAGTAGAATCGCTCCCTGACTTTGTCTAAAGTCTTAATGATTCCCAAATGTCCTCCCGATACTCCACCATGTAGCTCCCGTAATACATCCTTGACCATGGACCGTGGAACGACAAGCTGCGATACAAAGTACTTTTCGTCAGAGTACTCCCATTTTCTTCCTAAGACACCATCCTGGATATGAAGAGAATCCCATTGTGCACAGAGTTGGACTACGATCCGAAATTTCTTGCCAATCTGGTTTCTCCATGTGTTCCCTCCAGGAAAGAATCGGTTCAATGTCAGGGTCTTCCATCTGCGTTTCTCTTATCTTTTCGGTCGTCCAACCTTTGTTGGGTTGGCTCTTATTCGCTCTGTGGTGATGAGCTCCTTTTCGCCTTGGCGGCTGCAATGCTTGCAGTTCATTCCGCATGGTCGACGAGAGAGTGCGTCAGCGTTGGATTACAGAATTAACGCACAATAGTTTCTTTCAGGTCTGGACATAACCTTGCTGAAGTAGGATACCACTCTTTCCTGTCCCTCGTGTACTTGCGAAAAAAAGGCTCCAACTCCAAAATTACTTGCGTCGGCATCGACAATGAAGGTATTTTCACCGTCGGGATGTGCTAGTAACGGCGCTTTATATAGCTGGTGTTTAAGTCCTTGAAAAGCATTATTACATTCACTTGACCATTTAAATTGCTTTCCTTTCCACGTGAGTTGTTGTAAGCTGTTAGCAATGCCAGCAAAATCCCTTATAAACTGCCGGTGATAAGTCGCAAGTCCTAGGAAGCTCCTTAGTTGATGTTTGTGCTTGGGGACTGGACAATTTTTCACAGCTTCAATCTTTTCGGGATCGGTCCTTACTCCACTAGTCGAGATGATGTGTCCTAGGAATCGGAACTGAATAGTGCACACTTCTTTGGATTAAGCTTCAAATGAGCACTCCGAAATTTTAGGAATATCTCCCGCAAGATGTTTTGGCGTTCTTCAAATGATTTTCCGACGACAATTAAATCATTTAGGTACACCAGACAGATTTTCCAAGTTAATCCTCGCAAAACGCATTCCATAGTCGCCCAAAAGTAGCAGGAGCGTTGCACAAACCAAATGGCATCACGCTGAACTGCCACAAGATATTTCCACTTCGGTTATGCTTGATATTTCGTTAACCGGAACACAATTAATAATCACTTTTCCTTTTTGGATTCTCACCTCGTGTGGTCTGATGTTTAAGACTCTATTGGAACCATGCTGTACCTTGGTTCCACCAACATTTTTCCAAAGATGTGTAGTCCACAAGTAGGGATCGGTGGCTCACAGGATTACCCTCCAGCGTAATCCATATAACAGTTTCTGATGACGGTGGTAACACCTGGGCCTTCCCGATGAATGTTCTCAGATTAACTGCTTTTGGTAGACCGTATTCCATTGGGATCTCCATATCTCAAGACCTGCATGCCAATATCCAAAATTATTTGTTGAGTCTTCATGAAGTCAACTCCAATAATGCATTCGTCACAAATATCAGTCACCAGGAATGCATGGGAGAAGGTGAATCCCGCCAAGTATATCGTCAGCCGTACTTCCCCATATGCTCGAGCTCTTTCTTTCTCCAGTTGCAGTCCTCTGGCAATAGACGCTGATGTTATGAAGCCACGACTCACGGACGATGTCTTTTCGGACTATGGAAGCAGTAGCTTGGATTTGGATTATGGTCCTGGGGGCGTCGATTCCAGAATCCAACTTCTGCCCGCGAAGTTGGTTCTTAAGCATTTCCCGACTGCTGGTACTGAGAGTTCCTAACAGCAGGTCGATTGTTGTCACTGCCAGATGCTTTGATGTGTTGCTGCACTGACTGTCGGGAATAGTTTTTCGATGAATTCTCCATTCTTGCACAAGAGCATTCAATGGTGGCCAATTCTCTGACTCGATGAGCTCCTTGGGATGCTTGATCAGCTGCCTCTAATGTCAGAGCAAAAGTGTGCGTTTTCCAGCCTTTTGTACTGCGTCCTTTGCGTCCTGTTGATGATCTCTTTACCAGTGTTAGGATATGACAAATGTGCTAGGCGTTCAATATCTGCGTGCAGTTGTTGAAGAGTTTCGCCTCTCTTCTTAACAATTTTAAGCTCTTTAGCTAGGTCTTCATTTTTCTTTTCGATGGTCTCGAAATTTTCCTCTACTTTTTCGACTTTCTATTCGATTGTTGCTTCATAATTTTATACTTTTTTTTTTCTTCTATAGCGATAAACGACTTTTTCAAATGGATTATTAATCACCGTGAATTTTGACTCAAGGAAATTTTCAAACTTCTTACCTTGTTCCTCGAATTGTTTCTCGAGCTGCTGGCGTTGTTCTTCGAGGTGCTTGCTTTGATCTTCGGACTGTTGGCGATATTCTGCTCGTAGCCCTTCGAGCTATTGGCGTTGCTCCAGTCAACACTATTTAAATCACGTTCAGGTCACAATTTAAAGCTTACTCGCTGGTTGTGGCTTCATCTCATTTACACCACATACAGATGGCACATTCTCGGAGACTCTCGCAGTTACTATACTCTGTCCAAGAATAAATGTCAGTACAGGAAGATAGGACATTTGTCTCTTTGTCTGGTTGCAGTAACATGTATAAATGTGTCCCTCTTTAAAGCTCTCGTAGGGTTGCCATGGTGTATATTATGAATCACCACAAAGAGAGAGAGCATTTCGCTTAGGGTTGCCATCTGCCCATTTTAGTTTGTTTAAAAAAAAAAACATTTTTTTCCGAAAACAGAAATAAGAACTTAAAAAAAATATGTATTATCATTTATTCATGATAAATATAGTTAACAAAAATATAATTCATAATAAATATAGTAAAGTATAATGTTAAAACATAAAATTTCATTAATTTAAAGTAAAAATAACTTCATTCATTTATAATATTAAAATCTATTAGTCTGATGAAAAGTTAGTGCTGCTACTATCGTCATTTATATTTATTACCAATCTTTCGACTGCTTCCTCCGCGAAAACGTCCATATCCCACATCGTTGGCTCAACAACCTGTTCAACGTGTTGCACACATCGGTGTCATTTCTCACTGTCAACTCTTACAAGTGCTGTTGTTAATAATAATTTAATTTCTGTCATTTTAAATGACTTGTTTTGGCTTGCTACAAATCCTTTCACTTGAGCCCAAACCAATTCCATTGGATTTAGATCGCAGTGATAAGGCGGCAAGCGAAGCACTTTATGTCCTGCAGCTTGAGCCATTTCATCCACGACATAGGTTTCATACTTGGCTTTGAAACGTTTAACGATTTCAAGCAACTCTGTTTTAACCATATCATCCTCAAAACTTATAGCATTAGATCTCAGCCACTTTTTTATATCATCTTTTCTAGTAGAAGTGGTTGGTGCTTTATTTTTCTTTCTGGAATGGTAGGAAGCATTGTCTAAAACTATTACGGCGTTGGGTTCCAGGCGCGTTAAAATACCTTTGAACCATTTGTCGTACACTTCGGCATTCATGTCTTCGTGGTAGTCTCCAGTTTTTCCTGAAATAAAGCATAGCAGACCTTCATCTACGAAACCTTTAGAACTTCCAATATGGGCTATAATTAGTCGCTTTCCTTTTCCAGATGGTGATCGCAGTCCAGTTGACAACCCTTCATTAAAAGCTTGGCGTGGTGTTGTAATGGATGGATCGACCCACACTTTCTCCCGAGTATGCCCCTCGTTGAGCCAGGTCTCATCAGTAAAATATATTTTTCTTTTCTCTTCTCGATAATAATATGATCACTTATTGTACTGCATTGTTGCAATGCATTAAAATAGCGTGCGAATAAAATTTCCTTTTAAAATACAAAGTCGAAAAAAATGGTTTGACTACATTTTAGCGGTTTCTCGAAAAGAGGAGAAACAATCGCAAATGATAACACCACGGCACCACCACACAAATTATTACTCACAAATTCATTTTTGTGCTCTCAAAAGCTTCAAATCCCAAAAGTTCTGTAACAATAACACTGAGAAATCAGTATCGATGTGCTAACATTTGAGAATGGTAACACTGCTTTGATGAGCGCACACCACACGCGTCAGCGTCACGCACACAGCCAGTACTCAGCTCTCAGCAGTCAGCAATATAATGTTGAATGGTGATTGTATGATCAGTCTGCCCAATGCTATCGGGCAAACAAGTCATAGGATGGCTGCGGTTAAATCTGGTTTGTAATTACAACAACAATTGTACACAAAGTTCAGTGGCTTCGTTTGTGTTTCAGTGGTAATATATCATTGAGTCCACTTACAGGCACCATTGTTAGAAAAAAAGCTTTCCCATAAGACCTGTACTGACATTTTTTCTTGGACAGACTATAGATGGTTCGAGAACTGGTTTTGACAGATGCCACTATTCCAGACATTCCAGTGGGCGCATCCAGTACCACAAATCGACATTAAATGGATCTGTTCGATTTTCACACAACATAGCAAGACAGTGGAAGGAACCGGAAGTGATTATGGTTCTCAAACCAGCCTATAAGCTAATTTCACCCACAATTACATAACTTACACACGCTATCACATTTATAAACAAGTGCGCGTGAGATAAGTTATTCCCCACATTTTTTGCTCCAAATTTTTCGAATTTTCCCCACCACCTCACCGACCTCACCGACCTCACCATGAACCATCACAGAAAAGGTTGAAAATTTACATTGGAGTAAAAACAGCTGTTGCATTGCCACCACCAATGAGCGCTTGCAAGAAAAATTTAAGAAAAAAGCACCGCGTTAAGAAATGATTAATCAATTTAATCAAATCTTGAAAATAAATTTATTTATTTAAGCTGCCAACCACCCGACCTGAGTGAAGTGATGATAGCAATATCAAAACTGAAGCTAAATAAGGCTGCCGGAAATGACGGCCTTCCCGCCGAGCTTTATAAAGCCGGCGGAGATGACTTGGTAAGTAACATCCACCAACTCATAAGCCGAATCTGGTCGGAAGAAAGTATGCCTGAAGAATTGAACCTCAGCATCGTTTGCCCGATCCACAAAAAAGGAGACCCTCTTAACTGCGCCAACTACAGAGGCATAATTCTCATCAACATCGCCTACAGAATTCTATTTGCCGTAATATGTGAACGCCTGAAACCGTTTACCAACAACCTGATCGGCCCTTATCAGTGTGGTTTTAGGCCAGGAAAGTCCACAACCGATCAAATCTTCACACTTCGGCAGATCCTGGAAAAAACCCAAGAAGTCCAAATCGATACCCACCACCACCTATTCATCGATTTCAAGGCCGCATACGACAGCATTTATAGAGACGAACTATACAGGGCCATGTCTAACAAGGAACATAAATAATTGTTCTTTGTTTTGTACCTACCAACCAGAAAATGCGTGTTTTAATTATTTAAGGTTTCCAATATTGCGTCTAAACTCTGAATAATATCAGTTTCGCTATATGTCAAATATGTTTAACATGAACAAAGTAGGGCGGATATTCTTTAATCATGAGCACAAATTGTACAAAAATATTTCTTTTGCTGAAAATAATTTATAATTATTCAAGATTTTATGTTCTTTCTGAAATCTTTTTGGTATATTTTTATTACAAGAAATTGTAAAGAAAGGAATTTTGTTCCCCTTCTTTCGGGAAATTATTAAAAATAGTATTTAAATAAAATCCCATTTAATCCAATTGACACATCAAAAGCCAATTTTTTGTTTACCCCAGCAGAACGGTCAAAAATTAAACAGTGCATAAAATTTAGCCCGCATATTAACGCGATTGACACACGGCCTTAGAAGATTTCTCGTTAAATCCATTGATTAAAGATAATTCACATTTAATTAGCTTTTATTAATACGGCTGTGGAATATTTATTTTTTGAAAAGGAATAAATTTATCAGCAAAAAAACAGTTTATCAACAATATGAAATGGGCGAATTCGTTACCATTAAATATGGAACTCAACTTTTTCTGGTCAACAGAGATATAATAAAAGTCGGTACTTCAAACACCATTTATATAATTTATAAAAATAAGAAATTACCCTAGTCATTATAAATCTCTGAGTTGAAAATATACTATCTTCAGCATCTTGCTTATCAAATTACTCCGAAGTAGGAATCGACTACGAAAACTCGTAGGGGATTATTAAATTAATACATCCTCTAGGAAATCATCTTGTTTAAAAATGAATTATTACACTTAAATAGTTTGTTTCTGTCATAAGGAGGAGTTGAATTGGTGGTTGATTACAACAAAAACAACCAACTCTTGCGGGGATTCAGACTGAGAGAGGTAGAAGTTAGGTATCTCTTTACTTCCTTTATCAATGCCTTTGACAAAGTTTTGCATAGAGGCCTTCAATACAAACTAAGACAAGTTCTGCTTGAAAAATTATATAAAATCCTCGTGTCTTATCTTGAGCAAAGACTCTTCCATGTAAAACTTGGAAACGAATATTCGGAGTTCATGGAAATATTGGCAGGAGTACCCCAAGGAAGCTTCCTTGGACCACTCTTGTACATCCTATTTACACGTGATATCCCGCAAACAAACGATACAGTAGTTGCCACGTATGCTGACGATACAATAATACCAGCAATTGGCGCAACAATAGAGGAAACAATTATGAAACTACAAAACGCTCATAACGAGGTTAATGAATGGACAAAATCCTAGCGGATTGCACTTAACGAGAGCAAATCGATTCATGAAGATTTTTCGTATAAAAGAACAAACAATTTGCCAGTATTTCTCAATACGGTTCGAGTCCCTTTTGCAAATGAAGCGAAATATCTCGGAATGACACACGATGAAAAATTAGAATGGAAGTCGCATGTAAAAAAGAAATGCGAAGAACTTAAAAATAAATACAGAAAACTGTACTAGTTACTTGGAAAATATTCGAAGCTCAGCATTAATAACAAGCTGCTATTATACAAGCAAGTGCTAAAGCCGGTCTGGACATATGGTATACAACTATGGGGTTGTAACAGTGAAACGAATCTAAATAATTAAGATCATTCGTCCGTCGCCCCCTGCAAGGACGGGGTTAGAATAGCCTTGAGGTAATGTATGCCTGTCGTAGGAGGCGACTAAAATCTAACAACCGTGGGAGTAGCCTTTATGATGCTATGAGCTATGCTGTCGGGAGAGTATTCTCCTGGTAGGGCCACCCTAGACAGACAGGTCATAGTTGAAGGGCAAATCCGACGGCAAAGATCACCACCGATAGCGTCAAGTGCAAGTCCAACAATATTGCCGACAAATGCCTTTGAAAAAAGAACAAAGATATGTCGATCTCCATCTGGATCGTGTATCTCCGGGAAAAGAAGTCCGCCGGTTAATCAGGACTCAGTGAAAACAAAGTGCTTCGTAATAGAAAATAACGAATTACGAGCAAAACTTATTAAAATGGAGCAACTCTTCCTTGAGCTTAAAAAGGAAGTCGATTCTCTGCGAAAAGAAAACGAGGATCTAAAAAACATTCGAGACAACACCGAACCGTCCAGTAAGTGAATATTTTACGGAAGAGGAAGAGCTTGATCGCGAAACGAATCCCGCCTCTAAGAAAAGGCCTAACAAAAAACGTAAAGCTGTCACCTCACCCGAATTGATACAAAAGGAACCAAACGTACCCGACGTACCAAACAAGACCAAAATTCATGCGAAAACTCGCCCTCCACCCGAAATAAATGTCATCGGGATAGAGGATTACGGAAAACTACGTAGAGGACTCTGATTCTTACCGAGCACTGTCTCTAAGATTAAACGCAGAGAATATCCAATGGTTTACCTACGAAAATAAGTACTGTAACGGAATAATCAGGACAATGATGAAGCCTACACTTCGAAAAGGACCCCATGTACCTGGAAACCAAATCCAAAAAAAGTCTAAAGTTCGA
This sequence comes from Rhingia rostrata, assembly GCA_949824845.1. Lineage (NCBI taxonomy): Eukaryota > Metazoa > Arthropoda > Insecta > Diptera > Syrphidae > Rhingia > Rhingia rostrata. Next base: position 84,033,530 of record OX463755.1, on the reverse strand, counting down.
CAACCGAAAATGTCGCTGTCCTTTTTCCTCATTGTCCCAAAACCTTCCCTTGCGAAAGTCACCCTTATGACTCCGGCCACAGGACTCCGTAAGCCAGTCCGGGCAACAACAAGAGAAGGGTGTTCGAGGCCAAAGTATCTAGGCATGCTAGCTCCCGCGCGTACTAGCTCGTCGGTTAGGGAGGGTACTTGACACGATGCGCCTGCGAACGATGTTACGATTCCATGCCAGAATAGATGTAAGTATCTGAAAATTGTTAGAGAGCCCGAAGTATCTCAAGCTTGGCATCCACAAATCCGAGCGCCGCATCAAAAAAAAAACTTTCTCCAGGTGAAGAGTCTACAGGTATTAATAATATAACTCTTCATCGACCCACCCTCTGCTCCAACCAATACACTAAAGGCATTAGCGAGCATCCGTGGCTACCTTTGGTCCAAACAGTTGGTAACCCCTAAAAAGAAATTCTTCCCTTCGCGCACTCGTCAAACCATCTTAGACCCTAATCGCGATCATGCCCTCCCAAAATAACGATTTAAAACTCCATTATTAGTTAAATTCTTTAAACCGATTAAGATGTAGATACATCCGAAAAAAGTTACCAATCAGGAAATAATAAACCCAGGGCTTAACATTTACAAATCTGTTTTATTATATATACTATGGAAATTCAACATTACTAATACTAACTTACTCTAACAAGACAACTTAAATTAACCTATGAATACTTAAAATTAAAACAACTTAAATTTAACGTATATACTGTATCTTAAGAATTAGATATGTTTCAACGAAACTATTCAAGAGACACAATAATACCAATAAGTGATCTTAAAAGTTTATGTTTGTTTTACTCTTTTGTATTCTCCTGTTGGTTTATCTTCTTCATACTAACTAAATTTTGTTTTTCTTCTTTCACTCGCTTATCACCACACTGTATAAATAAATTTAATTTCAATTTTTTTTCTTTGATTGTAAAATGATCGTTTTTAGTTTGCAATTTTTTTTTTCTTTTTTTTTTGATCTTCAATATATATCTTATTTTTTGAAAACTATTATTTTCGTTTTATTTTTTTTTCCTTTTCACACAATTGACTTGGGTAACAGGTTCGAAGTTTAAGAAGGGGGAAGGGACGAAACGTAAAACCGAAACTGATACGAGACAAAACTAGGGAGGGTCACGAAAGATAACTATACCTAACTATGGAGTAATTTTGTTTTTTTTTTGTTTTAAAATGGTTGCTTGCTTAGGTGTTTAAAAATTGGCATTTTATAGCCTTCAAAAAATGAAATTTGTCTTTTTTCGATGGTAGGTAAATATAAGCATATCAAAAAAAAATGTGGACTCACCGAATTATCTTGAACTATACCTTTCTTAAAGTTTTTTTTTTTCTTTCTACGATGTCCAGGGGTGTGGGGACCTTATGCATAATTTCTCCAGCCCGAGGTCTTTGTTGATTGAAGTAATTGTGTATCTGTTAAAAGTTATAAAGTGTTTATATTTACTTATTTACCATCTTTTTGAAAATTAGGTATACTTATCTTTGAGTGTTGTTTTAGTTTCTTTTTTCTTTTACAATAGGGAGTTGAGGGATTGAGGAAGGAAGATGTGTGTATGTGTGTTTGATTTGTCTTTTTTTTTCTATATATAAATTGAGATATGTTAATATGTATGAATATATATATGAATGTAAGTATAAATGTTTTAGTTCCGAATTAATTAATTAAATGTAGTGTATAGTGTGTGAATGTAGATATACATATATCTAATTGAGTGGACTTATCTGTGTGACCGTATGATGGTGATGTTCCTTTTGTATGAGGCAGATGCAACTGAAGGCTGGTGAAACGAGGATTATTTGGATGTTGATAAAATGTTGATGATGATTATTATGAGGATGGTTAGAGATGATGATTTGGTGTTAAAGATGATAATGAGAAGGATAGAGATGAAGATGAATAATTTAAAGATGAGGTTTATGGTGATCCGTTGGAAAATTAATAGCGGGGTTAAAGGTGATGATGTGCAGATATATCTTGCGGATCCGTTCGAAAAAAAAAACGAATAACGTGGATCGTGATGTCGTGCTACGGATGAGGACTTTTCTGTTTTTTTTTGTGATTTACGGCCGATTTTGAACGATTTCGGGCAAGATTTATGAATCACTTTGGTTCGTCACTCTATACAAACCACTCAAACACCGGTATGAAGGAGACACATGAAAGTATTTCTTTTCCAGCCCAAAACACTGCGAAGATCATATGTGTCCCACTTCATACACGAAATAGAGATGATTTTAAGCTGATTCGATGTGACAAGAGCTATTTCGAAGACACCATAAACACATTTTGTTCACAACATTAACACAATTTAAACTCACTTGTGGATATGATTTTTTTTAAATCTACTTTTTTTTCCTTTTTTTTTATTGTTCCTTATGACAAAAACACTGATGCAAAAAATGCACTAGCGACGGGTAAATTCCCCTTTATTTTTTTTATTAAAAACGTTTAATTACACACGCCAACTATTCCGAAATCAAAATTGACTTTACCGAGCTTTCATAAACTGTCAGTTTGGGTGATGGCTATGCCAAGATCAGCTGTAACTAAAAGAGAAATTGAGCTTCCCGTCACTGCTCTTTATAACTATCGCTCCTTCGCATACCGTACTATGCACTAGTCAACTACCGTATTTTTAAAATTTCGGTGATTTCAATCGTTGACTCTTGCGGCTTGCTCACCCATACCACTTGATTCTCTTTATTACTGAGTACCTCAGTTGACCAATGTGTATGTCAGATATTGTTTTTGGTTTTCTTTTTCTCCTCTTCTTTTTGTTTACCAAAAATCAATTTACACAGCCTGAGCACATGCAAGGAATTCTTAAAGTTTTTAATTTCGCCATTGAATTAAAAGCTTTTAAGACGAAATTACAGGGCTTCCATAACAGAAGAGGGGAAGCGTAACATTTAAGTGGTATACAAACTATTTGAAAACAATCCGTTCCCCACAGTACGAAAAACCGATACGAGTCTTCGCCAGGGGACTCCACCCGTCTTGCACAAAGGAAGACATTATCGAAGACGTACAAACCCAAGGTTTCAAAATTCTTGACGCCGTGAAAATTATCAAGCAGGAAAACAATGTAGGGAAGGAGACAAAGACACCGTAGTCAAACGTGGACTTCCACTTTTTATGCTCACCTTTGATCAGACCGAGAATATGGACGACGTCTTCAAAATCAAGACCATTCTTAACATCAAGGTCAAAATCGAGCCAATGCGTAAGGAAAGGAAAACGGTACCTCAGTGCAAACGATGCCAAGGTTTTAACCACACGCAGGCATACTGCCAAAAAGAACCACGGTGCTTTAAATGTGCCGGTACACATCTCTCTGTAGAGTGCAACACAACCAAGCAGTCCCCATCGGTCTGCGCCAATTGCACAAAAAACCACCCAGCGAATTATCGAGGTTGCGAAATCGCGAAAGAACTGCAAAAAAGACGCGACATTCTCAGGAAACCGCCACACCCAGACCCAAGCTTAGCAGATACCAAAGCTGATAAGCCAAAGACAACTAAGCCAGTTAAAAGGAGGAAACCGATAAAAGAAAATAAAAAAATTATAAAACAGAACGTCGCTGACCCAAGCGCAAAGGAAAAACCGGCATTAGCTGGTGCGAGATCATACGCGCAAGTTGCGACACAGGGAAATCAGACAAGATCAGATACAGCAGATTCGATCCGCCAACTACTGACTGTGATATACGAAAAACTTGATGAACAAACCAAGACCAATCAAGTTATATTTGACATATTGAGCAAGATCGAGTTCAAATCTCGAAAACCAAACAATAAGACATGAATATGACACAGCTGCTGAAGATACTAACATGGAACGCAAATGGTCTCACAAACAAGATGGACGAACTAGAAGTTTTTCTACGGAAAAACAATATTTATATATGCTTGATATCGGAAACCCACTTAAAAAGGGGTTCTGGACCCAAAATAAATGGGTACATTGGTTATCACGCTCATCATTCTTCGGAAAATGCGAGAGGAGGATCCTCTCTTTACATCAATGAACGTATGAAGCACTCTGAAAACATAAAAATAGAACTTGATTCTATGCAAATAATTTCAGTGTCTGTAAAAATAAACCATTTAGACTACCTCATCGGATCAAGTTACTTCCCCCCGGGATATAGACCGGTAGACGACGACCTCGATCGCCTCTTTGACTCAATAGAGTCTAATTTTATCATCGGTGGGGACTTTAATGCGAAACACACTTTCTGGGGTTCAAGATGCATTTCAACGAAAGGCAGAATACTATACAAAGCCTGTATGAAGGGTGGGGTGGACTTTTATTCGACAGGAAAGCCAACGTATTGGCCAACTGACAGAAATAAAATCCCTGACTTAGTCGACTTTTTTATCGCAAAAGGGCTAACTAAAATTCAGACGGAAGTCGAAGAATGCTATGATCTATGCTCAGACCACTCAGCAGTCACTCTGAAAATGGACGGAAGTCTAGCAAAAAAAGAAGGACCTCCTAGGTAAACTAATAGAAAAACTAACTGGGATCTTTTCAGAAAAGACTGCAAGGAAAATGTGGTTTAAAATGCGCCACTAAACACACCGCTCGAAATAGAAGACGAAGTTGACAAGCTCGTGGAAGCCATTCAGAGCGCAGCGAGGAAAAACACTCACTTCCGGAAGACAGCAACACGCAACAAAAAATTCAACTACCTGCCTGACATCGAAGACCTCATACGAGAAAAGAGGAGAGCGCGCAAGAGATGGCAACAATCCCGCGCACCCCCTGATCACTGAACAAACTCAAGAATGAGCTACAGGATTTAAGAAATCGCGAGACTTCTACATACCTTGAGGGGTTGACTGCTGACAAGACTTCAAACTACTCACTATGGAAAGCCTTGAAGTCCACAAGGAAACCCAAAATACACTCGCCACCAATTAGAAAAGCTAACGGCGAATGGGCAAAAGGAGACAAAGAGAAAGCGGATTTATTTGCCGAGCATCTAGAGGAAACGTTCAAGCCGTTCGATGGACAACCTTTGAACGAAAAACCGAATGCCAATACGGCAGCCGACAACTATAAAGTAAAAGCCGTATCCCTGTCCGAGCTTCGAATGACAATAAGCAAGTTGAAAAATAACAAAGCTCCAGGGTATGATTTAATCACCGGCGAAATCCTGAAGGAGCTGCCGAAAAAAGCATTAGTTAAGTTGCTCTACATTATAAATGCTTCTCTGAGACTTTTATATGTACCAAGGCAATGGAAAGTCGCCGAACGATAAGAAATCGTATAGACCCATTTCGCTACTGCCGATAATATCTAAGGTTTTCGAGAAAATGATGCTAAAACGATTACAACCAGTAATTTAAGAAAGACGCTTGATCCCAGATCATCAATTCGGCTTCCGGGTCAAACATTCCAAAATCGATCAGGTTTATCGAATAACGAATGAAATTGAAAATACTCTAGAGTGGAAAAAGATTTGCTTTGCCGTTTTTCTCGACGTCTCACAAGCTTTCGACAAGGTATGGCATGAAGGTCTAAGGTATAAATTAAGGACAACCCTACCGACAAAATTATACAAAATACTGGAATCCTACCTTGAAAACAGACTGTTTGGTGTTAGACATGAGACTGAATACTCAGAATTCAAAGAAATCCACGCCGGTGTTCCGCAGGGAAGTGTTCTCGGACCAATCCTATTCTTGCTCTACACAAGAGATATTCCACAAGATGAAGGGACCATCGTAGCAACGTTCGCAGACGATACGGCTATCCTCGCAATGGATGAGTCAGTCGAATCATCAACGGCAAAACTCCAACGGGCTCTTAACAAAGTATGTGAGTGGACAAAAACCTGGCGAATTGCACTTAACGAGACCAAGTCAACGCATGTCAATTTTACGTACAAAAAGATAAACAACTTACCTGTTTTTATTAACTCTGCACAAATACCATACGCAAATGAGGCAAAATATCTAGGAATGACTCTAGACGCAAAGCTTAAGTGGAAGCCACACGTTAAAAAAAAGCGGACGAGCTTGCAATCAGACTCAGAGAAATGTATTGGCTACTTGGAAGATACTCGAAGCTAAGCATATACAACAAACTGCTTCTGTATAAGCAAGTGCTAAAACCTTGTTGGATATACGGTATACAGCTTTGGGGTTGTACCAAACCAAGCAATATTGCTATACTGCAAACATTCCAAAACAAAACCCTAAGAGCAATAGTGAATGCTCCATGGTATATTAGGAATAGTGATATTCACAGAGATTTAGGAATTGCTACCGTGAGTAACGAAGCAACAAACTTTGCTCACAAACTTCGTACTCGTATATATGTTCATTGTAATAACGAAATAATCCGTACTCTGGACGTGACAAACCTTGAGCGCCGGCTACAAAGAACAAGACCGTTCGACCTAGCGCCATAAGGAAAAACCGCATGTAATGACGGTATTAGTAGGTGCTTTCACTGGAATGCTACCTACCAAACGCGATTAACACTACAGAAGCGTAAACTACTTGTTAAGGATACTTAGTCGTAGTCACCACAAAAAAAAAATGAAAAAATGAGAGGAATACATTCGATACTACTATGTGCACGCGCAGCCGGTTCTCACAGTGCCTCTCTGAGGGGTGATGTTTAGCCCGTAGGCATATATTGACTGACATTAATGAAATTGTCAGGCCCGAAAATATATGAGTCGGGCATAACCAATGGTACGGACCACTGGTATCCTATAAGGATTACTCACCTCCGGGCGCACACGAAAAAAAAAAAAAAAGATCATTCGTCAATGCGGCGTGGTATATAAGGAATGAAAATCTACGCAGAGATCTGGTATTCCTGCGGTTAAGGATGCAACGAAAAATTTTGCACGCAGACATAATAATCGTTTTTTGGGACACTTTAACACGATCCTAGGACTTCATTACGAAACAAATTTACTTCGGAGTCTTCAAAGAACTAAGCTCTTAGATTTCATCCGATAATAACAAAGCGCGGTTTTTTATTATCGGATGAAATCTAAGAGCGGTAAAAGCAGGAACTCTCACAGGAAAGTTAACTGCCAAACATTAATTTCTCGTGATGAAACAATTGCTAGATAAGGTGCATACTTAGTTGCAACACAAATACTAAAAGGGTGATGGTTTTAATGGATTAAAGTCCCACACTACTTTGGGCAATTGCTCGTCGTGTCTTTTGAGATTTCCACCAGCCCACGAAAAAAAAAGTAAATAATGTTATGCACTGCAAATGTAAATTATGATGGTTTGTTACGTTAATTTCTCTCTTGTTTTTTTTTAAATTCTAATGTTATTGGTCCCGCATAATAACAACCTGTGTGGGCAAAGGGAAAGGATGAGGAAATTCGACAAGTGGGTAGATCTGACATAATTTGGGTCGATGTTTACGTCAAATGAAAACAGTTATAACACTCAAAAACTATTTTTCGAATCAGATTTCTGCTGCCAAGTATCCAGTACTCCTGTCGGATTAGAGCGAACAATTCTGAAACTCCGGCATGCAAAAACTTCTGATGAGCGTCCAAAAGAATTCTTTGGGTGATTTTATGTTGTTTTGGCAGTATAATCGGGTGTCTAATACTGAATGGGACACTAGCAGTATGAGATATTCTGCCACCAACACGAAGCAACCCTACCTCATCCACGAACGGAGATAATGAAATTAGTTTGAAGCCCATTGAAATCTGCTTACTAGATTGAAGAGTAAGAATTTCTTCTGTAAATGCTTCTTGTTGGACCCACAAAATTATGAAATGTTTCGTTCCTGAAAGGAAAGGAAACTGCTTCGAGGATCCAAATTGGGTTTCTTTGCCTTACAATTGTGAGTGAAGCGGAAAATGAAAGCTTCAATTCGAATCAACCTTTGCCAAGAAGATATATTTGTAGATAGGGTATATAGAAAATGTTCAACTGAAGACGAAACATGGACTGACACAGACCTCTTTCTTTCTTCGAGCACACTTTTAGCGTTGGCACATTTTAGCGTGGCCTTTCCACCAAATATCTAGCTGCATCAACTTACTCGGTTCAACTCCTCTGGAAGCACAACCGGCGGGATTCTCTTCGGAACGTACATGATGCCACGCAGACCGGGATAGAATATTCAGAATTTCTGAAGTCCTGTTTGCGACAAATGGGTTCCATCGACGGGGAGACGAAGGAAGCCAGTCCAAGACTATGTTTGAATGACTAAAGGCGAATATTTTTACTGGTTTCACGTCCAGGGAAGAACAAATGACATTGATTAAACGTCCTAATAGGAGAGCTCCACATAGCTCTAGCTTTGGGATCGATAACTGCTTTAGAGGTGCGACGCAGGTTTTAGCTGCAACAAGTTGAATTTCTACGACTCCTATGTCAGAAATACTGCGAGCATACACTACTGCCGAAAATGCCTTTTCAGAGGCATCGGAAAACCCTATCAAATCAAAACATTTAGAATTTAATGGGTATTTTCTAGAAATTCTAATGTTTTCAAAACAAGGTAGCTGCTGCCGATAAGATGACCATTTTTGGGTGACTTCATATGGCAAAGGATCAATCCATCCGATTTGAGATTTATGCAGCCAAAACACCTGAAACAATATTTTAAAAAGAATAGTGGAAGGAGCCATGAAACCCAATGGGTCGAATATCTTTGCTACTTCCTACAACAGCTTTCTTTTTTTAGGCACAGGTTGGTTTTCCAACGATAATTTAAATGTAAAAATATCACGATAACACAAATATCAGTTACCAGAAATACATACTCGAGCTCTTTCTCGAGCTGCTGGTGTTTTGCAACCACGACTCACGGACGATGTCTTTTCGGATAATGGAAGCAGTAGCTCCAGTATCAATTATAGCTGCAATTTTTTTCCCGCCGCGATGGTCGCATCTACCATCAGACTTCTGTTGTCTCTGTTAGTTTGCGATTCTTGGATTGTGGTCCTGGGGCGTCGATTCCAGAACCCAACTTCTGCCCCGCGAAGTTCGTTCTTAAGCATTTCCCGACTGCTGGTACTGAGAGTTCATAACAGCAGGTCGATTGTTGTCACTACCAGAAGCTTTGATGGGTTCCTGCACTGACTGACGGGAATTGATTTCGATTAAATTCCCATTCTTGCACAAGAGCATTCATTGGTGACCAACTCTCTGACTCGGTGAGCTCCTTGGGATGCTCGATCAGCTGCCTCAAATGTTAGAGCATAAGCTGCGGCTTCGGCAAGTATGCGTTTTCCAGCCATTCATACTATTAGTTGATGTTTTGAGTCAGCTATAGCACGAGTGAAAGCGTTCTTTGCAATCTGGTTGATGGTTCTTCACCTGTGTTAGGATATGACAAATGTGTTAGGCGTTCAAAATCTGCGTGCACTTGTTGAAGAGTTTTGCCTCTCTTCTGGACTCTGCTGCATAGCTGCAATCAATACAATTTGAACATGTGGTCATCACGAAACCGCATCTCGATTGCTTTCACGATAGCGTTGTAGTCGCGTTGATTGTCAACGGAGATGGTTTGCAAAATCTCTTCAGCTAGACCACGCGAAGCCAGTGTAAGTACGATGGCTTTCACCTCGTCCTCCCAGCAGTTGGTCATGACAGCAGCTTCGAACTGGTTCTTATAAATTGTCCATTGCGTCTGATCGTCGAAAGTTGCAGGCTGCATTTCCTTGATTCGTGAACAATTTCCCGAACCTTTTGTTTCTAAGCAATTTGAAGCTCTTTAGCTAGGTCTTCGACTTTCTTTTCGATGACCTCGAAATTATCCTCTACTTTTTCGACTTTCTGTTCGATTGTGGCTACATAATTTTCTACCTTCCCAACTCTCTCTTCTAAAGCGATAAATGTAGTTTCGACTTTTTCAAATCGATTATCAATCACCGTGAATTTTGCCTCGAGGACATTCTCAAACTTCTTACCCTGTTTCTCGAATTGTTTCTCTAGCGGCTGGCGCTGTTCTTCGAGCTGCTTGCTTTGACCTGCGCTGTTCTGCTCGTAGCCCTTCCAGCTGTTGGCGTAGCTCCTCGCGTTGTTGTTCCAATTAGTTGTTTTGTTCTAAAAATTTTGCCTCCAGAAACTTCATCATTGATGACATGTCGAAGCCTGCACTTACTTGTTGCTCTTCTACATCAAAGACAATCGAATTAGGATCTTCACCTTTATTGCGTCATGAAGACGAATAAAAAAATCGCTATTTCCCCCTATTGGGGAAAGTTGCTGGAGACTCAGTTTAGCTTTCAGCTCTGCAACAGTGATCTGATCTAATGGTTTGCGAACCATTATTGTTTAATCACACCTTTTTTCAAACACACACTGTTCACTGTTCTCGAACTTTCACTATTCACTATGTTCACTTCATTATGTTCACCTCACTATGTTCACTTCACTATGTTCTTTAACCGTTCCTCCACAGTTCACAGTTTTTTAGAAACTTCTCATCCCTAAAAAATTTTATCCCACTTCTGACACCAATGTTGAATGAAGCCGGGCTTCGAATGATGACACAGTTACATGTTTAACATTTCTAAAATTATATTATTTACAAAACGGTTTCTCGTTTAACAATTCAATTACACTTATTTGAAATCAAATACCAACGAGTAAATTCGCGCACTATTATCACTTTGCAAAATTCACTATAGGTAATTTACTCAGTTAACACTATTCAAATCACGTTCAGGTCACAATTTAAAACTAACTCGCTGGTTGTTGCTTCACCTCCATTCCACATACAGATGGCATATTCTCTGTGATTCCCGCAGTTACTAGATGGTTCGAGAAGTGGTTTTGACAGATACCACTATTCCAGTGGGCGCATCCAGTTGAACTGCCACAAGCCATTTCCTGTGGTGAACGCCGTTGAAGCATACTCGTGTGGGAAGGCCCAATGGGCAAATGCACACGAGTTTTCTTCAACCGGTTGAACCTCATGTTTACTGGTTGGACGTGTGAGGTGAGAACATAGTTTTTTTTTCCCTGAGGGCTGGTGGAAATCTCAAAAGACACAATGACAATGAGCACGTGCCAAAGTAGTGAGGGACTTTAACCCTAACTAAAATCACTCCCCTTTTTGTATTTGTATTGCAACTTAGTATGCGACTTTTCTAGCAATTTTTTTGTTTGGCAGGTAACTTTCCTGTGAGGGCTCCTGCTTTTTCCGCAATTTATTTATATTTACATAATCACTTCTGCGACTTCCCACTGTCTTGGTATGTATTCTAATCTAATTGCTGCATTTACAATATAGAGGAGTTTAGTTAATGCTTTTCGGGCAACATTTTAAGAAGTTCTCCTGTAATTAGGTGATAACCCGGAGCTTTTTTAGGCTTTAATTTGTGTATTTCCCGTTTAAGGTCGCCAATACTTGCATATCTAACTAGATTACTATCGGTTGTTGTTTCGAATAAATTAATGTTTTCTGGACCATAATGGATGGCATAGCGTTTTTTGGCCGTTATGATTTTAAGTTTCTACTGCATGGTTTTTACAATTTTCTTATAGAAATTGAAAGCAAGTTACTCAACCGAATAAGATGTGTTTTATCATGCGGGGCACGAGTTTGGTGCCATCTTTTTCGAGCTTTTCTTTTTTGTAAACCAAATCTTTTATGTCTCATGGGTACTTGATATTACCATAGCTCTATATTTTTTGTTTTTGAGGAGTATTATTCCATGCTGCTTTTTGGACGGTATCTATAAAGAAGTCAACCGCGACTTCAAGTTCCAATGGGGATCTAACCGATACACCCAGTCGAATATTATTCTCAATATCGTTTTTGAAGCCTTCCTAGTTTGTTTTGCCCCGTTTGTTAGTCTGAGTGGGTTTTCATTTCTAATGATTGACTCGCTTGTTGTTAGAATGACCGAAGAATGATCAGAGAAAAGATCAAAGCATTCGCCAACTTTGATTCGATTGGACGGCACACCTTTTACTATGAAAAAATCGTTCAAATCTGGTATTTTTGTAACATCATTTGGCCAGTAAGTTGGTTGACCCGTAGAATGAAATCCGGTATTGTACTTTCTACCTACTTCATAAATTGTGAAAAATATTCCCGAAGAACGAATATTTCCGGACGAAATTAATAACACCAACTTTATTTAACAATTAAAGTATATAATATTTATTATCAAACAATATGCATGATGGTACAAAGCGATGTAATGCAAAAGTGACTCACTCCAAGTAGGTAACACTGCATTTTATTTATACTAAAAAGTAATGCCGCTATATTAATAAAATTTTAAATGAATGAATGAGATAACTATATTAGACTGAATTTTAAGGAACTGTAATAAAAATAAATGATATAGGCAAACTTCAAAATAGCCTTAATATTATTAAAAGTGGACATAGGAATTCATAGTTATATTTTAAATACGTATATTATTTTCAACATCCTCCGGGCGGGCGGGGGCACGAATCTCCAATGGGTATAGCAACTGAATTGGACGTCTCATTTTCTTACCATTCCCAAAACGTACTTCGCAGGCCCTTATTTTATTGTCGCGTCCTGGAAAACAAGTCTCAACAGCGGCCAACTTCCAATGCAAACGTGGTAGAGTAGCATCGTAAACTAATACTACGTCCCCTGGTTGAATTTCATTCGACTCTGCTTTACCCGAATTATGAGCTGATCTCAACTGACGACGATATTCTGCATTCCATCGTTTCCACAAAAAACTGATGTATTCAGTTCTAGACACCCATTTCTTGCGCAACGTAGCATCATTACCAAGTTCTATAGGCTCTGAAGTTGATTTACCGAAATATCCAGCAAGAAAATGATTTGGAGTAAGAGCTGTCAAATCCATTGGGTCTTCGTTAAGATACGTAAGAGGTCGCATGTTCACAATGTTTTCTTCGTTAGATAATTTAGCTTTCCAGACAGTGACCCTCAAAACCTCTTTAATGCTTTTGACTAGGCGCTCTCAAAAGCCACCCCACCAGGGAGCTCGCTCCACGCTGAATCGCCAAATAATTCCACGGTTGCTCAAGAATCCATAAAAAATCTCGCTGTCCAAGATATTTCCCACGCACTGTAAATCGGTTGCTGCTCTTTTAGATGTTTTGGCGTTATCCGAATATATAAATTTAGGAGCAATAAACCGTCTAATAGCAAGTAGACAGTTCTCTGTACTTAAACTCAACACTAGCTCTAAATATATTGTCCTTACAACAGCACAGGTAAACAGCATTATATATACCTTACTAGATTCACCTTCGAGATGAGTATAGAGTGGTCCAGCGAAGTCGACTCCCACAGTTTCGAATGGTTTGGATGCCATCATACGCTCTTTTGGCAGAGGTGCAAATGGATTTGATGCTGGTTTTCTTTGAATATTCTGCAAATTTTGCAACTCCGTATTATCTTTTTGACCAGTTGACGACTACCAGGCATCCAATACTTTTCACGAAGTCGCGAAAGAACAATATTAACTCCTTCGTGCAGCGTAATTTCATGAAAGTACACTACCAACAGCTGAATTAAATAAATTGATTTAGGCAAAAAAAACAGGTTGACCACATCAAAGGTCTCCTCTAGTAACTGCAACCTGCTACCAATGCGAATTATTTCTTCTGCATCTGAAAAAGTGTTAAAACCCAGTAGCTTGGATGACCTTGGAAAAGGATTTCCTTTTAGTAAACATAAGATTTCATTATTAAAATATTTGTTTTGGAAAAATCGTATCCAATATTTCTCCGCTATTTCAATTTCATCAGCTTCAATACATTTTGGCTGCTTATGTTTACCTTTAAAATGGTCAATTGCTCTTCTTACATAGGCAGTAATCCGTAATAGCTGGATTGAGCTTTCCGGGACAATGCCTCCATTCATCTCTTACAGTAAGCTCTTGGATTTCCTTTACACGGTTGAAAACATAAGATTTCCATTTTTGAGCATCTCCTCGTATCCAATAGAGCGCAATTTGAGAATCGGTCCACAGAACATAATTATAAAATGGTAGGGTAAGTTTCTGGAAATAGAATTTTAATCGCGCAGCAATTAAAGTAGCAGTAAGTTCAAGTTTTGGTAAAGTTATTTGTTCGCTCTTCTGTTCCTTTAAGGGCGCTACTCGGGCTTTAGCACACACGAAAACGATGTTTACTTCTCCAACCGCTACTGGGGCTACTGCCCCAAACGCCTTACAGCTCGCGTCCGCATAGATATGAACTTCAACAGACTTGGCTTCAGTGCAAACAGATATCCAACGTGGGAAAGCCAGACCCGAAATTCTGTCCAACCCTTTAAAACAACTGCTCCATTATTTCGCTAACTCGGCATTTAGAAACTCATCCCAGCCTAATTTTAATCGCCAAAGTGTTTGGAAGAGGATTTTCAAACGAATTACTATGGGACTCAAAAATCCCAATGGATCGTAGATACCACCTATTGCCTTTAGAATATTACGCTTCATTGCAACAAAAGTTTGCTTAAAAAAACCTGCATTGAAGTTAATTGATAGCTCGTCGCTATATATATTCCATTTAAGACCCAATACCGTCTGAACTGCATCGAGGTCTTCAATACCAAAATGTTTCCGTATCTCAGGATCATTGCTAACCAATTTTCTCAAGTTCATGTGCGCTCGTTCCAAAACATAAATTGACTCGCGATGAAATGTCTCCGCTTGACCATGACTCTCAAAACTAACAACAATGTCATCCATATAAAACGATTTGTTTAATACAGAACAGGTCCAAGGAACATTTGATGATTCAGCATGCAAGTGAAGTTGTATACATGCAGATAATAAAAAGGGACTACACGTAACACCAAAAGTAACCCTAGTCATGCGAAACTCTACAATAGGAGGTAAACTAGATATTGACCACAAATTACTCTTAAACCAGAGAAATCTATGACTGTCCCGATCCTTCGTGGCCAAGCTGATTTGCAGAAAGGCCTTTTCTATATCTTCTATGATACCAATTCTTCCAAGTCTGAATTGCAACACATTTCTAAATATTTCTGGCAACAAATTAGATCCAGTCCACAAGGAATTGTTCAATGGCATCAACCCCTCAGCATGCGACGAAGCATCAAAAACTATGCGAAGCTTCGTTGTAGATTTTTCTGGACAGTAAACAGGGCGATGAGGCATATAATATAACTTACCACTTACCACCGCCGGTAGCGGTACAGGCTCTGCAAATCCCGCACCAATAAACCTCATCATAGCAAGATCGTACTCGAAAAGTTTCGAAGGCTGCCGCGAAAGCTTCTTTGTAAGCAAATGTAATCTTGACAACGCGTTTCTCCTGTTACTGTCGAGGAATATCTCGGAACTCTTCCAAGGCAAAACAGCTTCGTACCTATCCGATGTCTTCTGTATACATCTACTTTTTAATTCGTCTGTGAACGATTCTGCTTCCAAATTATCCTTTTGGATACCTAACAATTCAAGGCTCCACATGTCTTCTATAGCGATATTACATATCGTAGACGATGAAAAACCATTCGAAAAACTGTCCTTTTCTTTGATTGCACAGGGGCCATGTATAGTCCAACCGAAGATGGTAGACACGGCAGCTAAATGGGTAGACATTTTACGATGTTCACCAGTAACAACAGTCCAGTAATGATCCGCTCCGATTAGAAGTCCTAAACCTGTTTCTTGCATGTACCCGACATCGTTCGAATCGGCTAATGTTACGCCATCAAGCAAAGAAACGCTACTGTCAGGTGCCATCAAAACATCTTGACAGATCTCGGGTACAACTACCGCACGAATACCGACCGATTTATTTTCGAATTGACTATGCACCACGAAATCTACCAATTTATATTGCACTAGATACGTCGACTCTATGTCACCAAAAGGAATAATAGACAAACGAATGTTACCCACAATTGGAAGATTTATTTTATTTACGATAGCTTCTTTTATATAGGAGCGTAGGCTACCGCCGTCTATAATTACGCGCACAAACAACTTTGTTTCCGATTGGGATGACAAAAATACTCGCGCCGTTTTTAAGAAAATATTACTTGATTTCTGTCCGTTGGTTGAAAATAAACTCATGACACTACTGGTTGCGGAGTTTTCGGTTCGCCCAGATTTGTCTGTCAGTTTCGCGGTAACGTATTTTTTCTCACAGACAACTGTAGCATGATTCCGTTTACAGATTTTACACGATATTTTTTTACAACAAAACAGCGCTATGTCCCTTTTGTGTGCACCTATAACATCTACCGTCTTCTCGCAATTGTTTTCTCTTTTCTTCAATCGTACGCGCGTGATTGCAATCTTTCGTTGAGTGATCTGCCGACTTGCAAAAACAAACAATTAACGGGGGTTAAACAAGCTGTAGTAAGAAGACCCGCTGCTGTTGACGATTGTTGGTATTTCTTTACAACCAGCTTGTCTGGTTTGCCTACTGACGCCTTCTCTATTGATTCTACCTCTTGCTTTTAAAAGAGCAAAATATTTTTTAACTGCCTATCACCATCGAAAGTAAGAGTAGAACCACTGTCTGAGCTTTGTAGGGCATCATTTTCCAACTTCACACTATCTTTGGCCATTTCCTTTTGTGTGCGTTGGTATTGGATTCTAAGTTCATTCGGCATGCACCTTAGTAAAACGGATTTTAACATGATGTAATAATGTGAAGAAGGAACTCCTAGTGCTGTGAGAGAGCGGCTAGCCGAAATCACCGTATTGTACAGCTGTCTCAGTCCCGCTGCATCGGTTTCGTTATGCACTGGTGTTAAATTCATAAGTTGCTGCATCAGGCGATCTATTAACTTGTCTGTTTCTCCGTATTCTTCTTGCAACAGACCAATGGCACCATCATAACAGGAGTCTGATGGCGTGAATCCAGCAAAGACTTTCTCTGCAACCCCTCGTTAAAACGGACTGCAGATAGTTGAATTTTTCAAC
Organism: Rhingia rostrata; assembly: GCA_949824845.1. Classification (NCBI taxonomy): domain Eukaryota; kingdom Metazoa; phylum Arthropoda; class Insecta; order Diptera; family Syrphidae; genus Rhingia; species Rhingia rostrata. Next base: position 84,016,588 of record OX463755.1, on the reverse strand, counting down.
ACCCGATAAAGAACTATTCTCATGTACTGCCGTGCGGGATCCACTCTTCATAGTCTAATGAAAATTTCTTCAATTCCAACTTAGGCAGCCGAATGCATTGAGATTTGGACGATGTTGTCGAACGCTCATTGCTGGTAACATTGCCACATGGATCGCTCCGAACTTTCACCTTTTGCAAACGTACCTGAAGGCGAGAAATTACGCCAACCGCCGTATCCTCGTATTCTGCAAATTTTTCCACATTTTTATCTTCCACATTTTTGCTTTGCAGGTCCTTGTTAACAGTGCAAAGATTTTGATGAGCGGTGGAAAGATGTTGTAAATACGAGGATAAATCTTCTTCCATATCATTTAATCGGGTGGAATCAATTTCATCCGTAATTTTAGAGGTAGCCAAATATTCTGTTGCTTCCTTAGCTATTTTCGTTATCTGGCTACGATAGCCCGCGCGCATTTGCTGTTTCATTTTCGCGACGGAACCGAATATTTATCGAGTTTATTTTTGATTTCACCGTTCCCGGGTTTCGGCACCAATGTGAAAAATATTCCCGAAGAATGAATATTTCCGGACGAAATTAATAACACCAACTTTATTTAACAATTAAAGTATATAATATTTATTATCAAACAATATGCATGATGGTACAAAGCGATGTAATGCAAAAGTGACTCACTCCAAGTAGGTAACACTGCATTTTATTTATACTAAAAAGTAATGCCGCTATATTAATAAAATTTTAAATGAATGAATGAGATAACTATATTAGACTGAATTTTAAGGAACTGTAATAAAAATAAATGATATAGGCAAACTTCAAAATAGCCTTAATATTATTAAAAGTGGACATAGGAATTCATAGTTATATTTTAAATACGTATATTATTTTCAACATCCTCCGGGCGGGCGGGGGCACGAATCTCCAATGGGTATAGCAACTGAATTGGACGTCTCATTTTCTTACCATTCCCAAAACGTACTTCGCAGGCCCTTATTTTATTGTCGCGTCCTGGAAAACAAGTCTCAACAGCGGCCAACTTCCAATGCAAACGTGGTAGAGTAGCATCGTAAACTAATACTACGTCCCCTGGTTGAATTTCATTCGACTCTGCTTTACCCGAATTATGAGCTGATCTCAACTGACGACGATATTCTGCATTCCATCGTTTCCACAAAAAACTGATGTATTCAGTTCTAGACACCCATTTCTTGCGCAACGTAGCATCATTACCAAGTTCTATAGGCTCTGAAGTTGATTTACCGAAATATCCAGCAAGAAAATGATTTGGAGTAAGAGCTGTCAAATCCATTGGGTCTTCGTTAAGATACGTAAGAGGTCGCATGTTCACAATGTTTTCTTCGTTAGATAATTTAGCTTTCCAGACAGTGACCCTCAAAACCTCTTTAATGCTTTTGACTAGGCGCTCTCAAAAGCCACCCCACCAGGGAGCTCGCTCCACGCTGAATCGCCAAATAATTCCACGGTTGCTCAAGAATCCATAAAAAATCTCGCTGTCCAAGATATTTCCCACGCACTGTAAATCGGTTGCTGCTCTTTTAGATGTTTTGGCGTTATCCGAATATATAAATTTAGGAGCAATAAACCGTCTAATAGCAAGTAGACAGTTCTCTGTACTTAAACTCAACACTAGCTCTAAATATATTGTCCTTACAACAGCACAGGTAAACAGCATTATATATACCTTACTAGATTCACCTTCGAGATGAGTATAGAGTGGTCCAGCGAAGTCGACTCCCACAGTTTCGAATGGTTTGGATGCCATCATACGCTCTTTTGGCAGAGGTGCAAATGGATTTGATGCTGGTTTTCTTTGAATATTCTGCAAATTTTGCAACTCCGTATTATCTTTTTGACCAGTTGACGACTACCAGGCATCCAATACTTTTCACGAAGTCGCGAAAGAACAATATTAACTCCTTCGTGCAGCGTAATTTCATGAAAGTACACTACCAACAGCTGAATTAAATAAATTGATTTAGGCAAAAAAAACAGGTTGACCACATCAAAGGTCTCCTCTAGTAACTGCAACCTGCTACCAATGCGAATTATTTCTTCTGCATCTGAAAAAGTGTTAAAACCCAGTAGCTTGGATGACCTTGGAAAAGGATTTCCTTTTAGTAAACATAAGATTTCATTATTAAAATATTTGTTTTGGAAAAATCGTATCCAATATTTCTCCGCTATTTCAATTTCATCAGCTTCAATACATTTTGGCTGCTTATGTTTACCTTTAAAATGGTCAATTGCTCTTCTTACATAGGCAGTAATCCGTAATAGCTGGATTGAGCTTTCCGGGACAATGCCTCCATTCATCTCTTACAGTAAGCTCTTGGATTTCCTTTACACGGTTGAAAACATAAGATTTCCATTTTTGAGCATCTCCTCGTATCCAATAGAGCGCAATTTGAGAATCGGTCCACAGAACATAATTATAAAATGGTAGGGTAAGTTTCTGGAAATAGAATTTTAATCGCGCAGCAATTAAAGTAGCAGTAAGTTCAAGTTTTGGTAAAGTTATTTGTTCGCTCTTCTGTTCCTTTAAGGGCGCTACTCGGGCTTTAGCACACACGAAAACGATGTTTACTTCTCCAACCGCTACTGGGGCTACTGCCCCAAACGCCTTACAGCTCGCGTCCGCATAGATATGAACTTCAACAGACTTGGCTTCAGTGCAAACAGATATCCAACGTGGGAAAGCCAGACCCGAAATTCTGTCCAACCCTTTAAAACAACTGCTCCATTATTTCGCTAACTCGGCATTTAGAAACTCATCCCAGCCTAATTTTAATCGCCAAAGTGTTTGGAAGAGGATTTTCAAACGAATTACTATGGGACTCAAAAATCCCAATGGATCGTAGATACCACCTATTGCCTTTAGAATATTACGCTTCATTGCAACAAAAGTTTGCTTAAAAAAACCTGCATTGAAGTTAATTGATAGCTCGTCGCTATATATATTCCATTTAAGACCCAATACCGTCTGAACTGCATCGAGGTCTTCAATACCAAAATGTTTCCGTATCTCAGGATCATTGCTAACCAATTTTCTCAAGTTCATGTGCGCTCGTTCCAAAACATAAATTGACTCGCGATGAAATGTCTCCGCTTGACCATGACTCTCAAAACTAACAACAATGTCATCCATATAAAACGATTTGTTTAATACAGAACAGGTCCAAGGAACATTTGATGATTCAGCATGCAAGTGAAGTTGTATACATGCAGATAATAAAAAGGGACTACACGTAACACCAAAAGTAACCCTAGTCATGCGAAACTCTACAATAGGAGGTAAACTAGATATTGACCACAAATTACTCTTAAACCAGAGAAATCTATGACTGTCCCGATCCTTCGTGGCCAAGCTGATTTGCAGAAAGGCCTTTTCTATATCTTCTATGATACCAATTCTTCCAAGTCTGAATTGCAACACATTTCTAAATATTTCTGGCAACAAATTAGATCCAGTCCACAAGGAATTGTTCAATGGCATCAACCCCTCAGCATGCGACGAAGCATCAAAAACTATGCGAAGCTTCGTTGTAGATTTTTCTGGACAGTAAACAGGGCGATGAGGCATATAATATAACTTACCACTTACCACCGCCGGTAGCGGTACAGGCTCTGCAAATCCCGCACCAATAAACCTCATCATAGCAAGATCGTACTCGAAAAGTTTCGAAGGCTGCCGCGAAAGCTTCTTTGTAAGCAAATGTAATCTTGACAACGCGTTTCTCCTGTTACTGTCGAGGAATATCTCGGAACTCTTCCAAGGCAAAACAGCTTCGTACCTATCCGATGTCTTCTGTATACATCTACTTTTTAATTCGTCTGTGAACGATTCTGCTTCCAAATTATCCTTTTGGATACCTAACAATTCAAGGCTCCACATGTCTTCTATAGCGATATTACATATCGTAGACGATGAAAAACCATTCGAAAAACTGTCCTTTTCTTTGATTGCACAGGGGCCATGTATAGTCCAACCGAAGATGGTAGACACGGCAGCTAAATGGGTAGACATTTTACGATGTTCACCAGTAACAACAGTCCAGTAATGATCCGCTCCGATTAGAAGTCCTAAACCTGTTTCTTGCATGTACCCGACATCGTTCGAATCGGCTAATGTTACGCCATCAAGCAAAGAAACGCTACTGTCAGGTGCCATCAAAACATCTTGACAGATCTCGGGTACAACTACCGCACGAATACCGACCGATTTATTTTCGAATTGACTATGCACCACGAAATCTACCAATTTATATTGCACTAGATACGTCGACTCTATGTCACCAAAAGGAATAATAGACAAACGAATGTTACCCACAATTGGAAGATTTATTTTATTTACGATAGCTTCTTTTATATAGGAGCGTAGGCTACCGCCGTCTATAATTACGCGCACAAACAACTTTGTTTCCGATTGGGATGACAAAAATACTCGCGCCGTTTTTAAGAAAATATTACTTGATTTCTGTCCGTTGGTTGAAAATAAACTCATGACACTACTGGTTGCGGAGTTTTCGGTTCGCCCAGATTTGTCTGTCAGTTTCGCGGTAACGTATTTTTTCTCACAGACAACTGTAGCATGATTCCGTTTACAGATTTTACACGATATTTTTTTACAACAAAACAGCGCTATGTCCCTTTTGTGTGCACCTATAACATCTACCGTCTTCTCGCAATTGTTTTCTCTTTTCTTCAATCGTACGCGCGTGATTGCAATCTTTCGTTGAGTGATCTGCCGACTTGCAAAAACAAACAATTAACGGGGGTTAAACAAGCTGTAGTAAGAAGACCCGCTGCTGTTGACGATTGTTGGTATTTCTTTACAACCAGCTTGTCTGGTTTGCCTACTGACGCCTTCTCTATTGATTCTACCTCTTGCTTTTAAAAGAGCAAAATATTTTTTAACTGCCTATCACCATCGAAAGTAAGAGTAGAACCACTGTCTGAGCTTTGTAGGGCATCATTTTCCAACTTCACACTATCTTTGGCCATTTCCTTTTGTGTGCGTTGGTATTGGATTCTAAGTTCATTCGGCATGCACCTTAGTAAAACGGATTTTAACATGATGTAATAATGTGAAGAAGGAACTCCTAGTGCTGTGAGAGAGCGGCTAGCCGAAATCACCGTATTGTACAGCTGTCTCAGTCCCGCTGCATCGGTTTCGTTATGCACTGGTGTTAAATTCATAAGTTGCTGCATCAGGCGATCTATTAACTTGTCTGTTTCTCCGTATTCTTCTTGCAACAGACCAATGGCACCATCATAACAGGAGTCTGATGGCGTGAATCCAGCAAAGACTTTCTCTGCAACCCCTCGTTAAAACGGACTGCAGATAGTTGAATTTTTCAACACCCGATAAAGAACTATTCTCATGTACTGCCGTGCGGGATCCACTCTTCATAGTCTAATGAAAATTTCTTCAATTCCAACTTAGGCAGCCGAATGCATTGAGATTTGGACGATGTTGTCGAACGCTCATTGCTGGTAACATTGCCACATGGATCGCTCCGAACTTTCACCTTTTGCAAACGTACCTGAAGGCGAGAAATTACGCCAACCGCCGTATCCTCGTATTCTGCAAATTTTTCCACATTTTTATCTTCCACATTTTTGCTTTGCAGGTCCTTGTTAACAGTGCAAAGATTTTGATGAGCGGTGGAAAGATGTTGTAAATACGAGGATAAATCTTCTTCCATATCATTTAATCGGGTGGAATCAATTTCATCCGTAATTTTAGAGGTAGCCAAATATTCTGTTGCTTCCTTAGCTATTTTCGTTATCTGGCTACGATAGCCCGCGCGCATTTGCTGTTTCATTTTCGCGACGGAACCGAATATTTATCGAGTTTATTTTTGATTTCACCGTTCCCGGGTTTCGGCACCAATGTGAAAAATATTCCCGAAGAATGAATATTTCCGGACGAAATTAATAACACCAACTTTATTTAACAATTAAAGTATATAATATTTATTATCAAACAATATGCGTGATGGTACAAAGCGATGTAATGCAAAAGTGACTCACTCCAAGTAGGTAACACTGCATTTTATTTATACTAAAAAGTAATGCCGAAAAAGAAAATATTAAATGAATGAATGAGATAATTATATTAGACTGAATTTTAAAGAACTGTAATAAAAATAAATGATATAGGCAAACTTCAAAATAGCCTTAATATTATTAAAAGTAATTGGACATAGGAATTCATAGTTATATTTTAAATAGGTACGCATACTATTTTCAACATAAATCATCCTATATTTCTGTGATATGCATCTAGATCCCCAGAATGTATGTATTGCATTAAAGTCCCCTCCGATAACAAAACGCTATCCAAGGGAATTATGCAAGTCTTCAAAGTCAATTTTCTTAATCTTGCATCGCGGTGGGCAGTAAACAGAAGTTATCTTCAGAGAGGATTGTCTGCTTCTGACTTGTATAGAGCTAACTTGCATTGTTTCGATTTCCATGTTAAGATCAACCGAATGTTCGATACACTCTTATATATATAGTGAGGGTCCACCTCTAGCCTTATTCGATGGATGTAGAGCATGATATTCGAGGTAACCTTTAATCTTTGATTTCGTATTACCCTTTGGGTGAGTTTCGGATATTAAACAGATGTCGATATCTTTTTCTTGCATATACTATTCAAGTTCTCCAGGTTTTTGCCAAAGGCCATTGGCATTCCACGTAAGAATTTTAAGAAATCTATTCATGTCGAAGGTGGGGTACGTTTGTTGCGAATACTATTTTCGAGCTTAATTAGCCTGTCAAAAATAAGTTTTTAAAAGAATAATCGAAAATACGTTTTTAACTGGGTCAGGTGAGATATATTTTTTTTTGGGGTTTTTCAATTATAGCCTGCTTTTGCTTCGGCACATTTTCTTTTTTAAATTCAATTTCTGTGAATTAATACAAATAAATTTTTCCCGTCTTTTTTGCAACTCCTTATCTACTTCGCAGCCCCTATAATTTGCAGGATTATTGCATTTACAGTTGAAGCAGATAGGAGGAGTTTTCTTATCTGACCTACAACCGGTTCTTTTTGACAATAGGTTTGCGTATGATTATATCCTTGGCAGTGTTTGCACTGAGGAACTAATTTGGAATCCTTACGCATTGGTTCAATTTTTACAACAATATTAAGTATTGTTTTTATTTCATAAATATTATTAAAAACTTCTTCTTCATCGAAAGTGAGTATAAATAAAGGAAGACCTCGCTTTGTAACATTTTCTTCGCCATATTTTTGCTGTTTTTCTGGCTTGACAATGTTAAGGGCATTTATAACTTTAAATTGCCTGCTCCTCAGATCGTTAATGATGTCATCCTTTAAGCACGTCGTATGTAACCCTCTAGCTACAACGCATAGAGGCCTTTCCGATTAATTTTCAAATGAATACCATTTAATTTTTTCGATATTTAGCTTCCGAGATAACAGCTTTCCGGGTTTTTTACGCAGACTCTCCATGTATTTTTTCTGATCGAATTTACTTGGTAGTCCAACAATGCCAGCGATTTTATCAAGGTATGTAATTTGTTGTCGTCAATACCGATCACATTAATTGGCGGTGGGGGCCGTTGTTTCAGCTGTTTCGCAATCTCTTAACAATCTCTTTGTCTCGGTATATAATTTCTCCTTTTTTTAACCGGTTTTTCTTTAGAATCCAGTCGGTTTCGCGACTGAGCTCATCTTCATTCGTATGGTAAACGGAATTCACGGGGCAGTTTGTACATGGTTTTGGCTCATTAGATGTTTTCAATGTAATTTTTAGAGTCATATTTTCGATTTTCGCAGACCAGTTCCATATTGTTAAGCATCGTTTTTCGTGGGCTGACACTTCTGGTATCCTTGAGACACATATATTTTTTTTAGATCTAGATGCAGTTGACCTCGTTACCATTGAGCTATTACCGAAAGGGTTACATAATTGCAATAATTGGCTCTCCTCAGAATCCGTAGAGCCGACCTCCGAAGAGGGTGGATTTTCCAGTGATACTGAATAGCCACCTGGGGTATTAAATTTGTTTGTTTTACTCATTGCATTTTTGTTTTTGTATACTTTTTACACTCGGTGTGGATTTGAGTCGCCTTCTACGACAGGCATGCCTTACCTCTGGTATTTTCTGACCCATAACCAGAAGGGGTACGAAGGAACATAGCTTGAACATTTTATCATGCAAAATTAAGTAGTTCAAGATTAGTAATCTACAAGCATATACATGTGTTTCTGATAGTTGTGTTATTAAGAAGACGATGGCCAATTTTGTGGCAATGGAATACAAAGAAGAATTAAAAAAAAAATTATACACGCAAAATAAATCGGTACTACTCGGTTTTAATTGTTTGTTTATCGCGTAAATGAAAAAAAAACTGAAAACAAGCCGTGACAGTTCACACACATATAAAGTTTGTTATATTACACAAATTTCAACCGGTTAAACATATTACCATGTGTTTGGAAAGTAACCATAATGTAATGACTTACTGACCTACTTAAGTGGTCAGTACACTTAAGTAGGTCAGTACAGTCCGGAATAAACCTGGCCTAAACCAACATGCCTCTCCAATTAGCCCGGTCCTTAGCTAACTGCCTCCAGTTGCGCACTCCAAGTTGGTTGAGGTCGGTTTCTACTTGTTCGCGCCACTTAAGACGAGGTCTCCTCTACTGCGTCCGACGTCTGGCTGGGAATCGAGGACTCTACGAGCCGAAGTATTGGTGTCCATTCGTTCTACATGTCCTAGCCATCTTAAACGTCCAATGCGGGGTTTTTTGACCAGGAGCATGTCGCTGTACAGCTTGTATAGTTCTTGGTTGAATCTTCGTATCCATAGCCCGTCAACGCAAACGGGACCGAAGATTTTTCGAAGAATTTTCCTCACAAATCGACCAAGGATTTCTTCATCCGCTTTTGAGACGGTCCATGCTTCAGCGCCGTAGAGCAGGACTGGGATGATCAGGACCTTATATAAGATCTCCTTAGTAGTTCGAGTGAGGGCTTTACTACTGAATTGCCTTCTTAGCCTGAAGAAATAGCGGTTGGCAAGAGTAATTCTTTGTTTAATTTCTGACGAGATGTAATTGTCAGAGTTAATAGCGGAGCCGAGATAGGTAAAGTTACTACCTCAAAGTTATATCTGTCAATGGTGACGTTCTGTCCAATTCGTCGATGTTGTGTGTCCTTTCGTGTTGACAGCATATGCTTCGTCTTGCCCTCATTTACTGCTAATCCCATTTTAGCCGCTTCCTTCTTTATACTAGCAAACGTGGCTATGTCATCACGGTGGGTCCTACCAATGATGTCAATATCGTCGGCGTATGCTAGTAGTTATACAGATTTTTGGAAAATTTTGCCTCAGATTGAAGAAGTCACATGACAGCGCATCACCTTGCTAAATCCTTTTTTGGTATCGAATGTGTCGGTGAGGTCGTTTCCGACCATATTTTTTTTTTTTTTTGATATTCATTTTTATTTTACTTTATCTTAAAACTAACTTACATGCTAGACAAAAATTCATGAAAAACTAGCTTACTTATCAACTACTTAAATAACTTACTGGCCCTATGTGGGCGCCCTAAATTAAATGATAACAACTTAATTCTAATGCCTTTCGGCCTATTATCTAATAAGTAAATCTAATAGTAATAAAATGATGTTTACCAAGAAACAATTGAGAAAAACTTGGTTTCTTGTCTTTTTTTTTTAATTTAAACTTATATGCTAATTTTTTTTTTGGTGCCACCACGACTGTTTCCCTTAACATAACCTAAACAACTATGCAAGTCGGCCATATCTTTTCAAAAGTCAAAACTAACTATAACTACGTTAACCACCACAACAGGTTCTCCTGTTGCAACCTACTCCGGTGGTCCCAATCGGACACACTCCTGCTGAACCGCAGGCGCTCTCCTCCGCTCTGAGTGACGACGTCTCGGTCGTACAGGAGCCGCCTATCCACAGTTCGTCGAAAGACGTGGTAGATTAGCGGAAGCGCCGATCTATCCTGTATCAGCCCTCGACTATCCAAATATAGGAAAGCTTCGGGCGGAATAAAGCCGCTTAAACGCGCACTCTCAAAATATTCATCATTGGGATAGAAGGCCCTAAAGATGAGACTATTGTTCGAAGCCATCGCTCTTGCAGCATGAAACCGAATGAGTTTCACCAAAAAAATTGTCTATTCGGTTTATGTTGGCCCCGTTGTATAGGACCTGGTTGGAATAGTATTTTGTGTAGTCAGATACTGAAGTCCAAGGCAGCTCCTCAGACACTGCCTCTCAAACACCCGTATCTTTTCCATTTGAGATGGGGCAACGTTGAACCACACCGGGCACCCATAGGCAATCATCGGCCTAATGAGGGCCATGTAGCAAATCACCTTCACCCTGCTGTCAAGACGACTGCTATAAAACAATCGTCTTGTCAGGGCAAATGCTCCCCTAGCTCTAGCCAGAGCAGCATCTACATGTCTTCCGAAATATAGATACTGATTTAACCAGATGCCAAGGTACTTTACTACACTTTTACTCGCCAGTGGCTGTCCGTTTGGTCCAACGATCACCAGCTTTCGCCAGTTCTTTCTCATATCCCTAGAGGCCCTATAGACAACGGTGTCCTAAACAGGAAGTTGATTTTCAACTTCCAGTCCTCACAATATCTCTGGATCTTGTCGAAGTCCCGCAGAAGTCGAATAACTTCGACAGTAGAGGCTGTTCTGTACGCGATAAGATCATCCGCATACGCAATTGCCTGAGTAAGACTACCTATCATCTCACTGGTGTAAATGTTGCAGACCATTCTTAATGAAAAATTCTGTGGTAGAAGTTACATTGCCACTTTTGACAACAAACGTTCTACCAGTCAGCATGTCATGAATCATATACAGCAGTGGTTTACTTATGCCAAGTCTGGTCAGCTTTAGATAGAGGTCCTCTAACCATACGGTGTCAAAAGCCTTCTCTAAATCAACCAGACAAAGCCAAAAAACGGTGCACGGGTGCATGTGCACCGTTTTTTGGCTTTGTTCCATTGTATATCAGAGACTAGTTTGGAGGCGGCATGAATACAGTCATGTCCAGCCTTGAAACCAAACTGGTTCTCTGGTATAATATTATTGTCCTCAGACCACTTGAACAGTGCTCGATTGAGAATCTTTTCGAAAACCTTGCTGATACTCGGAAGGAGACTTATCGACCGGAAATTCGCCGGATTGGAGTTGTCCTTTCCCTTTTTCGGGAGAGGATGAACCACCGCCATCTTCCGTGAAGATGGCGTTGTTGAACAGTGTGGCGTAAATGTCCACAGCTTCAGGGGGTAAGTGTCGCAGTACAATGTTGGATATACCATCGACTCCTGCTGACTTCTTTTTCTTTATGGAATCGAAGATGATCTGGAGTTCCACCTTCGAGGTTAACAGGCGACTAAACCCACTTCGCTCGGCGACTATGGCGTTTGCCAAGTTTTCGTCGAAGACGGCTTCCCCCGGATCAATTCCTGCTGTCAAAAGTATGTTTGTATTGTCAGTTGTTCGTTGGAGCTTAATACACGGAAGGTCGTTATGACCTTTCCTCCTAAGGATCTTATTAATTTGTGGAAACATACTCGGGTCGCTGGAATTTACGGCCCGAATTCTGTTATTCCAAAACAAATTAATGGACAACCGATAGTTCTCCTTGATCAATTGGTTGATGTTTTTGATCGACGCCTTCAGTGTTCTAATCTCCGGGTCGCGTGGGTTTGTCAGTCGTCTGTACAAGAGTTTAAGTCTTGTCAGAAGTCCGCTTTTTTGGCTGTGTAGTGCGTCAATGGTCGCGTTTCTGTACGTAGACGTTATGTCATGTTCTTTGTATTTCGGTATCGTCCTGTTCATTGTTCGTTGAATCGCTTCGTCCATTTGTTGTAAGTATTCGTCGATTTCGTTGTTTGTTAGGTTTCTGTTGTTTGGTGGGTAAATGGCCCTCGAACGTTGTTCTCTTGAGGTGCTTCCGGTGCGTAATCCGCTATCACATACAGTCGCTTCCCTTGTTGGAGAGGAATGCATATGACGCAGGCTTCCAGCAGCCGGAATCGGCGCACTTCACCACAATATATGACCTTATTTCCGACCATGATTGAGCAGCGAGAATTCTTCATCATCATCCTACACAAACGGAGGAGTTTGGGCGGTATAGCAAAACTAGACATGGCTCTATATAGTTCGTCTGTATAAATGTGTCGTATGCGGCATTGAAATCGATGAATAGGTGGTGGTGGGTATCGATTTGGATTTCTTGGGTTTTTTCCAGGATTTGCCGAAATGTGAAGATTTGTTCGGTTGTGGACTTTCCTGGCCTAAAACCACATTGATAAGGGCCGATCAGGTTGTTTGTAAACGGTTTCAGGCGTTCACATATTACGGCAGATAGGGCCTTGTAGGCGATGTTTATGAGACTTATGCCTCTGTAGTTGGCGCAGTTTAAAGGGTCTAATTTTTTGTGGATCAGGCAAACGATGCTGAGGTTCCATTCTTCAGACATACTTTCTTCCGACCCGATTCGGCTTATGAGTTGGTGGATGTTACTTACGAAGTCATCTCCGCCGGCTTTATAAAGCTCGGCGGGAAGGCCGTCATTTCCGGCAGCCTTAATAAGCTACAGTTTAGATATTGCTATCCTCACTTCACTCAGGTCGGGTGGTTGGCAGTTTTCGCTGTCGTTGCCAATATCGAATGGTTCGTTTTGCCTGACAGCGGAATGTTGGTCGTCATCACCGTTTTACAGACTGCAGAAGTGGTTCTTCCATATCCTCACCATCGACTGTGTCTCAACTAAGATATTTCCTTGTTCATGTCGAAAGGATTCTGTTCGAGCCTTGTATCCTTGGCTTTAACGTTTTACACTTTTTTTACACTTCTTGCTCTTTTTTCTTCTTTCTGAAAAGCCGGTGTTCAATTAGCCTAAGTCCGTTACCAGACGTGTTGTCATGTAGGCTTTGTTCTCCGACAATACTGCTAAAGATATCTTCTCTTCCTACCTTTGCGTTAAAATCTCCCAGCACGATTTTAACATCGTACTTCGGTAGTCGCTCATAGGTTTTGTCAAGGAGCTCATAGAAGCAGTCCATAGCTATATAATCTTTTTCCTCCGTTGGGGCGTGAGCGCATATAAGGCTTATGTTGGCGAATTTGGCCTTTTTGCGGATTGTTACAATGCGTTCGCTAATGTCTTGAAAACATCAGACTTCTTGCCTACGTCTGGCACTTAAAACAAATCCGCATCCGAATATTCGCTGTTTCCGATCACTATAACACGGTCCTGAGTAGATGTCACAGTTTTTCATCCTCTTTTTGCCCGGCCCATCCGTCGTATTTCGTGGATGGCATTAATGTCTGCTTTGTAGCAGTTTTGGACTTCCGCTAGTTGTTCGCTTGCGCCTCTCTTGTTAATGTTCTCACATTCCAGGTGCAGATACGAAAGTCGTTGTCCTTTTTTCGTTAAGCCGTGTCGTCAACAATAAAATCAGTTCTTTCTGAGGCTATTGGTTAACCCAAAGCGCAACCCCCAACCTGAAGGCCAGTTCCAATTTATTAGATACCCCTAGGATACGAGGCCATCAGCATCCACTACGTTAGTCTTTCGTTGGCCTTTCATTTCATCCGCCGTCATCTCTGTTCAAGGGGCCTGACTAACCCTTGAAATTCCTAGACAACCTGTTGTCCGAATATGTCGAAGAAGCTTGTCTAGGTTCGCCTGGGAGAGCAGGCCGGGTATTCATTCCGTGCCATTCTGACCTGGCTGTTTATAGTGTTGCTGTTTTTCGTCGCGTTATCAACACTCGCGCTTATCGTTTAGCAAGTCAAATCCGGTTGGATGAGACCAGTACCCGATGGTTACCACTTGGAGGTGAAAAATAAGCACTTGATGTGTGGTCAGAGTTACAACACTGGGCATTGCCAAGTTAACGCCAATCAGAGTCTACCCTCGTTCTACAACACCCAACCATCAATGTAATGACTACGGTTGAAGTATAACCGTGCGCGAAGGCCCATTGTCATTGGGCCTGTGCACACGGTCAAAACACATGTTTGATGGTTGCGTTGGTTAGAAGGGATCACAGTTTGGCAGCCACTGGATGTCAAATTTTCAACCAAAATAAAAGTACGTTTCCACCTACTTTCATTTGGAAATTCAACATTTGAAATTAGTGTTCCCACAAAAAAAAGCATTCCCAATGTCAACTTAAAATGTCAGTGTGTTAATAAATTACTGTCGTAATAATTTAAAAATTAAATCTATTGTTGTCGATTCCCTCTGAATTTGACACCTTGAGAACCTACAAGAAATGGAATGCCTAATGATCACCATGGCATGGCAAATCATGTACCACAGAAAAAAGGCGTTTAAGAATATGTAGTGTACCAACCAACCCTTATGTGTGAAAATCGAACAGATCCATTCAGTGTCGACTGGAATGAATGAATGCCCACTGGAATGAATGACTGGAATAAGGGTATCTGTCAAAACCACTTCTCGAACCATCTAGTAACTGCGGGAATCTTAGAGAACATGCCATTTGTATGTAGAATGGTATAAATAGAAACAAAGCGACAACCAGCGCGTTAGTTTTAATTGTGACCTTAACGTGATTTGAATAGTGTTAACTGAGTGAATTACCTATAGTGCATTTTGGAAAGTGATAATAGTGCGCGAATTTAATCGTTGGTATTGAATTTCAAAGTGAATTAAACGAGAAACCGTTTTGTAAATAATATAATTCTAGAAATAAGAGTGTGGTTAAATAAATTATTGATAAATATAAAAGAGAAGAGTGTTTTATCATTCATTCAACATTGGTGTCAGAAATGGGATAAAAAGTTTGAGAATGACCTCGAGTCAAAATTCACGGTGATTAAAAATTGACTTGAAAAAGTCGAAACTACAGTCGAGAGTTGGGAAGGTAGAAAACTATGTAGCAACAATCGAACAGAAAGTCGAAAAAGTAGAGGATAATTTCGAGACTATCGAAAAGAAAGTCGAAGACCTAGCTAAAGAGCTTAAAATTATTAAGAAACAAAAGGTTCTTGAAATTTCTGGAGATTGTCCACGAATGAAAGAAATGAAGCCTCCAACTTTCGACGGTCAGACGCAATGGACAATATATAAGAAACAGTCCGAAGCTGCTGCCGTGACCAACTGCTGGGAGGACGAGGAAAAAGCCATCGCATTTACATTGACTTTACGTGGTCCAGCTGCAAAGCATTTGCAAACCATCTCCGTTGACAATCAACGCTATCGAGAAAGCAATTGAGATGCGTTTTGGTGATGACCACATATTAGAAGGGTATCGAGTGCAGCTGTGTAGCTGCTGTGAGTCCAGAAAAGAGGCGAAACTCTTCAACAGCACATTTGTCAACCCTAATACTGGTGAAGAGATCATAAAGCAGATGGCAAAGGACGCTTTCACTCGTGCTACAGCTGACTCAAAACTTCAACTAGCAGTACGAATGGCTGGAAAACGCACACTTTCCGAAGCCGCAGCTTATGCTCTGACATAAGAGGCAGCTGATCAAGCATCCCAAGGCCACTATTGAATGCTCTTGTGAAAGAATGGAGTTTTCGCCGAATAACAATTCCCGAGCTCAAATGCGTTGCTGGAACTGCAACAAAACTGGACATTTAATGCGTCAATGCAGGAACCCATCAAAGCGTAGCAATTGTCCACATTGCAACAGTCGGGGACAGCAGAGGGAAGCATCTGGCAGTGTCAACAGTCGACCTGATGCTATGAAATCCTAGTACCAGCAGTCGGAAAATGCTTGGAACCGACGCCCCCAGGACCACAATCCAAGTATCCCAAACTAAGGGAGACAACAGGAGTCTGATAGTAGATCACCATCGCGGCGTGAAAAGACTTGCAGCTACAATTGATACTGGAGCTACTGCTTCCATTATCCGAAAAGACATCGTCCGTGAGTCGTAGCTGCATAACACCAGCAGCTATTGCCTGAGGACCGCAACTGGAGTAAGAGCTCGAGTATATGGGGAAGTACGGCTGACGATATACTTGGCGGGGCTCGCCTTCTCCCATGCATTCCTGGTGGCTGATATTTGTGAAAAATGCATGACTTCATGAAGACTTTACAAATAATTCTGGATATTGGCATGCAGGTCTTTAGATATCGAAATGTGGAGATCCCAATGGAATACGGTCTACCAAAAGGAGTTATTCTGAGAACAGTCGTCGGGAAGGACCAAGTGTTACCACTGTCATCAGAAACTGTTATATGGGTTAAGCTGGAGGGTGATCCTGGGAGCCACCGTTTCCTACTTTTTGAACCAGATGCAGACGATAATTTCCAAAACTACATCGTTGGAAATATGTTAGTGGAACCAAAGAACAACATGATTCCAATAAGAGTCTTAATCACCAGACCACACGAGGTGAGAAACCTAAAAGGAAAATTGATTGTTCCGGTTAAAGCAATATCAAGCATAACCGAGGTGGAGACTGCTACCAACTTAACGGAAGGACATAACGAGATTGATTCTTAACTCATGCAAGTTGAAACAGCAGCAGCGAATTTGTGTGGAAAATCTAACAAAGGAATTTGCTGATGTATTTGCTGCAGAAAATGTAAAATGTGGCCGTACACACTTGGTGCAACACCAAATCGACACTGGAGATGCTACACCAATTCGTCAGCCTGCAAGGCGGCTGCCATTAGCCAAGCAGGCTGAAGTTGCAGAAATGGTAGCGACGATGGTAAGGGACGGATTTATAGAAAACTGCAATAGTACGTGGATATCACTAGTGTTACTGGTTAAGAAGAAAGATGGCAGCACCCGGTTCTGCGTTGACTATCGGCGGCTCAACGATCTCACCAAGAAGGACTGTTATCCTCTTCCTAGGATTGATGACACACTCGATACTCTAAAGGGATCTGAATAGTTTTCCACAATGGATCTGAAGAGCGTCTACTGGCAGGTGCAGATTCATCCTATGAACAGAGAGAAGACGGCCTTCAGTTCAACGTGATGCCATTTGGTTTGTGCAACGTTCCTGCAACTTTTGAGCGACTGGTGGAATGCGTTTTGCGAAGTAACTGTCGTCCTAAGACTTCGGAGTGCCCATTTGAAGCTTAACCAAGCATAACCGAGGTGGAGACTGCTACCAACTTAACGGAAGGACATAACGAGATTGATTCTTAACTCATGCAAGTTGAAACAGCAGCAGCGAATTTGTGTGGAAAATCTAACAAAGGAATTTGCTGATGTATTTGCTGCAGAAAATGTAAAATGTGGCCGTACACACTTGGTGCAACACCAAATCGACACTGGAGATGCTACACCAATTCGTCAGCCTGCAAGGCGGCTGCCATTAGCCAAGCAGGCTGAAGTTGCAGAAATGGTAGCGACGATGGTAAGGGACGGATTTATAGAAAACTGCAATAGTACGTGGATATCACCAGTGTTACTGGTTAAGAAGAAAGATGGCAGCACCCGGTTCTGCGTTGACTATCGGCGGCTCAACGATCTCACCAAGAAGGACTGTTATCCTCTTCCTAGGATTGATGACACACTCGATACTCTAAAGGGATCTGAATAGTTTTCCACAATGGATCTGAAGAGCGTCTACTGGCAGGTGCAGATTCATCCTATGAACAGAGAGAAGACGGCCTTCAGTTCAACGTGATGCCATTTGGTTTGTGCAACGTTCCTGCAACTTTTGAGCGTCCTGTCGTCCTAAGACTTCGGAGTGCCCATTTGAAGCTTAATCCAAAGAAGTGTGCACTATTCAGATCCAAAGTTCGATTCCTGGGACACATCATCTGAAGTGAGGACCGATCCCGAAAAGATTGAAGCTGTGAAAAATTGGCCGGTCCCCAATAACAGACATGAACTAAGGAGCTTCGGTTTGTAAGGGACTTTGCTGGCATTGCTAAGAGCTTACATCAACTCACGGAGAAAGCAAAGCAATTTAAATGGTCAAGTGAGTGTAATAAAAAATACAACGGTTGGGCGCGACCGAAAAGATCCGAGAAGCGCAGATGGAAGACCCTGACATTGAACCGATTCTTACCTGGAGGGAAAACATGGAGAAACCAGATTGGCAAGAAATTTCGGATCGTATACCAACTCTGAAGGCAAACTGGGCACAATGGGATTCTCTTCGTATCCAGGATGGTGTCTTAAGTAGAAAATGGGAGAGTCCTCCGACGGAAAATCCTTTGTATCACAGCTTGTCGTTCCACGGTCCATGGTCAAAGATGTACATGGTGGAGTATTGGGAGGACATTTGGGAATTAATAAGACGTGTGAAAACCAGGTACGATATCAGAGCAACAGGAACATTATATATACATATAATCCCCAACGTAAACAAGGTATATCGCCGAAGCTACTGCCGAAATATGAAGCCCCCTACAAAATTGTGAAGCGTATAAGCGACGTCGTCTACCGAATACAGAAAGGACTTCCAGGAAAATTAAAGGTGGTGCATCTGGAGCGGTTACATCGTTATGAAGGTGAACCTGAGGATACACTTGTTAGCGACGACAAGTTTAGGAGGAGGGCAATGTTATAATTTCAGATTGTAGTGTACGAGCCTACCCTTATGTGTGAAAATCGAACAGATCCATTTAGTGTCGATTGGAATGAATGAATGCCCACTGGAATGAATGACTGAAATAAGGGTATCTTTCAAAACCACTTCTCGAACCATCAGGTAACTGCGGGAATCTCCGAGTATACGCCATCTGTATGTGGAATGGTATAGCTAGAGATGAAGCGACAACCGGAGAGTTAATATTAATTGTGACCTGAACGTGATTTGAGATGGTTGGGTGTTGTAGAACGAGGGTAGACTCTGATTGGCTTTAACTTGGCAATGCCCAGTGGTTGTAACTCTGACTACACATCAAGTGATAATTTTTTGCCTCCAAGTGGTAACCATCTGGTACTGGTCTCATCCAGCCGGATTTGACTTGCTAAGCGATAAGCGCGAGTGTTGATAACACGACGAAAAAAGCAACACTATAAACAGCCAGGTCAGAAGCTGCTTCGACATATTCGGACAACAGGTCGCCTAGGAATATTAAGGGTTAGTCAGGCCCTTGAACAGATATGGTGGCGAATGAACCGAAACGCCAACGGCAGCGCTCAATCCCGTAGTGGATACTGAAGGCCCCGTGTCCTAGGGGTATCTAATAAATAAGAACTGGCACTCCAGGTTGGGGGCTGTGCTTTGGGTTAGTTGCCCACCCATTTAAAAAAAAAACATTGTTACGAAGCAACCAATAGCTTCGGAAAGGACTGATTTTATTGTTGACGACACGGCTAAACGAACAAAGGACAACGACGTTTGTATCTGCACCTGAGAACATTAAACAGGAGAGGTGCAAGCGGAAAACTAGCGGAAACCCTAAACTGCTACAAAGCAGACATTACTTTCATTCAGAAAATACGATGGGATGGGCCAGGCAAAAGGAAGATAGGGAGGATAGGTGTTATAGGGAGCAGAAACAGCGGCTATTCGGATGCGGATTTGTTTTAAGTGCCAGACTTAGGCAAGAAGTCTTATGTTTCCAAGATATTAGCGAACGCATTCTAATAATCCGCATCAAGGCCAAATTCGCCAACATAAGCCTTATATGCGCTCACGCCCCAACGGAGGAAAAAGATGATATAGCTAAGGACTGCTTCTATGAACTCCTTGACAAAACCTATGAGCGATGTTAAAATCGTTCTGGAAAGAGAAGACATCTTTATCAGTATTGTCGAAAAATATAGTCTACACGACAACATGTCTGGTAAGTGGACATGGCGGTCTCCAGATCAACGAACGGTCAACCAAATTGATCACATAGCGATAGACAAGAGGCGCTAACATCGACTCGGACCACTACCTTGTTGCAGCGAAGGTTAGAATGGGGATGTCCACCACGCCACAGCAATCCAGAAATACTGTAAAAAAAAATTAATGTCGAAAGACTGCAATCACAAGAGACCGCCAAGACCTTCGCGCAACGCGTATCCCTAAACCTCTCGATTAACACCAAACCACCACCATCGAATATCGAAGAACGTATTCGATGAACAATGGCAACGATTCCTACAAGCCAATAGATCAGCCGCAACTGATGTGCTAGGTTTCTCGCGCCCAGCAGCAAATACCGTAGTTGAGCCGCGGTCGATGCCGAGAATATGGAAGAACCACTTCTGCAGACTGTTAAACGGCGATAACGAACAACATTCAATGTCAGGCGGAACGAACCATTCAATATTGGCAACGACAGCGAAAACTTCCAACCACACGACCTGAGTGAAGTGAGGATAGCAATATCCAAACTGTAGCATAATAAGGCTGACGGAAATGACTTTGTAAGTAACATACTCATAACATAACAACTCATAAGCCGAATCTCGTCGGAAGAAAGTATGCCTGAGGAATGAAACCTCAGCATCGCTTACAAGATCCTATCTGCCGTAATATGTGAACGCCTGAAACCGTTTACCAACAACCTGATCGGCCCTTATCAGTGTGGTTTTCGGGCAGGAAAGTCCACAACGGATTAAATCTTCACACTTCGGCAGATCCTGAAAAAACCCCAAGAAGTTCAAATCGATACCCACCACCTTTTCATCGATTTCAATGCCGCATACGACATAATTTATAGAGACGAACTATACAGAGCCATGTCTAGTTTTTGTATACCGCGAAAACTAGTCCGTTTGTGAAGGATGACGATGGAGAATTCTCGCTGCTCCATCAGGGTCGGGAACGACCTCACCGACACTTTCGATACCAATAAAGGATTTAGGCAAGGCGATGCGCTGTCATGTGACTTCTTCAATCAGATTGTTGAGAGGAGCCAACACCTGACACACATTTTCCCAAAAATCTTTACAAAAAAACATACGCCGAC
This sequence comes from Rhingia rostrata, assembly GCA_949824845.1. NCBI lineage: Eukaryota > Metazoa > Arthropoda > Insecta > Diptera > Syrphidae > Rhingia > Rhingia rostrata. The sequence continues at coordinate 83,995,651 of OX463755.1, read as the reverse complement.
GATATTGACATCATTGGTAGGACCCAACGTGATGTCATAGTCACGTTTGCTAGTATGAAGAAGGAAGCGGAAAAATGGGTTTAGCAGTTAACTCCGCTATTAACTCTGACAACAACATCATGACATGAAGAAGGAAATTCAGTAGTTAAGCCCTCACTCGAACTACTAAGGAGATACTATATAAGACCCTGATCATCCCAGTCCTGCTCTACGGCGCTGAAGCATGGACCGTCTCATAAGCGAATGAAGAAACCCTTGGTCGATTTGAGAGGAAAATTCTTCGGCCCCGTTTGCGTTGACGGGCAGGGGAAACGAAGATTCAACCAAGAACTATACGAGCTTTAGGATAGCTAGGACATTTAGAACTTCGGACGCAGTAGAGGAAGACCTCGCTTTAAGTGGCGCGCACAGGTAGAAACCGACCTCAACCAACTTGGAGTGCGCAACTGGAGGCAGTTAGCTAAGGACCGGGCTAATTGGAGAGGCATTTTGTTTGAGGTTCATTCCGGATTGTAGCGCCACTTAAGTAAGTAAGAACGTGATTTGAATAGTGTAAACTGAGTGAATTACCTATAGTGAATTTTGAAAAGTGATAGTAGTGCGCGAATTAATTGAATTTCAAATAAGTGAATTAAAGTGATTGAATTGTTAAACGAGAAACCGTTTTGTAAATAATATTTATTTATATTATTTTTCGAACATAATGTTCCTGTGCATTTCTAATTGAAGATACTTCTTATCGGACTGGTGGATGCCCTTAGCTCTTTTATAAAAATTTCGTCGGCCGCCTTTAACTGCATGGTTAATACATCTATTTATTTTTTTTTCTTTTTTTAGCAGCTTTAAGCATTGAAGGGACTGAAGATGGACCGTTGTCGATTCTTGGTGCTGATTGACTATGATGACTGTCCATTAATAAGAACTCAGCTTCAAAGGGGTCAGTTATGTATTTGCACCCGATGCAGTTGAATTCATTGAATCTGAAAAAAAAGTTGAATTCGTTACAAACATAATATCTATTTCTATTTACTTACTGAACATTCTACATAAAATCTATTTCTATTTACTTACTCAACTATATAGCATCCAAGTAACCCTGAGTTCTCCCAAAATAGAATGGCCTTTATTATAAAGGAACCATGCTGATGCAGAACCTCCTGAAAGGCCAATTGCTTTTTTTCCTTTTCTGGAAATTAACAACAGAAAAATATTATGTATTTATATTTATGTTTTCATTTATTGTTTTCTTTTTAGATAGAAAATAACATACCTATATATGGCAGTGAGGATGTGTGTTTTGAATTTAATTTCCTTTGGAGGGAAAAAGAGACCCTTAACTGCAATTCGGCCGGCATTTATTTATAAATGTGTTTTTTGCGGTTCCAGTGAAGCTCCACAATTTTGTCCTACCACAGCTAAACTAGAAACTCTTCATCGTCTTTGCGCTGGTTCGCCGATTTCTCTTGTATCCATATTCTAAAATAAATATACATAACAAACGTTACCAATAAATTTCAGAATATCTTTTTGTGAAAGGTTTTTACCAATTTTATTCTATCACCCCATAATAGTCACTCTCTCCTTATATAATTATATAGTTCTCCCCCACTTGGAGTATGCCTCACAAATTTGGACGCCATTAGAGCTGTAAAAGTAACGTCAAAATGAGTACCCGTATGTATACGTTACTTTTGGTATGAATACTCGTTACAAACATTTCGTTACTAGTTACTTTCGTTACTTCGATTGAAATTAGTATTTATGTTCAATAGGTACTTCAGATTGAAGAAGATCAGGTGTGAACGTTGCATTCAACTGTGTTACTTTTACAATTTCACATAAACATAGTAATTATCTATTAACTTTTAAATGAGATAGAGTTTAAATGATAAGAGAGTTTAAATTACTTCTGTGAGGTAGGTTACAAAACAAATTGTAAGAACTTTTTAATTAGACGTCTATACATACCTTTATATTCACGTTGAGTAGCTGCTTAATGAAACGATAGCCAAATAAAAAGAGAAAACAAACTTCAAATATTAATGAGTGGAGAACATTTTTATCTGAATAACCTACAAAAAAACCAATTCGTTTTTATTTCAATTATTTTTTTACTGAGCAAATTAATATTGAAATGTTCGTTTAACTAAATAAATATAAATAAAAACCCAATTCATTTGACTCAAAAAATAATAATAATAATAATTTCACAAACTTAAAAAATGGAATTCAATGAAAAAAACTACAAGTGAATTCTTTTGTCACATAAAGAAATACAAACTAATAAAATAGGAACTCAATAAATAAATATAAATAAAAATCCAATTCATTTGACTCAAACAAAAATTATTATAATAATTTCACAAACTCAAAAAATGGAAATTAATGAATGTCACATAAAAAAATACAAACTAATAAAATAGGAACTCAATAAAAAAAACAAAACTAAGGAAAATAAATGCAATTCATTTGCCTCAAGATAACAAAAAAAATATCACAATTATTAGATTACATTATTTTACGAAATTGTTGCTTGATTAGCATTTAAGAATAATATTTTTTCCATCCGCTTGGGTTTTAATGATGACCTTTTTTCGCTTAAAATTTGGCCAGATTTAGAAAAAATTCTTTCCGATGGTACTGATGTTGCCATCACAGACAAGTATTTTTTTGCTAAATCTGCCAGCTCTGGATGCAAAAGTTTTCGGGCACTCCACCATTTAAGTGGATTTTCTTTCCTCGGCAATTCCTTTGCGTCCATGTACTCACGAATTGAAATGACACTGGCAGCAACAGTGGAAACGGAGGAGCTTGAGGCTACATTCCTATCGTGATCATTCCAAATGGAATCTTCTTCTTCGATTATTGGATTATTCGTGTTATCACTTATATATTTTGGGGTTTCCTGCGCCCTTGGCATTCTTTCTAATTCTGTTTGTAATAAATGCCTAGCATGGTCATAGCAAGAATCATTCGTGAATGATTGCTTTTTGAATCTAGGGTCTAGGAGAGCTGCCTTCGATAAGACTAAGTGGCGCGAACTGTTTCTAAAGCGAGAATTGTATTCTAAAATTAATTTCTCAAGCAGATTTTTTGATAAAACACCCATTGGTTTTAAGTTCAAATTATTTAAAATGCGTAAGACACTATTTGTTCCCCCCAAAACCTTCGAAATAGTTACTTCGTTTTGAGAAGACAATTCTTCTGTTATTGTCTTGAACGGTTTTAAAATTCGGATAATTTCCGGTAGCACGACCCATTCATCTTCTGACAAATTGGGTACCGGATTATGCAACAGACCAAGTGTCGCCTCTAACGGTTCCTGTAAGGTCTTGATCCTCTCGAGCATATCCAGTGTGCTGTTCCAGCGAGTTATCACGTCCATCTTGAGTTTCAATGCCTTCGAGCCAGGTTTAAGCTGATCTTGCATTAAAACCAATTTACTTGTGGCCACAGAACTCCTATGAAAATGTTCAACTATGGCTTTCACTTTCTTAATTAGATGTTGAATTACGCCTAGCCCAGCTCTGACTATCAAATTCATTGTATGAGCAATGCAAGGAAAATGGTCCCATCCTGCTAATCGTATCGCTGCCTTCATATTTGCTGCGTTGTCTGTGACGCACACAAAAATCTTATTGCTTATTTCCCAGGACTCTACAAGGTTTAAAAGCTCTTGCTTTAAATAGTCGGCAGTGTGCCTTTCGTGGCACTCAAAGCATCCTAGCAAGGCTGAACGTAGTTCCCAAGGATCTCCTGAAATATAGTGTGCCGTCACTGCCTGATAGGAAGTTGTTGCACGAGAAGTCCATCCATCGGTTGTTAATGAGATATAGTCAGCAAGCTTTAGTTCATTTTTTAATTTTTCTTTTATAAGCAAATACTGGGCATCAAGTAAAGTTGTACTTACGAGATACCTAGATGGCATTTTATAGTTTGGTTCTAGATAATTGATTAAGGCCTTAAACCCAGAGTCTTCCACAATAGAAAACGGCTGAAGGTCTTTAATTATCATTTTCAAAACCAAATCATTAATTTTTTTTTCGCGTCCAACGTTCATACGTTTTCTTAGAAACGTTGAAATGTCAGTTTGTTTTTTTCTGAAGGAATCAAAGATGAGGAAGGGGCTAAAGAACTGCAATCGTAACCTGGGACTTCCTGGACATCTTCGCATGACTGGTGACTTGTCGAAGGCATTGGGGAAGGATGCTCAACTGGAACCAATATAGATTCGCTGAAATATGACGTCCGATGTCTTGTCATTAAATGTTTTTTTAAATTTGTAATTGAACCACCTTTAACCGAATAAGACGAATGGCATAAGTCACACTTAACTTTCTCATGATTATCTGGTATTGGACTAAAATAGTTCCATAATTTACTTCTTTTTCGATCCATTTTAAAAATAAAATATGCCAATTTAACAACTAAACGAGGAAACGAAATAGCAAAAATCCGAAAACACAAAAAGGAAATTCTAAAATATAAAAGTAACGATCGCACAGAGTAACAATTAACAAAACGTAACTAAATCAATAAAGGATACAATATTACAAATACAATTAACTCAAACAATACACACCTACAATTAACTCAAACAATACACACCTACAAAAACATAACAGTTAAGCTTCTCGCGCTCTTGCACTAAACAGAAGTCAGACAAAAACAAGGGCCACAGAATGCGTGTTACATATACATACATAAAGATTACTCAAAAATGATAAATTCGATAATAAAAGTTGTAAGCAACCAGTCAACTTGTGCGAAAACCAATTGGTGCTGGAAAATGTATTATGTGTGTATCTATGCTTTGCTGCTACAGTGCTACCGTATTACTGCCAAATACCAATACATTGTATTGCAGTCCGCACACTCTACATTTCTACACATCCACACACTCGCACAGTAGAAAAAAGAAAAAGGCAGGAGATGTTGTTTTTATTTTGTTCTTCTATGAATGGTGTACCGAATACCGATTGCGTTACTACATACCGATACCAAATAACAAACGCATGAACAAAGTAACGAAATCGTGCTAGTAACGACATTTATTGGAGAGTAACGTTTCGTTAATCGGTACGTAATGGAATACCCGTTACTCAGTAACGAATACATACCGTTTGCTACAGCACTACCTTTAACCGAATAAGACGAATGGCATAAGTCACACTTAACTTTCTCATGATTATCTGGTATTGGACTAAAATAGTTCCATAATTTACTTCTTTTTCGATCCATTTTAAAAATAAAATATGCCAATTTAACAACTAAACGAGGAAACGAAATAGCAAAAATCCGAAAACACAAAAAGGAAATTCTAAAATATAAAAGTAACGATCGCACAGAGTAACAATTAACAAAACGTAACTAAATCAATAAAGGATACAATATTACAAATACAATTAACTCAAACAATACACACCTACAATTAACTCAAACAATACACACCTACAAAAACATAACAGTTAAGCTTCTCGCGCTCTTGCACTAAACAGAAGTCAGACAAAAACAAGGGCCACAGAATGCGTGTTACATATACATACATAAAGATTACTCAAAAATGATAAATTCGATAATAAAAGTTGTAAGCAACCAGTCAACTTGTGCGAAAACCAATTGGTGCTGGAAAATGTATTATGTGTGTATCTATGCTTTGCTGCTACAGTGCTACCGTATTACTGCCAAATACCAATACATTGTATTGCAGTCCGCACACTCTACATTTCTACACATCCACACACTCGCACAGTAGAAAAAAGAAAAAGGCAGGAGATGTTGTTTTTATTTTGTTCTTCTATGAATGGTGTACCGAATACCGATTGCGTTACTACATACCGATACCAAATAACAAACGCATGAACAAAGTAACGAAATCGTGCTAGTAACGACATTTATTGGAGAGTAACGTTTCGTTAATCGGTACGTAATGGAATACCCGTTACTCAGTAACGAATACATACCGTTTGCTACAGCACTAGACGCCATTCTATGAAGTTCATTCAAATAGAATTGAAGCAGTACAACGTAAATTCATAAAATTTGCTTTGAAAATACTTTCATGGGGTTGATCTACACAATTTGCCTCCGAATAGGTGTAGAATTAAACTACTATAGCTGTTGCCTCTGTCTCAACGTAGACTTAACAGCGGCATGGTTTTCTTTCACCCTAATAATACCCGGGGAGGTTCCTACAACGTACGTAGATTAAATATCTTTCATATACCTAATCATAAACATAACTACGGTATGCATGAGACTATTAGCCCAATGAGTAGAGTTTATAATAAAAATAATGATGTAGTTGAACTGCATTTTAGTAAAAGTAGTTTAAAAAATACTCTGCGCAATCGCATGATCGATATTAAATAGTTTAATAGTATAAATAGTTTAAATGTAATTTCTTCGTTTATTGATTTTGTTAGTAATTTTAAACCTAATAACGTCTATGTTCTGTTATGTCCCACTAACAAATGCACTATATGATGAGCCTGTGGATGCATATTTTATGCTGTGACAAATCTCTGCTCGTAGATGCTGCTTGTATTAAGCGTGCTACGACACAGATTTGATAGTGTTAAAAAAAATAATAATTTAATATTTGTTTGTTGACATATATTTGACAGAGAATTTGACGTTAATCGGAGACAAAAATGGTTTTTGTAGGGGATAAAAGCACTGTTTGATTATACATAACTTGGTTGGACGTCATTTGAAACAGCATTTCAGCGGAATGCCGAATTTCAGAATGTCAAATGGCGGAATGCACCGCCTTTCGGCTGAAATCACGAATTTCGCTGAAATTACGCAATTCGACTAGGTGGAAACGTACTATAAAGTGGTTGAAGAGGTGTTATCTACCACACATCCATGTGTTTCTGACAATTGTGATATTAAAAAAAAGGCGGCCGCTAATTTTGTGTCAATCGAATTATATAAACAAAAACCAAGAATTTCAACATAAATTTGTGTGTGTAGTTTTCAAAAGTAAATGATTATTGTTATGCATGGCAACTCCTACCTAAGTCGAAACATAGAATCTCGTATACGATATACTTATCAAATGCAGAAACTATAAGGCGAAGCCCATAGCCCACTACTACAATTCCACAATACAGCGTCACAGCGCATGAATTCTCTTACTTACCAAGTTACTATGTATAAATATTCCACATTTCCACACTGTGATTTGTATGAATAAAATCATTAGCCGAATAGACAAAGACAACCTTCTAACCACAATTCCATCGACTATTTGTGTACTTAAGAGAGTTTTTCCAAATATAGAAAAAGAAACTCGGGTGCAATTATTTTCTATCTTCCCGTTTTCACGTTCCTCACGATATTTCCGCTATTGGGTGTATTAATCAATTATTAAATGAAATAAGAATTGTATTGTTATTTGTTATCCTAAATTCCAACACCCCCAACGTACGTGGTACGTACGGTCTATATTTCATAGAGCCTAGTGTCATAATCTCATATGCCATTACAGAAACCATATAAGCGCAGTGCCAGACCAGTACTCTTACTCTACCTACTCTTAATCATTTCGCAGAACATTTTCAGCAAGAGAATTGTCAAAGCAGCGTTTGCTCGTCATCTGGCTCACTGGTTGTCACTTTCAGTTCATTACTTCATTCGTTCTCTTCCATTCGGCGGCGTTTGTGCTATTGCTCTGTTGTGTGTATGCAAAATAAGAAGTTTTACTTATTTGTTTGTCGGTTCTAAATTACTTTTTTCAACTCTCCAACCGTGTCGTGGCCTTACACAAGAAGGCGGCTTGTTCTTCCGATAAAATTAAATTATTGCTACGAATTTGGAATTAAAAGCAGAACATCGCTGCAGGTGTAACAGTGAAGAATATAATATTCCACTTCCACGTAACGTGGCGTTAAATCTGTGTTGGAGCCTCAAGTGTGTATTGCGCCCTTACAGTGCGAGTTTCCCTAGTGTATGTATATATCATACATATAAAAAAGGAAAAGAATCCTTGTTTTTTTTTTTTGAGTTAAAATATAATTTGGCTAATTTCATTCATAGTTTTGAGTTCGAAAGAAGCGGCTCCGCTACCATCTATAGAATTTCGAGTTTCAATAATTTGCGTTTTTGTAAATTGGTATTAGTGCTTACAGTGATCTGAGTGTATGTGTGTTCATCAGAATTTATCGCTGTGCAAATTACCAAATTGTTATTGTTTAAATACAATCCTAATAAGAAAATATAAAAATACCGAAAAATAATTGTAAGTTATTTTGGCTTAAATCAGGTAAGTAAATTCTATACGGATTTTTATTGATAACTTCGTTTTCTGTCAGTCAGTTAAGGAAAAACAAAAATCGAAGACATATTTTTGTGTTAAAATACCCGGTTTTACTCCCACACGCCCCTTATATCGGATTTGGGCTCAGAGTACGGAGTTATCGTACCAACAAGTTAAAATTATTTGTATTTGTTTTCCTTAGAATAATTTAATAAAAATTAGGGGTCGTCAAAATGTATTAAACAATATTTGCTTTATGTATCAACCCATAATATTTTAAAATCGGAAATTAAGTAATACCAAATGGAGCAAACTATGTACTGCGATACATTAATTATATTCAAAGTTAAAGTTTTCCAGAGTTTGTCTACGTTGGGTATATATATTTTCTTACCTGTACTGTAATGGGTTAAATAAATAATTATAAAATACCACAATAAGTAAGTAAACGTCAAATGGTTGGTGTTTCGGCATAAATTTTCTTCAGCGCGCACTCACTTTTTGCACGTTTATTTTTTATGTCAACCGATTCGTCTCTGCGTGCTGATAATTAAAATGTTTATAAAAATCGTCGCTCACATTTAGTTCAAAAGTTATTCAAAAAATAAAATAGCATTTTTTGGTTGTAACTGCATATAGGTAATTGTGTGTAGGTAGTTTGAATTTTTTTTGTTTTTGTTTTGCTGCTTTGACGCAGCATTACCATGTTGAAAAACATACCCAAATTTAATGAGCTCATTATAAAAAAAATCAGCTGATATTTAAAGTGTATTGTTATATTCTACTAGTTTATCCGGCAAATGTTGTTTTGTCTTCTAATTTTAAAAGGTATTTTGGAATCATCATTTGTATTTATTAAGGTTTGGAATATAGATATTTTGGAACAAATTTACCTTAGCACAAACTCGCTTTTTCCCTTTTTTTATTCCACTCACTGATTTATGCTGATAATTTAGCAATTTTTTTTTTAAATCGTCGCTCTCAATTAGTTAAAAAGTTATTAAACAATCAAAATTCGAAAAATCTCTATAGAAATCAACAATTTTTTGACATTTCACACATAGCTGAATGATAAATAAGAAGAAGAACATTCCACTGCAGCACTGCCAGATAAAAAATAAAATACTACTTATTTCCTAAAACGTAAAAATAAAAATTCAAGGATTTTAAATCTATTTCTACGCTTACTCAACTTCGTTGCTCTGGTCAGCGTATATAAAGTCGTCAGGCAGGCGCCTTAGTCCAACAGTTTTTTTTGTTTATGATACTCTGGGCAGAGATAAAGGAAGTAAAGAGATACCAAACTTCTACCTCTCTCAGCCTAAATCCCCGCAAGAGTTGGTTGTTTTTGTTGTACTCCTGTCTGTGAATACATGTATTTCCGAGTAAAACAATTCAGCAGACTCAGAATTTTGGGTTTGGACACTTTCATTAAACGCTGTTTAGCAGAGTGGTGGATTTATATTTGTTTTGACAATTTAATCGACATCGATTTATTTTTTCGCGTTTGTTGTGTTTGCGTGCGTTTATGTAAACTTTTGAGCGCACTTTTTTGTTTCAATTTTGCACTTCAATTTTACATAAACAACGAAAATAATTAAAGAATTTTAAACAAACCAAAAAGTTAAATGACAGCTTAGAATTATATGTTTTGGTGAATATAAACATATGTTTTTGAATCTATTCAGTGAAGTTAATATATTTTTTGTTTAATTATAAAAAACAAACTACATATTTAAGTGTAATAATTCATTTCTTAACAAGATGATTTCCGAAAGTATGTATTAATTTAATAATCCCCTACGAGTTTTCGTAGTGGATTCCTACTTCGGAGTGATATGGTGTTGCGTAATTTGATAAGCAAGATTCTGAGGATATTATATTTCCAACTCAGAGTAATTAGGTATAAGTAGGGTAATTTCTTATTTTTATAAATGATATGAAAGGTGTTAAAAGTACCGACTTTTATTATGTCTCTGTTGATCAGAAAAAGTTGAGTTTCATATTTAATGGTAACGAATTCGCTCAATTTATATTTTTGATAAACTGTTTTTTTTTTATTTTTTGCTGATAAATTTATTCCTTTGCAAAAAATAAATATTCCACTTACCAACAGCCGTATTAATAAAAGCAAATTGAATGTGAATTATCTTTAATCAGGATTTTACGAAAAATCTTCTTAGGCCGTGTTTCAATTGCGTTTATATGCGAGTTAAATTTTATCCATTGTTTAATTTTTATACATTTCTGCAAGGGTAAACAACATATTGGCTTTCTGCTATGTCAATTGGATTAAATGGGATTTTATTTAAATACTATTTTTAATAATTTCCCAAGAGAAGTGGAACAAAATTCATCTCTTTACAATTTCTTACATTAAAAAAATACCAAATAGATTTCAGAAAGAACATCAAAACTTCCTAAGTTATTAATTATTTTCAGCAAAAGAAATATTGTTGTACAATTTGTGCTCATGATTAAAGATATCCGCCATACTTTGTTCATGTTAAACATATTTGACATATAGCGAAACTGATATTATTCAGAGTTTAGACGCAATATTGGAAACCTTAAATAATTAAAACACGCATTTTCTGGTTGGTAGGTACAAAACAAAGAACAATTTATTTCAATTGTCAACCGTACATGCCATAATATATATGATAATGATATTAAATACATGCTCTTTGGTATTTTTTGTCACTAAACGTCAATTAGCTATTACATGGGTATTTTTTTATATTAAAAAAAATCTTATTTCATGAATTAACGTTTAATCAAAGATTAGATAGAAATAAGTAAAACAGTGAAAAAAAAAACAAAACCAAAATGTTTCCTCATTGAGAAAATGGGTACTTGTGTTTTTATGTTTTTATGTTTTTATGACGGTCTGCTACAGCCGGATATAAAACTCATATCCTTTTCCACACATTGTTTTAATTGCGTATAGGTAAATGTAATAAAACTCTTATCCTTTTTTTCAATAGTTCTTACAAAAATAAAAAAAATAACACAACACAAACAATATCAAAGATAATATCGTTTCGTACAAAACACTTCAAAATATACTTTAAATATATACTTTACACTTTAAAAATATACGTTAGGTATAGTAGAAGAGCATCTTTGCATTGCTTTACGACTAATGGTGGGATTTAATAGGGCCTCGTTAAATATTAATTATTTAATAAGGAGATGAATTAAAGTAGTGTCTCATCGTCAAATGTAACGTCACTAAATTTAATTTGGCAGAGAGAATTCTCCATCGTCATACTTCACAGACAGATGAGTTTGAGCGGTATTCCAAAACTAGACATGGATTTATATAGTTCGTCTCTATAAATGCTGGGTATCGATTTTGTGTTCTTAGGTTTTTTTTCAGGATATGCCAAAGTGTGTAAATTTGATCACTTGTTTACATTCCTGACCACAAATAAGGGTTGATCAGGTAGTTGGCAAACGTTTTCAGGCGTTCACGTGTTTCGGAAGATAGGATCTTGTAGGCGATGTTAACGATATCGGCGAAGTTTAAATGAAATGAAGCGGATGATGTTTTTCACATTCGTTTTTGTCCAATCACTGAGATTTTGATAATAGTAAACTCCAAGAAATATATTTCTCTTGACAGATGCAGACAGTTACAAATGAGATGAAGTACTGTTTCTTCTTCCTGTTCGGTCATGCAGCTGTTACAGTAGAGGCCTATCGTTTCTGTGAACTTGACTATTAAGCATTGTCCCGTTATGACACCTATGGCGCTAATATACTATCTATCCGACGAAATAAAATTTTTTTGATCTTATCAAATCGTGCCAAGACTCCATCTATGGTTAGATTTGCTATTAGCATGTTGCGCTAGTTAGCTTTTGCATGTAGCGGTAAGAATTCTTAGTGCACCCGTGTCGGGTACAACTGGTAATTTAGTCCCATGTCTGGTGATTTCATCAGCTTTACAGTTCCCTGAAATGTCACTATGCCCAGGCAAACGGGATCCCTATAAAATACCCCGCTCCAAAATCCCCCGGGACCCGAAATCCCCTGTTTTCAATTCAGACCATTGTTTTAAATTCCCCGTGTCATTCCGAAATCCCCTGATAAAGACCCTGTTTTTTAAATTACATTTTTTTTAAAAAACAAAACGACGACACAATAAGAGAAACAAAAGAGAGAAAAGAAAAAAACATTAAAAAAATGGAGGGCACCAGAAAATAAACATATGAGAAGGCTACAATTAACTGTGCGTTTTAAAATGTGGGTTTTATGACAAAGAAATGTTAAAAGAAAGAAGGAAATGTTGTTCAGACAGTTTATCAAAATCTTGCATGGTTTGACAAGGTATACAAATGGTTTTTGTAGGAAAACGCCACCAAAAAGTGGGCTTATGTTTGACTGATGTATTTATGAAATATTTGTTTTATCAAATCCAATGATTTTGCATCAAACGTTTTTTTTTTTGACAAAAACTGGGCGTGGTGGTGAAAGAATTAAAAAAAATTTTAACACTTGTTCGAACAGCACGAACAAGGATCACATGTAGCAAATTTCATTATCCTAGCTTAAAATTTAAGGCCCAAAAACCGGTGACCTACAGACGGACGGACGGACGGACTCAGCTAGCTAGCTGTTCTAAATCGATCCATATACTTTGAGGTATTTCTAGCTAAATTATTTCTCTGTTACAATCTATGTATCAAAACTAATATACCTCTATGGAATAGGGTATAAAAATTTGGATGCAGAAAAATATATGAAGGGATACGGTATTATTTCTATGTATGCGTATTCCACCGCTAAATTATAGGATTTCGATACATGTATGTACATATATATAAATGGATAGTCATATCTTTTTTAAATCTGAAATATTACGCATTGTTTTTTAAGAAGCCCTGTTTTTTTTATTTTTGTGTTTTCGTTTCTGCTGCCAGGAATAAAAGCAAACAAATTTAAAAACTTGGGCTTTTTGAACAAGGGATTATGACAAAGAGATTTTGCAAAACGGGAATTAGAGAAAAAGGATTTAGGAGAGGGGATATCATCACCAACCCACAGGCACCCAGAATAGGTGAATGTTAAAATGCTTTGACATCTCCTGCAGAAGTGATCGGCAATCTAAAGTTGTCTGAGAAGATACCAATATCTTTGGCAGATAATACATTCTCTTTCAGCCAGGATAACACTTATTTGATCGCCATGTGTGTTACGGCCGGAACACGCGGCAATGATAAGAAAGCCGGAAATATAGACTGAGATTAAGCCTGTCGGAGAAAACACCAGAGAAAATTTCCATGACGAATCATACTGACTTTTGGATAATACGTACTAACGTGTGTAGGGCTGTTTCTACAGATTTGCCCTTGCAGTACGCATGTTCGGGTGCAGAAAGCTGGTTTACATCAATGTAGATCAGCTCGATGCATTCCTTAAGGATAACTTCCAACCATGGTAGGATAAGATCCAAAGTGCGCTGTGCCTCGGCTGGTACAATGCCGTCAGGTCCGCGGATTTCAAGGGCTTGAAGCTGTGTATAGCCCAAAGTATTTTACCTTTTGTGATAAGCACCCCTATCGAGGTATCCGCTCAGAAGGAATTTTTCGCCGAATTGTTTGAAATCTATTGATGTCGACTTTGAAAGCTTCCTGTGAGCTAGCTCGGAACAGTTGGGCTAGTGGACATTAGGCTAGACACTTCGGAGGTCTCTTTTATTTTATTACAAAGGAGTCTCCAGGATTTGCACTTGGACTTCCTTAGTTAATTTTCGTATATTATTAGCTATATGTATTGAAAAGTTTTCCACATTTCTAGATTTTCCATGGAGGTTTTTGTTTCCCTCTTGATTTTCTTGGTGGACAAGAGGATGACAGTGATACTTTTGGGAGGGCTAGGGTTAGCAAGGGAAACCAGTCTTTTCACAGTGTCCTTGTATTTTAGCCAGTCGGTTTTCATTGATTTCGAAAAATTGGTTCGCTTGGGATATGATCATCTAGACCGAATCGTATGTATCTGTGGTTGGTCGGTGTAGTTATCGGTGAGTAGATACTTTCCAGCCTTTTATCATGTGATGGATGTAATTTGAGACAAGCGTGATGTCAAAAACTTGTTGTCTGTTGCTGGTGATGAATGTCGGTACATTATCACTGTAGCATAGCAAGAGATTTATACTTAAAATATAATCAAAAAGTTCCTAGGATGAGTCCAGCCTTTCGTCTCTCGGCATCTACGATCGTATTCCCCAGGTTTTCCTTAGGACCGAAACCAACAAGTATTTCGTGGTATAACTTCCAGTTGTGCTACGGTTATATCACGATCGCTGTAATTGGAGAGTCAATAAACATTAAGGCTTATCTTTGTGAGTATACATGATCTTGGTTTACCTTTGTCCTTTGTATACAGGAGAGTTTAGTCTCGAGTCTTTCCCTCTCTGGATTATATGAAGCCAAATATGGAAAACTGTTGGTATGTCATCCTTCGCAACTACCTATAACTTCGAACCAGGCCACACCACACCGATTTTGGCTATGGCTATGTGATAAAGGTAAAACGATCAGCTTGATGTGGCCCTCATGCCAGCCAACATTTTGACAACAGGGTGGAAGCCCTGGGTATTCCTCTACCCACCGTTCATATGAAATAGTACCATCAATGTCGCTGCGGTCAATCACCGCTATCGTATTGTTGACTTTGAGCACCTCACGGAATCACTTGCATGTGGCGCTGGCGGTCTTTGAGTGACAGAGAGCGGCGATCTTTGTCGCTTAGACGTAGTGTCTAGTGGGCATTCCATTAGCAACTATGGTTGCCCAGGCTATTTCGACCTGCTGCTTAGTTGTTCCGGATTCTTCCGGAATCGTATGGATATATTCCATTTGTCTAGCCACTGCGCGCCGTGTGTAAAAAATCTTGGAGGGGTAGGACCGCGAGCTTGAAGCTTTGCAGTCCTTTGTTTCTAAGATTCTTTAAGAAGGTTACAATCCGCTGTGCAAATAGTTGGGTAATCTAAACCATCCCATCCTAAAAATATATGTCCTCAAAAAGTAATATTCTTAGCACATCTTGTTCAGACCCTTTATCAAAATATTTATGTTTCAAGTAAAAAATGTTTACACTTGTTCGAACAGCACGAACAAGGATCACATGTAGCAAATTTCATTATCCTAGCTTAAAATTTAAGGCCCAAAAACCGGTGACCTACAGACGGACGGACGGACGGACTCAGCTAGCTAGCTGTTCTAAATCGATCCATATACTTTGAGGTATTTCTAGCTAAATTATTTCTCTGTTACAATCTATGTATCAAAACTAATATACCTCTATGGAATAGGGTATACAATTTTGGCTATGGCTATGTGATAAAGGTAAAACGATCAGCTCGATGTGGCCCTCATGCCAGCCAACATTTTGACAACAGGGTGGAAGCCCTGGGTATTCCTCTACCCACCGTTCATATGAAATAGTACCATCAATGTCGCTGCGGTCAATTACCGCTATCGTATTGTTGACTTTGAGCACCTCATGGAATCACTTGGATGTGGCGCTGGCGGTCTTTGAGTGACAGAGAGCGGCGATCTTTGTCGCTTAGACGTAGTGTCTAGTGGGCATTCCATTAGCAACTATGGTTGCCCAGGCTATTTCGACCTGCTGCTTAGTTGTTCCGGATTCTTCCGGAATCGTATGGATATATTCCATTTGTCTAGCCACTGCGCGCCGTGTGTAAAAAATCTTGGAGGGGTAGGACCGCGAGCTTGAAGCTTTGCAGTCCTTTGTTTCTAAGATTCTTTAAGAAGGTTACAATCCGCTGTGCAAATAGTTGGGTAATCTATACCATCCCATCCTAAAAATATATGTCCTCAAAAAGTAATATTCTTAGCACATCTTGTTCAGACCCTTTATCAAAATATTTATGTTTCAAGTAAAACCGTCGTTTTTATATGGTATATGCTATGGGATAGGCTTTAGAAAAAAAAAATTTTATGACAAAATGATCTATAGACGAAATGTTCGTAATAATATTATTATTCTGGAAATATAATGATTTTGCGTTTTAGACATAAAACAGCGGTTCAACAAAAAACAAAATGTTTTAATTGTATAATTGGGCAAAAATCGTATTTTAATAAAAACGCAATAAAACGTGGGAGTGGCAAAAAAATTTTATATTCAGATACTTTTTCAAAATTCCTTAACGTTTTGCCGAAAAAGTTTACTGAAAAGTGGAAAGAGGGCGAATTTTGAAAATGTTCACACTTGTTCAACATGTTAAGGAAAAACCAGTGACATTGTGACCAGTGACCAGGGATTCTATGTCGATCCATAGATATACTTCAATGTATATCTATAATAATTATTTCTCTATGATACGGACTTAATGTCAAAACAAAGAATGATACAAACCGCTGTGCGAATCCTTGATACTGTACTGCTTCTCATCCTTAAATCAATGTACCTAAGATTATATGAATATAAATGAGTATTTTCTGAAAAGGATGCCTGGTAGCTGGGATAAACAAAGAGTGCGTGTACCTAAGTTCATCATTGTAGCCTAAAATTGAAGTCCAAGTATGTGAAGTATGTGAAGAAGCAAAATCAGTCCACCAAATGGACCCCGACAAAGTCAGTATTCTTAATTTAGGTCTGGTTCGTTTAAGATTCATTCTTCTTCAAAATCAAATTTGTCATTGCTATAACCATCAATATGGAGCCGTAAAGAACGATTATAAACAAAAACTTTATTGGCCTGAACTGGATGACAAGAATACCAACCATATGTTATTTCAAAAGGGACGTCGCTAGTTGCCATTAAGAGCAAGCTCGCTCGGCGAAGACGTGAGTTGGCGACCGATTTAATGTTTTTAGACTTCTTCCTTCGGTTTATGATTATATTGCTGTATATATGCAAATAGTTAACGTCGTGTATAATCAGTTTCCGAGCTTAGCTATCATTATCTCATTCGCAGATCTAACACTCCTATATCCACTATCAGAAAGTCATAAAATAGGCGAGTTTTCAAGACCTGCCCTTTATTAAATAGATAAAGAAAATATGTTAACTCCGTCTATTAAACAAAACAAGTTTTCGCAGCCGTAGCTGGAATATTAGTTCTGACTCTATTGATTAACATAGGGGATTCCACCTGTCCCAAAGGGTGCAACACTTGCAGATGTAACTCAATAAATAAATAACGACAGAATTCTCATTTTAAACTGTTTAATGTGTACAGCCCTGTCCATTGAGGTATTCGTCGGAGACACGTGCAAGGGATGATAAACGCAAAAATTCGCTACTCCTCGATTTTGTTGCTGATTTCGGAACTACTCAGAATCATAAAGATTGGCGGGTATAGTTATGATGGTGTAGTCTAAAAGTAGATTATATGCACATCTATAGAAGCGATTTTTGAATACTGTTTTCTTATAGTTCCTAAACTTTTATTTTAGAGCAATTACTAATAAACACTTTATGCCATAATTTTCCTTGTTGCTAGTAAAGTAACTAATAAATATTGACCTTAGTCATATCTCGCCAATAAATTATATTCGCATTTATTAAAACGTGAAATAATCATCTATGACCTTATCTGAAATCATAAATACCACATTCAGCAATTCCCACTCAACTTACTTTCTACTGGTAACAAGAGAAAATTATAAACGCAATTTAAAAAAAATAAATACTGTAATATCTTAAAATTCTTCTCGACCACTTTCCCTTATTAATATGCTGCTACTACTTGTCATGACTGTTGCAGTAAACGCCTACACACATATAGGCTACATGTGTTTTGTCAAGGTTTCGTGAGCCAATGCAAACAAACATTTTTAAAAAAACACAATTAGCAAAAAAAATGACATTTGGCAATAAACAAAAAGAGAACGACAAGACAACACTTAATCGTACATTTAAGAAACGCTGCACCCTTCTCAGTCAGAGCGCGTGCCTTCCCTATTTGTCTCCCTTCTTAGTGCATCTTCTCAATCTAAAATGTCATAATAAACAGAAAAACGGGAGAAAAGTTTTCTTTGAAATTTGCAATTGGTATTGGACTAGGCAAGGCAAGACAGTCAGTATGACTTTTGCGCACTGCAGTAAAGAGACTTATGTTATTCCAACCGCATCCATATACGTATAACGAATGTGTCGCTCGGCTGCGGTTGAAGCTGGAGTGCGATTAATTCGTGGGGTGTTGATAGTGTTGCCAGAACTGTTTTGCTAATTAAATTTTTAACAATATTAAAAAGAATGTAATCATTTTTCAAACTGCAGGCAGCGTCAATTTCCTTTCCGATCGTTCATCGATGCGATGAAATACATTACCATCCGTACAAGCTGGCGATTGTGCAAAACTTTGGTTAGTGAAGCGAATTCTTCATGATGACCTTAGTAACCACCCATACAAGTTGGAGATTGTACGTAACTCTTCGAAATCGAGTTTAAATCTTGGAAGAACGCATGTGAAATAGATCAATGGCCTTTGAATTGAGCTAAAGTAACATTGTGGTGGTAAAATAGAATAAAAAAAAAGAAACAACAAATTTGCTGTGGGAGAGAAAATATTTTGGACATTGTTGTCCTTTTTTTTACTTTACTTTTTAATTCATTTTTTATTTACTTAAAATATTAACTTAATACTAGACAGAAATGCTTAAATCTAACTTATCAATAACATATCTACTTAATCTAACTTATCGGCCCATAGCGGGCGCTGTAAGCTTTTAACTAACATTTTTCTTTTGCTTTTCAGCCTAAATTTGTCATTTGTTTCTTATTGTTAATATAAAGACATTTAATTGATTTTTCAAAGAAAAAATTAAAACTTTGAACAGTAACCATTTTTTTTTTGTTTTACATAAAAACTTAATCTAGACTAAAACTAACTTAAACTACTTAATACTAGTTAAACATAACTAACACTACTTAAGGCTACATAACTACTTAAACCTAACTTAGTTATAATCGGGGTGGCAAGCACTCGTTGCATATGCCCCGAGGGTTTGCCATCCCGATTGCGTCATTGGGTCCAGCAAGCATTTATGCAACCATATTAAATAAAATATGGTGCATAAGCCCAGCCCCAGACCTTGTACCTAAATTTAATTTACTTAAGTACTAAGGAGTGGACTAAAAGTCCGCAAAGACCTGAGGAACTGCAGAAATACTTTCCTCGTTTAGCCACCAAAACTCGGTGCGCTGCTTTTCAGCGTCGGTCCTATCGCGATCCGATACCGCCGTGCTAAAGCGGAGGAGCTCCGGAGCATTGTCGACGTACCCATCGCGGACTAGCCGCTTGTCCCGCGCGTCACGGTAGCGATGGTATAAAACCGGGATACCGTTCCTGTCTTGTATTAACCCTAACGAATCGATATAAATGAATGCCTCTGGTGGAATAAAGCCGGACATGAGCGCACTCTCCATGTACATTTCATTGGGGTAATAAGCCCCAAAGATCAGGCTGTTGTCGCTACTCATCGCCCTTGAAGCGTGCCTTCGAGTCACCTTAATTAGGAAATTGTCAATTCTATTCAACTGAGCCCCATTGTATAGAACCTCGTTGCGATAATATTTTATGTACTCGGAGTCCGGCGTTCGGTACAATCCTAAGCAGGATCGGAGACAACGCCTCTCAAACAGCCGTATCCTTTCCATGTAGGATGGTGATACATTAAACCACACGGGACAACCGTAAGCGATGATCGGCCTTATGAGGGCCATGTAGCAAATGACTTTCACCCTTGAATCAAGTTGACTGCTATGAAACAATCTTCTTGTCAGAGCATAAGCCCCCCTAGCCCTGGCCAGACAAGCATCCACATTTTTATTAAAATATAGAAACTTGTCAAGCCAGATGCCAAGGTATTTGACTTCACTTCTCACCGCCAACGGCCGTCCATGCTGTCCCAGGATACACAATTTTTTCCAGTTTTTTCTGGTATCGTAAGAAGCATTCTGCACTGGGGTCCTGAATAGAATTGTTTCGGTTTTTTGGAAATTGATCCTCAATTTCCAATCATCGCAATATCCCTTAATGTGATCGAAGTCACGTTGCAAAAGTGTGTTGATGACCTCGATTTTCGGACCTGATCTGTACGCCACTAGATCATCTGCGTACGCTATAGCGTGACTGAGGGAACCTACAAGATCACTTGTATAAATGTTAAACAATATCGGGGAGTTAACCGCCCCCTGTTGTAAACCGTTTTTAATTTCAAAGACTTTACTCGAAGTTACATTGCCACATTTGACAACGAACTTCTTTCCCATAAGCATTTCATAAATCATATATAGCATGGGTTTACGCGTGCCCAGTCTGGTCAGCTTGTAGAAAAGCCCCTCTAACCATACGGTGTCGAAGGCCTTCTCAAAGTCAACCAGACAGGCCCCTGTGCACTGTTTTTTGGACTTATTCCATTGAATGTCGGACACTAGTTTCGATGCGGCATGAATGGTGTCATGCCTCGCTCGAAAACCAAACTGATTTTCCGGAATAATTTTGTTTTCCTCGACCCACTTAAGCAGAGCCCTATTGACTATTTTCTCAAATACCTTGCTTATATTCGGCAGAAGGCTTATTGACCGAAGATTAGCTGGGTTTGTTTTGTCCTTGCCCTTTTTGGGGATAGGATGTACCACCGCCGTTTTCCAGTGCACCGGATAATGTGCATTATTCAGTGCATTGTTAAACAGCGTGGTGAAAATAGCGACTGCTTCCACTGGCAGGTGTCTCAATACGACGTTTGGGACACCGTCCTCTCCCGCCGACTTTTTATTTTTCAGTGATACGAAGGTGTCCAGGAGTTCATCTTTTTGAACGAACAGCATCATGCTATTGGCGACTATGCCATTTGAAGGGTTTTCGTCATTGAATACGGTAAAACCGTTATTCTCAGATCGCCAAGCTTGGAGTTCGGTACGTAGATAAAAGTGATTCAGAAAGGCTCTCTCCTCAATATCGCGATTTGGGCGAACAGGACTGTTCACCGTATACACGGTCTCGAAGATAGCGCCTATCGAATTCGCCTTCTCTTGAGGATCTTCGATCGTGAAAAAACCGTCGTTCGAGTCAACACTTTCCGGATTTATACCAACATCCGTGAGCGTCTGTTTGTTCTCTGTCGTTTGGGAAATTCGGACACATGGAATGTCATTATGATCTTTTCGCCTGAATATTTTATTTATTTGCGGGAACATATTCGGGCTACTGGTTTTTATAGCCTGAATTTTCTTGCCCCAGTACAAACTGACAGATTTTTTGTAATTTTCCGAAATTAACTGTTTAAGGTTTTTGATCAACGACTTCAATGTCCGAATCTCCGGGTCTTGTCTGTCAGTAAATTGTCTACGCAGCCGTTTAAGCCTGGAGACCAGTATGCTTTTGTGTTTGTGGAGTGCATCGATTGTTGGCGTTCGATACTTCTCCGTCTGGTCGACATTGTTGTCCTACGTGTCGCTGTTTTCAGCGATTTTAAATGTATATTTATTTATAATTTTTCGGAAGTGTAGTTTCATTTGAATTTCTTGAGATAGCTGAGAACAATCAGAGTGCCTAGTAAATGATTATTCGTAGTCTTGAACTGAGAGTGCTCTTCCTATTTACATCGTAATAGTCTATAAGATTTACCTTTCAGCGATTTTAACTCGCATCTTCTTCTTGTTCGTTGTTTGCTTTATTGAAAAGACTCTTCCGCTTTTATTTTATTAGGGACTGCCAGATATGCATACCACCATGTAAGCTCTTAACTGCTTACAAGTGAAATTTTATTAATTAATTGGAGCTGTTCCGGCGCTTACTAAAAATTTACTGGAAGGATATTCCTCTAGGAATTTACTTGTAATCGAAAAGGTTCCTTAGTTGATACCTTACAGTTTTTGATTAGATGATAAACAGTTATGAGGAGAACTCGCGCAAATGTCAAAAGTTAATCACGGATTAGCTAATCAGCGGTTGTTAATAAGGGGGTAAATAGGTATCGTGTAAAGAATAATTTAAAAAAAAAAAAAAAAAAAAAAAAAAAAAAAAAAAAAAAAAAATTCCTTCTGTAGTTAATTGATAAAGACCAAGAACCCAAACGTATATATCTACATACATATCCTATTTTTCTATAAATTTTAGCACGTAGTATATAAATATATTTCGGTAGTAGCTTAGGTCAGAAACCTAATGAGATGTATGTCATATCCAATACAACAAAACTACAGTAATTAAAATTTCTAAGTGTATTAAACATTAAGACAGGAACGGATGGATGAGTCTTGTGTGCAACAATTAGCTTAATAAATGTTCAATACCAGAATCAATACTCATCCGAGCGTACTGCCATTATCTGTCTTTTAATTCGTAATCGAAACGACAACATTCATACAATATGTTAATGAACTTAGCCGGTTAGCTAAGAGGATTACTTCACGATGTATCATGTACTGCAATTGATAGATATTGCTTAGAAAACCTGTTACGTAAACTAAACTGATGGTAGAATTCGATAATTATTGGCTAGGCCTACCAACTTTGCAGGCTGATGACAACCAGATTTCTGTATCTGTTTATTGAGCAAAATCCGGAAAGCAATGACTGGAAA
The DNA here is from genome assembly GCA_949824845.1 of Rhingia rostrata. Taxonomy (NCBI): domain Eukaryota; kingdom Metazoa; phylum Arthropoda; class Insecta; order Diptera; family Syrphidae; genus Rhingia; species Rhingia rostrata. Next base: position 83,972,817 of record OX463755.1, on the reverse strand, counting down.
CGTTTTATAGTGTGACTTATTTATTACGGTTGAAGATGGGCCCAAACCATCATACTTTTTTTTATTAGCCCGCTCCTTAGCAAACTGCCTGCAGCTGAGTACATACCTATAGTTGGTTGAAATCATTTTTTTACGCGCTACTAAAGGCGAGAATTTTCCTCTGCTGCGTTACCATCTTGAACTTTCTGTGGGCTGAGTCATCAGTGCCCATTGGCTTTACATATCCTAGCCATCCTAAACGTCCAATGCGCCAATAACACCTTTTGCACTTTTCTTTTAGAGCTTAACTCAAACAGAACTTTATTAAATTACATGTTAAGTCGTTTAGGAATTCTGAGATTCCCCAGATCATCCAGATATTTAGAAAATACTTACCAGATTGGTTGAAAAATGAGAATACATCCTCAATTTTAGCCTAGAGACCTATATATTCTGACTAATGCAAAAGAAAAAGAAACCAATTAACCAAACAGATATTTCCAATACAATCTCATTCTTAAAGGACCACTTCTACAGAGGAACCTCTAAAATAACCTCTATTCGTTTTTCATTCGCATAATTAAAGAAAATGAGAAGGATTTTCCGTTTCCTTTGGCAGCGCTGCCAACTGGTGATGAATTCGTTTTTTGTTTTGCGATACAAAAGCAGGTCCTTGCACCCAAGTAATTTGCTCATTTTCCATGCACAAAAAACATGCACTTGTATTTGCAACTTACAAAAGACAACAAACAACACATTTAAAGAACAAAACTTAGAGAGCAATCAGAAGGAAAACAAACCGAGGAAACGCCAAAGCGAACGGTACTACTTTGAATTCGACCTGTTTACACCGCATCGCACCGGTTGGTGGGTGGGCGAAAATCCTTCCGAACTTCAATATACAACACACTACATCCCTTTCTACAGTTAGTTCTTCGCTTTCGTTAGTCTCCAATTCGATTGTGTTTAGTAGTCGCGTCTATTTTGAAACAATAAAAATAAAAAAATCCTTCAAGAGTGCTTGCCTTTAAGTTTTCTGCTTTTTTTCAGAGGAAGGATATCTTTAAGGCAATAATGCATTGAAGATGAGTTGCTGAACTGCAGATGATTTTTATGTGTAAATTTGTGTATAACCATTATATAGCACAGGCTGATGCATGTTAGACAGTATTACAGCTAGCAAACTAGATGTAACGTTAATACATATAGAAACAAATTGACAATTTATTCAATCTGCTATTCTGTGCTGGCTTACAATTTTGTAAATTGCAACATTAAAGTGTCAACACTTTCCAACCATGTTCTTCAGTATAAATAAGAAAAGATTATCACAGTTTACTTATTTCTATTGTACAGAACCAAGAAATCATGTCTGCCGCCTCACCCTGGACATACCTATATATTATCATATTTATCATATCATTCTTATCATGCTGTTAGTCTTGTGAGTGTACATGCAACATTCAAGTGATATTGGGTTCTATCTGCTCGCATCCCATTATCTGCAATTACTTTTTAAATATTATACCCGGCGATAGTTCACTGAAAACTGACAGATATACGATAATCATAGAATGCACTTGTGTTAAAGAGAAAAAAATACCCAAAATCAAATTTACTTTCACATCATATAAACATAGAGTCAACTTCCAACGCACAAAATGAATGAAACTGGAAAATAGTTCTACACTTGTGGAACGGGTCTAAAAACTTTTACCCCGTATTAATAAACGCTGATTAGATAATCAGTGAATCCTCCTATACATTTTTTTACACATTTGTGAGAGAGATAGTTTCGCAAAGTACTCTTTACGCATGTTTGTTTCACTTATCATCTCTTATTGATTTTGCTCTGCTGCCTCAGCTGAGAGTTTGTGATTAAAAGGAGCAACATTCGTGGCTTATAATATAGACAAACTTCTTTCACAAGAATAGCCAAGTTATTCTTTTAGCTGAAACGGTGCAGATATGAATAGAACAAATTGTTATTTCAGTAAATTGAAAAAATCTAAGGAATCGAGTTCCACTCACAGATTTGTTTGTAGAACTCAGAGGGAAATAAAGATAAAATATATGATTTGAAGAGATGGTGGTGGATGGACAGAATAGTCAACGGCAGTGTTCAATCCCGTAGTGGATACTTGTGGCCCCGAACAAGGAAATATCTTAGTTGAGACAGAGTCGATGCTAATGATATAAAAGAACCACTTCTGCCGATTGTTAAACGGCGATTATTGGCAACGACACCGAAAACTACCAACCACCCGACCTGAGTAAAGTGAGGATATCAATATCGTACTTAAGGGTAATAAGGCTGCCGGAAATGACAGCCTTCCTTCCGAGCTTTATAAAGCCGGCGGAGATGACTTTGTAGGCCAGTTTTGATTGGATGAAAATATGTCTAAAGAATGGAACCTCAGCATCGTTTGTCCGATTCACAAAAAAAGTGACTCTTGAGCTGCTCCAACAACAAAGGCATAAATCTCCACAAAATCGCCAACAAGATCCTATCTGATCTTTACTTATCATTGTGGTCTTAGGCCAGGACAGTCACAACTGATCAATTCTTCAGACTTCACAAATAGAGAAGGAAGCGGCAAAAATGGGTTTTAGCTGTAAATGAGGGAAGACTAAGTATATGCTGTCAACACACATCATCGACGAATTGGACAGAACGTCACCATTCGGGGATATAACTTTAAGGTAGTATGGGAGTTTGACCTTGGCTCCGCTATGAACTCTGACAACATCATCTCGTCAAAAATGAAACAAAGAACTTCTTTTGCTAATCGCTGTTTCTTCGGGCTAGAAAAGCCTTCAGCCTATATAAGACCCTCATCATCCCAGTCTTGCTATACGGCGCTGAAGCACGGACCGTATCAAATTTAGAAAACATTTATAACAATTCCTTACTTTGTTTTTGTGCAAAAAAAAAAAACTTTTGAAAACTGAATACCCGGCTGTTTTATTTTTTTAAATACTGTTGTATTTTTCAGCTGCGGGAGCCAAACAGAGCCTAAATTGGAGCAGAAAGAAAAACAAAGATCGCTTTTACAAATTATGGTTCCCGAGAGGGTTTGATTTTATTTTAGTTTTTAATTAATTTTACGACTATGGGATAGCTGGTGGAATTCCGAATGGACTCCATTCCCTGCCTTTCCGAGGGTCTTCCAGTCTCCATTGACATCTCTGGAACGGTTTTGACGTCTTTTCCAAATGTCACACAATCGCTATGCTGGTATTTTCTATCAGGCTCACATTTCGGCAAATCAAGCATTTTTCCCGTACTCCTGGTGCAATTTCCTCTTCAACGATGTGCCATACGTCTATATTTGGTGTACAAATTCTTCCCACCTTAGATTTGTAAGCAAACCAGAATTCCGTTTACGAAATTCCACCAACAACACGTCTGCCTAACTCCCCTTTTCCCTGGATGCGTCCGCTGAAAATTCGGCTACTCATATAGTTTCGTGGTTATCAGCTGGTCGTTTGACAGTTTTCGGAATAGATTCATCACTCTTCAGTATACCTGCGGCGAATACTTTTGTTGTTTGTTGTCACCTGCTCTGCCGTTCCGCCGTTCATGTTTCAGGTGCGATCGGCGAATTCCCATACCTTGTAACAAACAACAATGTGAGCAGGTAAGTGTTTGTGTTTGAGGTTATGTGTGCTGCTGTGGTGTAATTCTATTTTCTGTTGTATGTGGATTTTGGCACCGAATGGTGATTGTCCACAACAATACTTGAGTTGTGATTTTAGAATTAAAAATATGTATATAAAAATTATAGCTTCAAATTACTTTATGGGATACAATTATTGGCATTTTCGATAGCAATCGGAGCAAATTCGTTTGTAACCAGTATGTTCTAGGAAAACACAGACTATGACATTATGAGAACATAATGTAGAACTTCGCCTTTTTTGCATTTCGTACAAGTGTAATAAGAATATAACTGCGGTTTGCTGATAAGAAAAGCAATTTCAAAGTATACATATGCACAGCAATCAATCGAGACGTAGAATCTGTCAATCAATGGAATGATGGAAAGTTGTATAGAGTGCCATGAATTGCATTCCACATGTTGTACGTCATTTGATTAAAATAGTGATGCGGGTAAGCATAGTTGAAAAAGAGGCACCGCAAGGTCGGAATTGTTTACTTAACGATGCGTTCCAAACGCAGAATGTCAATTGTGAACAATCATGCATTGAACATGCACGCAAGTAAAGGTTAAAACAGAATTTAAAAAAAAAATTCGGACGATTGAAGTGATCTTTTGTCTTGCGATCATATCCTTGTATTTTACTGTTCCTAATTTTCTATAAGTAAAGTGTTTGAAGGTTTGGTACTTTAGCCTAACCACTTCCCGATGATGAACAATCCTTAAGAATTAATTTGTACATTAAAGATATTACTCTCATTTCATAAAAGTAATTGTATAACTCTGAACCTTTAGAAATTATAATCGTAGCACACGCAAAGTCCTACGCGTGCTCATAATAATTACATACATTGAGTCGAGAACAGTTTATCAATAAAATATATCGTTGTTGGCTTAACAATAGGCGTATTAGTATGGTGCATCGATCTACTTGATATTGACTGAAAATTTATTTGGGCCAACATTAGTTCATAGGATTTATGCTTTTACTTAACGGGCTCCCGACCCGTTGAAGGTTTCTGCCTGACACAAGGCAGTCATTCAGTCCAAGAGCTCTGGCACCCGCGATTGCAGGATTCTTAAACCTTTCAGGAATGAAATGTGTTACAACAGACATGCCTGGTACAAGTGTGTCCGTCCTACGCGTGAATCTATCATAATCCGACCAAATTTCACAAGTATTCGATTGAGGATATATCCAGAGTATTAAGGCCGAGAGAGCCCGAGAGCTTGGCTCTCTCGGGTTGAGTACTAAAGCTCCCTTCTATGATGGCACAGACCGGTCCGTCTCGCGCATAATAGTCCTCGTGGTTTGTTATTTTGTGCCTAGTTCAGTAGAAAGATCAACCTAATGATTAAAAACCCCGGCATAAATATTTCGTGACTTTTGAAAACCATTTGCTACTACTATTCTTTTGAAAAGTATTGGCTGAACAACAACATTTAATCGATTCAAAAAGCCGCCCGGAAATAAAATACAAATTTATACCTAACCTTAACACCCCGTCTACAAAGCGCTGTAAAGGAAACAAAACAAAACCCCTAAACCCTATAGGGTTTCTCATGTTTATGTTTACCCCTTTAGGAAATCTGCTTTCGTCGTTTTGCAGGTACATTCAAGTATAATCGGAAGAAAAAAAAAAAAAGATAAAGCAGCTAACGCGCTGTATAGCTGTGTAGCCACATTATCCACGTATGCTCCCTTCGAAAAATGTAGATATTGAATAAGTCCCTGAACCGGGTTAAATTAACAAACAGTATTGTTCAGGAAACTATTGAGAGGTTAAGCTGGTTTTGTTATGTTTGAAAGCTTGGACGTTCTACATCATACCTATACATGAATGCATTTTCATTTGTTTGTGCAATAGGGGAAAGCCCATCGTACGGACATTTTAATGGAGCATAACCGTATATGCCATTAACTTCCTGTGTGCACACATATGACTAACGATTAACCATTTCCAAAGATGTTTCGGCGTGTGTAAAAAATACGACTAATTACCAAAACAATTTCAACTTAGAGAATTGGAACAATAACCTCGGTCGAGAACATCATTCAGTTCAGCATCAGCAGTAGGAACAGACTACAATATGTTATTGTTAGCCGATAATAGCATATTGTAGTCGCTTGCAGCAGAACGCACGGAAGCACCGAAGCGGAACAGCACATTCCCTCAGATAACATGTTTCTCTGTTCCTCCTTCTGGCTTAAGTTATTCTCTGTGAAGTGGGATTTACACACGTTAAATGTGATTCCGGGTTTTCTATGATTCCGATCCCCTTACAATCATAAAGCAGAAATATTATGGCAACAATAACTCAATTTAATATCTGCACTCGTGAAGTGCACTGGAAATACTTGCAAAATAAACTGAGATACAAGAAGAATGGGAGTATGGCTAGGCAAGAGTCCACTGTATAACATAAGAGTGGTGGATGACTTCATTTTAGTTTTTTGAAGTAGTCATTGCTCTTTTGTTTAGGGTTCGTTTTACACTTTTTCACTTTCTAAACTTGGAATGTACTCTACGATGGTGTAAATGTCAGTTGACTTATACATGACAAAAGGGTTCGGGAATGAAGATAATTTGTCATGTAAGTAGCCCCCTCTGGTCAGGCAGTGTGGTGTAAATAATATCTTTAGCCCTAAATGAGAGAGAAGAAGAACTCTCCTCCAAAGGCGCTTTACCCAGCGCTGCTCCACAAATACAAATATAATAGGCATGCACAAAAGTATTTTCAAGTCATCCGGATGATATCGCAAGTCTGAAAATACTGGAAAAGGTGGATTTGGGCAGGTTGTTGTAGATCTATTATAAGAGAAAACGGCTGTCGAAAATGCTAAGATTGCTAAAAAATTGGACCTTCATTAAACAAACGATGCAAAATAGGTGGGAAATCAAAAAAAATTTTTTAAAAAATTTCGTGTGCAAATATTTTTATATTTGCTGTTAATCTAAACTCACAATATTATAATTCACTAATTAGTTGTGGATTAAATGAAAAAAAAAATTGAGAAAGCTACAATCCCTTGTAATATCGTTTTATACCCTATCCCATTCCATCCTTAAAATAAATATCCCTAAAATGTGGGCTTTATGGCAAAGAAATATTAAACTTGAGATTTTCACAACATATTGTTCAACATATTTTATGGTTCGACAAGAAGCAACCAAATTTCATTGTCCGAGCTCGAAATTTAAATCCTAACAAAAGATGGACAGACAGACATGGTTACAAAGAGGTCGTAGATTGCTACGAGGTTGAATAAAAAACTTCACGCATCAACATTTTTCAAATTACAAAAGTAGCATAATTCAAATATAAATAAATAAATCAATATAAATATACATGTCGCATACACCGCTTTGAAATTTCCCATGTTCAAATGTATTGCTTCACACCTCGTAAAAAGCAACACACACAATGGTACAAACGCATATTTCGTCTCAACAAGAAAACAAAAACACACCAGAAGCAGTGCTGTCACAAGGAAAACAATTTGAGGAGCAAGTGATTAAAGTTTGAATACATATACTTTCGTTTATTTTTTTTTTCAAAAAAAATTACAAGTTTATTTTAGTCTTAAATTCAGCTTGTACTAAGCTTAAATAAATTAATAAATACTCTACATACAAATTTTTTGTTATATGAGATGCGCACTCCATGTAGTTCTATACTCTTTGGTATTTCTTACTCCAGCAAGCGATTCTGGGTCGATCCATACACTTTAAGGCCCCGTTTTTCAGTACTGAGTTAACTCTGAGTTAACCCAGAGTTTACTCTACCCCGGAATAAATTTAATCCAGAGTTAACTCATGAAGCAGTTTTTCAGTGCGGGAATAAATTTGATTCAAAGTGGGGTTATTTAGTTTAAAATGTATAGTATCTGCAACAGCTCAGTCGCTTTTGTCGCGATCATACAGTCTTTTTCTTCTTAAAACAATAAAACTAAATATTTAAAACAGTTTCGAGTACACGTATTTAGTTTCTAAAAAATTGATAAAATGTTCATACAAATGGAATTGAGGATAATTGTTTGTTTGGTATTTTATCATCTATCAAAAACATGTGATCATTTAGTCCCATGGTTAACACACAAAACTTTCTGGGTTAACTCGAAGTTAACTCTGGATTTAAATTGACTGAAAAACTACTTTCTCGAGTTAACTCGAGTTTAATACCGAAACTAGCATGATCTCTTACGGAAAAACCGGGCCTAAGGTACAGGGTGTACGCCGAGAAGGTATACTACTTTGTTTTACCGTCATTATGGTAAACATTAGTCTTGACAGTTCATACTTGGCAGTCGTAAAGTAGACAGGTGGCAAATTTATTATGGGAAAATATTCGATAAACCAACGTGTTTTAATAGTAAAATATTTTATCAAAATCAATCATCGATTACTGTGACGATGAGAAAGATACGTGAAATTTTTGGGAGAAACAAAGTGCCAACAAAAAAAAAACGATGGGGAAAAAACAAACATGAAAATTGTAAAAGGTAAAAAAATAAAACAAATAGTGAAATTATTAAAGAAAAAAAATGGAAACAAAAGATTTAATTATAATATATTATGTAAATGTATTAGATCATTGGCGTTGCCACAAAACCATTTACGCCGCCATACATAAAAATCATAATTAATAACAAGGCACAGTTTCATTTGAATGGATATGTGAATAAACAGAATAGTCGGTTCTGGGCAATGGAAAACCCTCAAATTCTTCATCAGTTCCCCTTTTTTTTCGTGGGCCGGTGGAAATCTCAAAAGACACGATGAGCACGTGCCCAAAGTAGTGTGGGATTTTAACCCACTAAAACCACCACCCTCTTTGTATTTGTATTGCAACTAAGTATGCGACTTATCTAGCAATTTGTGTATCAAGAGTAATGAATGTTTGGCAGGTAACTGTCCTGTCAGTGTTCCTGCTTTTTCCGCAATTTATAGCGCGGTTTAGTATTATCGGGCCAAATCTAAGGGCTTAGTTCTTTGAAGACGCCACAATAAATTTGTTTCGTCAAGAATTCGGAGGATCGTTGTGTTAACGTGTCCCAACAAACGTTTTTTTATGTTTGCGTGCAAAACTGTTCGTTTCATCTTTAACCGCGGGAATACTCAGATCTCTGCGTAGATCTTCATTCCTTGTATACCACGGCGCATTGACGAATGATCTTAACATTTTGTTTCCAAAAGTTTCTAAAATATTTAGATTCGTTTCACTGGTACAACCCAATTGTTGTATACCATATGTCCAGCACTTGCTTGTATAATAGCAGCTTGTTATCAAGGTTATGCTTCGAATATTTTCCGAGTAACCAGAACAGTTCTCTGTATTTATTTTTCAGTTCTTTGCATTTCTTTTTTACATGCGACTTCCATTTTAATTGTTCATCGGGTGTCATTCCGAGATATTTCGCTTCATTTGCAAAAGGGACTCGAACCATATTGAGAAATACTGTCAAATTGTTTGTCCATTTATACGAAAAATCCACATGAATCGATTTGCTCTCGTTAAGTGCAATCTGCCAGGACTTTGTCTAATCATTAACCTCGTGAAGAGCGTTTTGTAATTTCATATTTGTTTGATCTATTGTTTTGCCTACTGCTAGTATAGCTTTATCGTCAAATTTGTCTTCTTCGAAAGCTTTCTCAATTACATTAGTAATTTGATGAACTTGGTTCACAGTCGAATGTTTACTTCTAAACCCAAATTGATGGCCAGGTAAAAGGCGTTTGTGATCAAAAATGGGATGTAAGCGACCGAGTAAAATCCTTTCAAAAACTTTTGAAATTATTGGAAAAAGTGAAATAGGTCTGTTAGATTTTATTTCATTCGGTGATTTTCCTGGTTTGAGAACCATAATCATTTCTGCGACTTTCCACTGTCTTGGTATGTATTCTAATCTAACCCCTAACCCGAAGGGGGTAATCAGTTACCTTTGCATCCATTAAAAGTTGCAGTCTGGTGTGCAATTTGGACAGGAGGAATCACTGGACCTTACTTCTTTGAAAATGAAAACGGCGTAACGGCAACTGTAAATGGGGAGCGATATCGTGATATGATTGAAAACTTTTTAACGACGCAACTGCATGCTCTGAGCTTGATTAACATGTGGTATCAACAAGACGGTGCCACATCTCATACAGCCGGGATTACAGTGGAATTACTGCAAGACCTCTTTCCACAACAAGTTATTTTAAGAAATGGTGATGCTGATTGCCCTCCACGTCGCCTGATTTGACTCCTCCGGACTTCATTTTGTGGGTATATCTGAAAAGCAAGGTTTATGCAAGCAAACCAGAAACGCTTGAGCAACTCAAACAAAATATTCGTTATGAAAATAATGAAATACCACGTGAAATGTTTGAGAATGTAATGAAAAATGTGCTCCAAAGGGCTCGCATTTGTGAGACTAACAGGGGCGGACATTTACCTGATATTGTATTCCATACATAATCGCCGACATTAAATAAAACATTTATCAATAAAGGATCCATTCTCATTCATTTAATCAAAAATTATAAACAAACAAAGTAATATATCTTCCCGGCGGACACCCTGTATATACCTTAATTATTTCTCTATGTTACAAACTATATATCAATACTAATATACGCATATCATACTACACTAATAAATTCGGGAAAGGGATTTCAATAGCTCTTCAGTAAAGGTTGGTACGTTTCACGTTTTTCTCTGGCAAAATCCTTGTCTCTGGGAAGTAGGTATGCAATTCGGAATACATTTATTGTTCCAAGGCAATGTATTCAACAATTTGCAAGGTGCATAGCTAATGGAATCGATGAAAAAGAAATATCAAAACAAACTTGTTATTTCGATTGCGAGGCAAATCATATCCTGCTTAGTTATACGAGCATCCTTTTCAACAGAAAACTGATTTGTTTGTTTCGTAGCAGTTGAAAAAAATATTTAAAGAAAAATAAATGAGTGCCCAAATTTTCAATTTTAGGCGGGGAAAGACTGATTTCCGCGAAAAAGAAATGCATATGCGAAAGAAAATCTTTACCACAAAATTTCAGCATGGAATCTACCTTAGTGCCGCGAGCGCTGTGGTTTATATTTTGGCGCTATTATTTAAATTCCCAAATTGTGTACTATAATAGTTAATAAACATTTTTAATACATGGTTTGCTTTTTTTAATTTGTATTCCAAATATAAACTTTTTATGCCACATTTTAGGTTTGAACAGAAACAGAAACGTATCTTAATGGTTTGAATCTCCTATCGGAATATCCTTACAGCCAAAAACTTCTGTTATGTAGACATTGAACATCATTGGGTCAAATGAAAATCTTGTTTTGAATTTCTTTTTCTACACTGCGATAAAATAAAAAGAACAGAATCCAAAAGAAGGCAACCCAAAATACCGAGATAACAACCATCGCATAACTTGATAGAAGTCCAACAATTTGTTTTTGTGGATTAAAAATAACTTGGTGACATCATCCGTATCAAAAATTCAACTGACAACTAGAAAAGTGCTGGGATTCTACAAACAAAACAAATGTAGGTATACACATCATGAATTGTTTGTTTTGGTTGCTAAATACCAACGCTAATCGTTGCTTCTATAGGTATAATGACTGAGAGTTAAAAAAAAACATGACACACATGCACGCGCTTAGACTTGTCAGAAGTAAGTGCTCGCACGAGATTCAACTGATGAATGACATTAATGTCATCTTTCACGTCATAAAACCAAATTCCCAACATTGGAAAAAACAACAAGATTTTTTTTCGATCATGTCGCAATTACTGCATTTTTTACTGAGTTGAGCTCTCCTGTCAACTGTCGTGGGATATCGCTGTCCGTATCACATGTCGGTCTCTGCAGAGGTGGTTCAATTATCTCTTTCCTGCTGCCGGCAGTCATCGGTGGCGTGTATATTTTTGTATCGTTTAAAATTGCCACCAATCGATAGCCTATGACGACAATGTAACCGCATATAATTCGATTAAATGGATGTCCCTGTGGCAGGCATACGGTGGTCTGGTCTGGCCTTCTTTGTTTATGTGAAATAATGGTTTTATTATATATTTTTTCAAGCTTGTACTTTGTTCTATTTATAATATTGCCACTGCATTTGGTGGAAGAAGGAATTAAAAGCTGCGGCTAACTGCGCACGAGGAAAAACGTATTAGTGTGATGAGGCATGTGGACAAATTTCTGTAGAATTCAGGTCATGTGGATATTAAAAAGTATGTCATTGGAGTGCAAATAAGAAGCACGCAGAAGTCTTCACTTTAATAACTACTCCGTTGAGTGTTTCCACGTTATTGGTCTGGCAAAATCTGTCTTGACATTATTTTTATTATTATTATTTTTTTTACAAATTATAATTATTAAATAATATCTTATATTTCATAATCTATGTGTTAAAAATAAAAATAATGCACAGTATGAATAAATAATCAGTAAAAAAAAATGTGTTAAATGTTCCCCCAATACTGCAAATAGCTCTCTGTCTTTTGCGTCGTTGTACCAATTTCTTCTATGGTTTTGAGTAGATCATCATTCCATCTTTTCTTTTGTCGCCCGACTGATCTTCTGCTTTCTGTCGGTGTCCATTTAGTTATAATTGTTGTATTATAACTAAAATAGGGATATAACTGTATTCTAGAGATATATCTAGAGATAAGTCTTCGCCATATTCTATATTTTGGTTATCCAACAATATATTAGTCTTTCTATGGTTGGTCATTATTTTCGTTTTTGATTGGTTTATGTGAAGTCCAAATTTCTTGCTTTCGTCTGTCAATTCTATGAGCATATCTTGTATTTGTCCGGAACTAAATGGGATTATAACTATGTCGTCGGCGAATCTTAAGTTGTTCAAATGTTTTCCCCAAATATTTATTCCGTATCGATCGTCCCAGTTCAGCGCTTTGAATTTTTCTTCCAATACCAGAGAATAATGGTGGTGACACTGGATCTTCTTGTCTTACTACTCTTTTTATTTTTATTTCTCGTCCTATTCTCTCAGCTTTTATTTTTGTCGTGCTGTCTTCTGTTCTTATAAGAATGGGATTTTAGTGAAGTCTTTCTACAAAAGATGCAATGGTTTTTTGAATTCGTTATATTTTTTGATCACTTGATTCATTGTCTCCTTAATAATTTTATTAAGGAGACATAAAGCGTCCTTAATATTTTTTTTACATTACTTTGGAAACTAGCTTGTAGATCATAGAAATGTTGCTTATCGGTCTGCAGTTGTTAATGTCATATGTCATATCATGACATAGGTACTTACAAAACCTACGCTATATAAATGTTATCTCAAGAGTCCCACCGAACAGTCGCCTTCGGCTTCGGCCACCTTGGGCTTACAATATTACCTTCGGCCAAACATTTGGCCGAATGTTGACCTTCCGAAGTGTGAACATTTGATTGGTTGTGGACTTTTCTGGTCTAAAACCACACTGATAATTGGCGATCAGGTTGCTGGTAAACGGCATCAGGCGTTCACATATTACGGCAGATAGGATCTTGTAGGCGATGTTGAGGAGACTCATGGCTATGTAGTTGGCGCAGTTTAGATTTTCTCCTTATTTGTGGATCGGGGAAACGGGACCAGATTTGGCTTATGAGTTGGTGGATGTTACTTTCCGGCAGCTTGTTACTAAGCTTGAGTTCAGATATTTCTATCCTCACTTCACTCAGGTGGGGTGGTTGGCAGTTTTCGCTGTCGTTGCCAATATTGAACGGTTCGTTCTGCCTGACAGAACGGTTGTGGCGTGTTGGATATCCGCATTCTTACCTTGGCTACAACAAGGTAGTGGTCCCAGGCAATGTTAACTCCTCGGAATGTTCGGACATCCAAATTACTGGATGCGTGCCTCTTGTCTATCGCAATGTGATCAGTTTAGTTGACCGTTCATTGATCTGGAGATCGCCATGTCCCCTTATTTATATCGAGGTGAGGAAATCGTGTAGTGGCATTTCGTTCCGTAGCCGTGTCCGAATATGTCGAAGCAGCTGGTCGAGGCTCGCCAGGGACAGCAGGCCGGGTATTCATTCCGTGCCATTCTGACCTGGCTGTTTATAGTGTTGCTGTTTCTCGTCGTGTTATCAACATCGCGCTTATCGTTTAGCAAGTCAAATCGGGTTGGATGGGACCAGTATCCGATGATTACCACTCGGTTAAAAATAAGAACTTGATGTATGTCAGAGTTACAATTACAGCCACTGGGCATCGCTAAGTTAAAGCCAATCAGAGTCTACCCTCGTTCCGCAACACCAAACTTAAAGTTCTATACCTCTTTAAAAAAAACACCCATTATTTTACTTTGGCTTCGGCCAAAAAATGAATTTCGGTCAAACCCTAGTTATCTATGGTAAAACGGTTTTTGGTGACCGAAAGTTTAAGGTGACAAAACAAATATAACGCAATCGGAGCTTTAATGTGCTTTTAGTTTTCTCATTTGTTTTTCTAAACACAATTTCTTTGCCTGGGTGGCTTCTGACTTCCTTCTTTACTCGTTTTATATTTAGGTAAAAATCATTCTTTCATATACTAACTCATTAAAAGTTTTAGGTTTAGAGTTAGTTCGTTAGCGTATAGCCTTATCATTCTGAATTGCAGCAGTCCGTATTTTCAATTTATCCAATGACGTTACAAAGGGGCTTCTAAACAATTGATATTGATTATGGTTCGTGATTATTTTTCTTGGTCGTTTAAATGTTGAACTAAGTTCTTCGCTAAGCTCTTTTTAACATTCAAAAATGAAAATCCGCTGCGCTAAAGTTTCGAGTTTTTATGTAATAATATAATTGGCTATATGGCTGATTTCACGATTTTTTAAGTAAGTCCAGTACGTTCAGATTTAGAAAATCTGAAAAATCAGTTATTCGATACAGGTGCATGTTCAGTTGCACATTTCTTATGAATTATAGGAAAGATCTCCTTTGGTGCATTAGCTTTCCAAAACTCTAAGTTGCATACCTTCTGGTTCAAATTTTGTTTGAGCTACCGCTTCTTCTGAGTTCAATTTCGAAATTTCTGAAAATGCCTTTGACACTGACACAAACAAAATGTTCGTGAGTTCCCAAGGCATACATGCATTTGCCACTTACTCAATCGTTTGATTAACTCTGTTTAATGACAACTATTGTTTTCGCTTTAGTTGAATTATCTTAACATGAGTATTTTGCATTGGGCTCTGTCACACTCTCTGTTCAGACATTGGCATCTCTAAAACAAAGATGAGTCCAATAGAGTTAATCGTAAAAGTCTCAAAGATTTTTTCGTAGGACAACCTTTATACTACTTGCCATCATATTCATTTTTGGTGACAATTAAAAAAAGAAATAAATATATACCTAGTTGTGACTTGTGAAAAATTATGCACACACAATAATTTCTGCACATTGCATATATATAATTTCACACGAGAAAACACATCATCCTTAAAATTATATTGTCGCGACTTATTTATAGGGATGATGGTGATGATCGTGAACTTGAACTACAGGTGCTACTTAGAATACCAAATAAGATATTCAGATTTCAGACAGTCCTAATTACTATTATTGAAAATGAAAAAAAAACATTCGATGCAAAAGCATTAAAAAAGTTAATAAATATTGCATTTTTAGCGGAATCAAATTTTTGATGTTGACTTACTTAATTTACATTTTCATTTACGATAACTATGCCACCAAAGAATCCTTAGTAGTCAGAAATTTAAGATAGTCCATTTAACGGTGATCTTATTTATGCTGTCAAGCTAAAAAAAAAACGAATCTGATCTAAGAGTGCGGGCAAACACCTGAGCTTATGCGAGTTCCACTAACAGTTCCTTTAGATATTTTCCCTCCGCTTCCTCAGTTAAGACTGTTTTTTCTTAAGTAGAACATGATACATATAAGAGGAATCCTGTTTCTTTCAAACAACAGTTAACGCTCTGCGCGTTAACTTTAATATAAAAGAGATATAATTCTTAAAACGAGGAAATGAAATAAAAAAGCAAATCTCAACCCAAAAATTTTTGCAATACAACTCTTCAATCAGACTTATCTTTGATTTTTGTGTGTGATAACACTATGCGAAAAAAACTGCAAATACATATAACCCACCTCTTTATAAGATAATAGATGTAATGATAAGATAAAGTCATCACAAGTGACTTTCGTCAAAAAGAAAATTCAAGGCTTTTTTCATACAAAAAACAGTGCCTACGACGTCAGCGGCAGCAAAAAAAAAAAATACAAAACCAGCTTGCCTTACCAGTGGATGATGCTGTACAGGAAGTGGAATATGTATCCGACGAAGGGGAAGGTCAGTACACTACAGACGACAGCAACAGGCTTTCGGTACTGTCAACAGATGATGACGATGAATAGGAGGAGGATTTTCTAGTTGATAAGATTGATAATCTTTAATCCCAACTGGGGCCACTAATTACGGCTCTAAAACAAAAACAACAGAAACGTCGCGATAAGGAAAAAAAACGCCCGCGACGAAAAAATGCAAGAAACGAAACTGCAACAACAACAACAAACACAAACAACAGCGGCACAAACCAGTGGTAAAACTGCGGCAAAACCAAAAGCCCAACAACCACAGCCAATGCCATCAAAACAACTACAGCAGCCGCAAACCCAGCTAAAACAACAACAAAAACAGCAAGCTGAGCAGCAGCAAAAACAACAGCATCAACAACAACAGCAGAAGAAGCAACTGCAGCAGCGACAACAACAACAGCAGCAGAAGCAGCCACAACAACAGGAACAGCGGCAGCAACACCAGCAGCAGCCACAGCCGCCTCAAAATAAAAAAGAAAAAGTGCCACCAATAAATACCTACAAAATGGACCTCAAGGAGACTATTGAAATGAGTAAGTCGGCCATTGGCTCCAATTTTACAATCAAACGACTAAGTCAAGATGCCTGTAGACACCACAACGGAGTTCTTCACATTTACTCCGAAAGTAGAAAAGTGCCAGACGGTTGTCTTAAAGGGCCTAGATTCCTCAACGGATCCGCAGGCGCTATTAAGTGAGCTCCGCCAAGTAGCGACTGGCGAGCTCGAAGTCGTAGGTGTGAAGCCATTCACCACAGTGAAGGCCAGACGGGAGAGCCGGTTAAACAGCTAAATATAAGCTTACAGTGCCCACTAAGGGCCGATAAGTTAGATTAAGTAAACCAGTTATTGATAAGTTAGATTTAAGCAGTTTTGTCTAGTAGTAAGTTAATATTTTAAGTAAATAAAAAAAAATGAGTTTGAAAAAAAAAAAAAAAAACGGGAGAGCCGGAAACTACCGATCTTCCTAGTTCAGCTATCACCCCAAAGCAAACTGGAAAAGTTGAGGAGTATCTAGTCCTCAACTTCCAGGTTGTACACTGGGAAAAATTAAAAAGAGGTGACAGCATGCTTCAATGCATGCGTTGCCAAAGGTTCGGCCACGCCTCAGCAAACTGCGAAATGCAGTCACACTGTGTCAAGTGTGGAGAGAACCACAATATAGGAGAGTGTAGTCTAGGAAAGGAGCGGGTCATAGACATGACCCTGCTTAAATTAGCACCCTGCAAACTATCGGGGCTGTCCAAAGTTTCAGCATATAAAACTAAATAAAAAGGCGAAGCAAACGGTAGTGGCGAATCAGCTAGCCGTTCGCCCTCCCTCAATGTCCGTCAACCCCCAAATTTGCTCCGTCCAAATGGCGTCAGGAAAGGGAAAACGGTACAGCATCCACCTAAGGAAGCAAGACAGGCCCCCGTGCCTCAGGCTCCAGCAGTCGATGCGGATTTTTCGACTGCGGTGCGGGCCATTCAAGGTCAGCTAACCGGTCTTTAAAACCAGTTACGGGAGCAGGCGTCAAGGGTAGACTATATCTACTCCTTGTTGCCGAGCTTAACGCAACTTAGATCGTAATGGGCGC
Source organism: Rhingia rostrata (assembly GCA_949824845.1). NCBI lineage: Eukaryota > Metazoa > Arthropoda > Insecta > Diptera > Syrphidae > Rhingia > Rhingia rostrata. Next base: position 83,955,267 of record OX463755.1, on the reverse strand, counting down.
GCTGTCAGAGAGACCCTTAAAGATCCTGGCTGTGAATGTAAATTCACTGATAAGGATCGAACGTAGGAAAAATATTTTTTTTTAGAAACGAATCTGTTCCAGTTGCTTACAGACCAAAGTGCCGATGTGCTTATGGCTAGCGAAACTAAGCTAAACCAGAAGCATAATTTGACTAATAGTAATTACAATATCGTAAGAAGGGACCGACCCAACTCCACTCAAGGAGGCGGAGTCGCTATCTTTATACGAAAAGGCATTAGTTATAAGGTCATATATAGTGGTGAAGTGCGGCGATTCCGGCTGCTGGAAGCCTACGTCATATGAATTCCTCTCCAACAAGGGTAGCGACTGTATGTGATAGTGGCCTACGCACCGAAAGCACCTCAGCCTACACTTTTTACAACGAACTCGGAAAACTTTTCGAATCTCTAAGACTGAACTCAGTGGAGAACTTTTATCTTTTGGCCGGAGATTTAAATGCCAAACACGAATATTTTGGAAATCAATTACAAAATCCTCGGGGTAACCATCTTTACAATTGGATTGTCCACTACAATGTTGAATATAGGATCGACCTTCTCGCCACAGATAGGCCATCTTTTCCGAGAAGCGGTGCTTGCCTCGACCTTTTACTGCGAGACACAAGACTGATAGTTACTAACAGAGTAGGTCAACACCCGTGATCACTGCGGACTCGCCGCCGTAATACAGCTTCCGAACGAGCTTGTGGCGCTGGAGGATTATGTGCCTGTGCATTCTTACAACTACGGTAAGATGCGCCGGACTCGCTTCACCAACGCCTAATCAAGAGAGCTACGTTCGAGGGCCATTTCACCATCAAACAACAGAAACCTAACAAACAACGAAATCGACGAATACTTACAACAAATGGACGAAACGATTCAACGAAACAATGAACAGGACGATACCGAAATACAAAGAACATGACATAACGTCTACGTACAGAAACGCGACCATTGAAGCACTACACAGACAAAAAAGCGGACTTCTGACAAGACTTAAATTCTTGTACAGACGACTGTCAAACCCACGCGACCCGGAGATTAGTACACTGAAGGCGTCGATCAATTGATCAAGGAGAACTATCGGTTGTCCATTAATTTGTTTTGGAATAACAGAATTCGGGGCGTAAATTCCAGCGACCCGAGTATGTTTCCACAAATTAATAAGATCTTTAGGAGGAAAGGCCATAACGACCTTCCGTGTATTAAGCTCCAACGAACAACTGACAATACAAACATACTTTTGACAGCAGGAATTGATCCGGAGGAAGCCGTCTTCGACGACGATTTCTATGTTATTGAAGATCCTCAGGAGAAAGTGGTGGCAGTGGGGGCTGTCTTTCAGGAAGTGTATAAGGTGAATGATAGCATTCGGCCGAACCGCGTCTGGAAAACAATGCCCTGCTTCATCATTTCTATCTCCGAAACGACATAACGCAATGGCGATCTGAGAACCGTGGTTTCACCCAGTTTGACAACGAAAACTTGGCAAATGCCATAGTCGCCGAGCGAAGTGGGTCTAGTCCCCTGTTAATCTCGAAGGTGGAACTCCAGACCATCTTCGATTCCATAAAGAAAAAGAAGTCTGCGGGAGTCGATGGTATATCCAACATTGTACTGCGACACTTACCCCCTGAAGCTGTGGACATTTACGCCACGCTGTTCAACAACGCGCTGAATAATGCATATTATCCAGTGCGCTGGAAGACGGCGGTGGTTCATCATCTCCCGAAAAAGGGAAGGGACAACTCTAATCCGGCGAATTTCCGGTCGATAAGTCTCCTTCCGAGTATCAGCAAGGTTTTCGAAAAGATTCTCAATCGAGCACTGTTCAAGTGGTCTGAGGACAATTATATTATACCAGAGAACCAGTTTGGTTTCAAGGCTGGACATGACTGTATTCATGCCGCCTCCAAACTCGTCTCTGATATATAATGGAACAAAGCCAAAAACGGTGCACGGGTGCATGTCTGGTTGATTTAGAGAAGGCTTTTGACACCGTATGATTAGAGGGCCTCTATCTAAAGCTGACCAGACTTGGCATAAGTAAACCACTGCTGTATATGCTTCATGACATGCTGACTGGTAGAACGTTTGTTGTCAAAAGTGGCAATGTAACTTCTACCACAGAATTTTTCATTAAGAATGGTCTGCAACATTTACACCAGTGAGATGATAGGTAGTCTTACTCAGGCAATTGCGTATGCGGACGATCTTATCGCGTACAGAACAGCCTCTACTGTCGAAGTTGTTCGACTTCTGCAGCGGGACTTCGACAAGATACAGAGATATTGTGATGACTGGAAGTTGAAAATCAACTTTCAGAAATCAGAAACTCTCCTGTTTAGGACACCGTTGTCTAGGGCCTCTAGGGATATGAGAAAGAACTGGCGAAAGCTGGCGATCGTTGGACCAAACGGACAGCCACTGGCGAGTAAAAGTGTAGTAAAGTACCTTGGCATCTGGTTAGATAAGTATCTATATTTCGGAAGACATGTAGATGCTGCTTTGGCTAGAGCTAGGGGAGCATTTGCCCTGACAAGACGATTGTTTTATAGCAGTCGTCTTGACAGCAGGGTGAAGGTGATTTGCTACATGGCCCTTAGTAGGCCGATGATTGCCTATGGGTGCCCGGTGTGGTTCAACGTTGCCCCATCTCAAATGGAAAAGATACGGGTGTTTGAGAGGGAGTGTCTGATGAGCTGCCTTGGACTTCACAGAACACCAGTATCTGACTACACAATATATTATTCCAAGCAGGTCCTGTACAACGGGGCCGACATAAACAGAATAGACAATTTTCTGATGAAACTCATTCGGTTTCACGTTGCAGGAGCGATGGTTTCGAATAATAGTCTCATCTTTGGGGCCTTCTATCCCAATGATGAATATTTTGAGAGTGCGCGTTTAAGCGTCTTTATTCCGCCCGAAGCTTTCCTATATTTGAATAGTCGAGGGCTAATACAGGACCACGTCTACCACGTCTTCCGACGAACTGTGGATAGGCGGTTCCTATACGACCGAGACGTCGTCGGTCAGGGCGGAGGAGAGCGCTTGCGGTTCAGCAGGAGTGCGTCCGATTGGGACCGTCGGAGTAGGTTTCAACAGGAGAACCTGTTGTGGTGGTTAAACAAGGTAAAGATATTTGACTTATGGCCGACTTACATAGTTTTAGTCTTAAGGTTTAGGTTTAAATAGTCATGGGGGCACAAAAAAAAATATAAATAAATAAAAAAAAAAATCAGAAAACGCTTGCTGTGGCTGTTCTAGTTTTTAAGTTATTTTTATGTAGTTTTAATTAGTTTTACGTAGTTTAATTTAGTCGATAAGTAGTTTTAATTAGCATGTAAGTTCAAATAAAATAAAATAAAAAATGACAAGAAACCATTCCATGTTTAAATTAAATATAATCAAAATTTGGGATTGTCTTTTTTACAAAGTTTATCAAAGTATTTTATGGTTCGTCAGAACATTGTTTTTCTATTTCATATGCTATGGGGCAAAGCAAACAAATAACAATTTGTTAGAAAACGGTCGCAAAAAGTGGGCGTGAGTGAATCAGAATTAGATATGGACGAAATAAATTTTACTTTATTTTGGAACTTTAGCCAAAAATCGTTTTTTTTTGTTAAAAAAAAGTTCTCAATAAGTGGGCAAGGCTTAAAGCTTTATATGGGTAGAATATAGACAATGACATAGTCCTAATATCTTGCTCAGACCTTTTTATAAAAGTTATTATGATTTTATCAGAAAAGACGGTTATTAAAACCGTGCTTTGTCGGCCAAATTACAACACTACAGCTCAAAATTTACTACCCAAAAACTGGTGCCACACAGACGCACGGACGGACAGATCGGCTAGATCGACTCAGCTAGCGATTGTGATTCGATTGTGATTCGATCCATATACCATATCCTATGGGATGTGGTATGGTATGGACCATATAAGGTCAATGATCAAATTAATCCAGTGGGCATGGATGCGTTGTTTTCTATTGCCTATCCCATCATATTATAATAATAAATGTGCCCAAAAAGTAAGCGTTGCTAAAAACTGAATGAATTTCCTTCAGACGGTTTATCTAAATCTTTGATGGTTCAACAGAAACGACGTTTTTCTATGGATATGCTAGGCTATATAAATCGTTTTTTTTTCTAGATACTACCTCCAAAAAGTAAAAGTTCTATGAGGTATGCTATATATATATATATTTATATATATATATATTTATATATATATATATTTATATATATATATATTTATATATATATATATTTATATATATATATACTACATTGTTATATTAAAGGAAAAACTCTTTAAGCAAGAAAACAAAAAAATATTAATAAAAAATATAATATATATAATTTATAGTCAAATTAAAATTATAAATAAACCTGGAAAAATGTAAATATTAATTTAATATTAAGATTAAAAAACTCTTCAAGTGAAGAGAAAAAAATTAAATTTAAAATTGACAGAATTAATGGATTATAACTATTAAAAATTAATGGTGTATACCATTGGTAAAAAATAATTTTTTTGTATCTAGATCTGTTAAAAGACTGATTTTGACAGTTGTTGTGTTTCCTTGGACAACAATTTTGTTTATTTTTCTTTTATCATTAATTTTGCAAACCTATATTTTTCAGTTTACCTATAGTGATTTTCGTTTTGATTTATTATTATATCGGTTGTAAAAAACAAAAACCAACAACCGACACTAACTTTACATACACGAAATTACAACAACACAAAGGCAAAAAAACCTATCTGAAATCGTGTTGGTAAAAAAAAGATCAGATTTCAGATAAAAATCTAGTTTTACCAATGGAAAACACCATAGCTATCATCATGCTTCCAAGTAGATACCCCGGACAATCCCGGACATTTTATTAAAATTAGATGCAAAAAAGTACAATTCTGAGTCGATTCATATACTTTAAGGTATATATGTGGGAATTTTTTGTCTATGTTAAAACCTTAATGTCAAAACTAATATACCATTTTGGGATAAGATATAAATATACAAAACCTGTGAGTACAGTTAGTTTCGTCAAAAAAAGTTGCGAATGCATGAGCAGAGTTGAGGCGAGTATTCTATAATTAATTTGTGTTTTCTATATTATTGGAAGATTACTATACATGTGTGATTTGCGATAGACAGTAATAACAATATCAGAATTTATATGTTAGGGAAGGCATACCTATTTAATTACGATAGCACGCGCTCTGAGAAACATCATTTAATGACCCCGGACACACCAATGAACGAATCGGGGTATTTGTGTCTGTAAGCTTTAGTTCCGACACTCTGATGAGTTTTAGGCACGAAATTGTTTTAAAATAACTAATTTATTTAAAAACCAATAACTTACTTCATTAACAGAAACCTTTTTAAAATAACAAATGTTATTTGTGACAATAGTTTGAATAATAACTGTTATATCATCTAGTTTAAAAAAAAATCAACATATTTTTTGAGATTTTTTAATTTTGAATTAACTTTAAGACTCATTAATTAATATTGATAGATTCTGTACATTCTCCGACTTGCGGCCTTCACGTGACAACCGCAGGCGACATCGGAAGGACTTTAAGAGATGGTGTTTGTCTGCCCCTTACCACTGATGGGGGAAAGTCTAATACAAAAAAATGGTTTTTCTTGGTGAGCTTCTTAATGAAAACTGAACTAATTTATTTATGAGTATGAACTTATATACTAATAATATACTTATATTACAAATAATATTTACAATGAGTTCGCAAGTCATTTGACACAATAACAAAGTGCTTATATTACAATTATTATTAAATTTTGAAAACGGATTCGCGTGTAGGTGTGTCATGTGACAGTGAAATTAAATGCAAATAAATTCTTCTGTTATGCTGACATAACAGGCTGCGGCCACCTTACATCGGAATTACACAAAAGTCATCATCATCTAAATTGACTTGTGAAGGTGCGTTTACGCTACTGGCTCGATGCATTCTTACTGCTGCTTGTGGTGGTTGTCTTCTGTGTTGAATGTCATGTTGTCTCAGGAGGAATAACACAGTAGCTATTATCAGTATTGTAGTAACGGTGCCGAAGATGGTATACTGTTCAATTTTATTGTATTTCAGTTCCTTTAACATCTTTTCCTGGCCTTGTTGGTACTTTATTGAATGCTCCAGTTGGATGATATCATTTGATACGTCGGTTTGGATAACAATTGGTTCATTTTTTGTGTGTCTGAAATTAATCAATTGGTCAGAAATATTAAGTGTTGGGAAGAAGGAAGTGTCGAATCTGGTGGTTATGGATTGTTTTCCAATAATTATCATATTTTGTTGCTTAATCATACAATTGGGTTGTAGTCGTAATATCCCGCTTCCATTAAGTCTTTTGGACTTAGATATATAGTTACAGATTATATCAATATTAGTTTCGTTAGGCATACTAAATATCCATGTATTAGGATGATGCATTTTTACCCAATAAGTGTTTGTTGGAACAATGCGTGTTACACAGGTTGTAGATAAAATCTGCTTATGTTGAAGAATATTCATCTCACAGGAACTGACTGTAGCGCTAGATGTAAACAAGGGATGTTCAAGATTACACCAAAACATATTTGAAGACCTCTGTCTGCATGATGAAAATTCTACCTTTGTCATTGGGTAAAAACGATCACCTTGAAGATTGACTAACAAGTAGTCCGATGAAGGGACAATGAAGGTAAAATTTGTATTGTGTTGCGTTGGTACTGGAAGCACGTTGAATACCTTAAAGTCTTCGTTGTATAATAGAGGCAAAGTGATTTCAATTATGATGTTGCTGCCTGTAACCCTTGCCTTTGGGTGTAATTCCTTATAAAGTTGTAGAAGAGATTCACGATGTATTTCACCAGGTATCATCAATGTCTGAGGGATATTGTCGTGTATTCGGTTTAACTCGTATTTTAATTGATCAACTGTTAAAATTAGTGGATGTATTCTTCCGCTGTGAGATGACAACAATACGTCCAGCATGTGTGGTTTGATAATTTATCATCATAAGTATAGTATTAAGAGCTGTTTCAGTAAATTTTAGAAGAGTGTTGTGTTGATCTGTTTGACTAGCTAGGTTATTTAACAAATTTGTAAGCACCTGCAATTGGTTTTGATTCGATACATACTGCTTTTTGAATATATTTATTGTTGAATCAATTATCGATGTTTGATTCTTGACAAGATCCATTACATAATTTTGGTTTTCGTAAACATTTTGTATCGTTTCTTCGTACTTTGCTGCAAACCGTTGATCTAGTATTCCAAAGAGTTCGTTGCTTATTGTTCCAATGAAATCAAATGGCGACCGTTTTCTTCTGAGTGTTGGTTCATTACTGGCATGTAATAATATATCGTTGTTTAGCTCGATTTGATGCAATTGTCGTATAAACTGGTCCAATGTACTTTTGCATAGTAGAGATTTTGTCACATTGCTTTGACTACGATTACAGAGCTCAGTCATTTGTCTTACACGTTCTTTGTATGTATAATATTCTGACCAGTAACTTGTTAAATTAAAGAATACAACAACCTTCCATGAACTTGTAATTAAATTCGCTTGACCAACGTCTTCAAAGAAAATTCCTGGTTGGTGATCGAAACTCGTAATTTCGACTTCATTGTTGATTCTCGGAAAAGTTGATGTTCGCAGCAGCAATAAATTCATCATTTAAAACTCTATTCTAAGAGCTCTTAATTCCTTCTCTTAATGTTGATAATATGATACATACATAATTTGCATACTTAGTAAAATATTCGAGAGAGTCTTTCTATTACATATTTATGTACTCTCTAACTTAACTTACTTCTTATATTGATGTACTCTCAAACTGAAGTTACTTCTCATGCATTTTTTATATTTTTGTATATACTTATACAACCTAGTTGAAATGTAAGCTGTAAAATTTCCGAAGATCACTTCTGTCGCGATCACGGACAAATAAAAAACGCTATTTTTTCGAACGTGTTTTTTATTATTTTTTTGTCTTTGAACAATAGGTGGTGCAAACTAGCACCCCCTCAAACATTGGTGACCCCGACGTGATTCGGTCAGAAGTCTGATATTATCAATTCGGATAATAAATTAATTTCGCATTTCTTTCGCTTAAATTCTATCGATCGCGTAATTCTTTTGCAAATAAAATGCAAGAAAATATTACCGGTGCATCGAATGATGCTGAGGATAACTGTGCCGATCCTAATTCGTTTATTAAACAAAAGAGCGCGTCGTTAAAATAGCAACTAGTGGAACTTAATAGATCACTTACAGTTGAACGGCTAACTGGTTTCGATGAAGCTGAACTTTCCGCTCGAATAGAGTTTATCGACCGCGTGCAGAATGATTTCCATAAAGTTCAATCAAGTATTGAAGAAGCCGATCCTCGCGAACTAAATAGTAAAGATCGATCTGATTTCTTTTCGATTTACTTTGATGTGAAAGCAAAATTAACTCGTGAACTTAATTCGCAACGGAGGACAAAGTCGTTGCATTCTTCGACTCGTCGTTTTACTTTGGAGGAAACACCATCTACATTTGCGTCATCCCAACGAAAATCCCGCCTACCCGAGCTGAAAATACCAAAATTTTGTGGAGGATATACCGAATGGCCTAATTTCCTAGCTATGTTCAACAGCGTGGTCGATAGTGATGCTGATCTGAGTAAGATTGAATAGTTCCAGCACTTGCGAGCTAATTTGCATGGAGCCGCACTGGATACCATTTGCTCACTTGAAACGAATGAGGAAAATTATGACAAAGCTTTAAGTTTATTAAAAAATCGTTTTGATAATAAATTGCTTATTTTTCAGTCTCACATTAAGGCGATCTTTGGTTTGAAAGGTGTTGAAAAGGGCTCCGTAGGTGGTTTACGTGAACTTAGTGACGAATTCAACTCACATATTCGTGCTATACATACATTAGCGTCACCTGGAGAAATTTCTGATGGAATACTCATATACCTCATCGTTCACAAGCTTGATCAGAGAACACAGGAGAAATGGGAGGAGGAGGATTTGCCAGCTAGTCATAAACTGCCAAAATGGTCTACCATGTCAGCATTTCTGGAAAAAAGATGTCGGACGTTGGAGAATTTGGAAAGCGCTATGGTAACACAAACACCTAGCCACAAGGTGGGAACACATTCAAATTATACAAAAGGCAATAGAAACGTTTTAGTAGCATCCTCAAGTGGACATATTTTGTGTGTATTTTGCGATTCGAAGGAACATTATATCAGTAGTTGTTCACTTTTCATAAATTTGTCTCCCAATTTACGATTTAAAGAAGCCAAAAGGCGGCATCTTTGTTTGAATTGTCTTCGCAATGGTCACAACCTACAGCGGTGCAAGTCAAGTCATTGCCGAAACTGCTCTGCAAAACACCATTCACTGCTTCATATGAACCCTACTCCTCCAGCTGTGCCATATACGCCCCTTTTGAATGCTTCGGAAGATAATAATGAATCGTCGAATGCTCCTATAAATAATTCGTATCATCTACATCAACTAGCCTCAATATCTGTCACTAACAATCATGTGTTACTAGCTACAGCCATACTTTTCGTCAAAAATCGTTCAGCTGTCGTCACACCAAACATAACAGATTATCTATCAACCCAATTTTAACTTGAACACGTCCAACTGGAATATCCCAAAAAATCTTACGTTAGCCGATCCTCAATTCTTCAAACCCCAACGCATTGACCTATTGATAGGTGCCGGTTTATTTTTTGATTTGATGTGCGTTGGTCAAATTCGTATCGCAAACAACCTACCAACGTTGCAAAAAACCCGTCTTGGTTGGGTAATTTCTGGAGGAGTTTCATACTCGAACAAGCGATCATCAACCTTAGCAGCTTTTAGCAAAAACTTAGTTCACCCAGCTGATGATGTCTCATTAAATGAACTTGTACAGCGGTTCTGGGAAGTAGAGAATTGTTATCAATCAACTTCGTTGGTGTCTGAAGAAGATCTCTGGTGTGAGCAACACTTAAAACAAAATTTTACTCGTCTTGCTTCTGGAACCTATTCTGTTAAATTGCCAACAAAAGCCAATTTTAGTTCTTTAGGTGATTCGTTTAATCATGCTTTTCGTAGATTTAAGACCTAAGAAAGGAAGTTGGAAAACAATCGTGAATTGAAAATTCAATACACATCGTTCATACATGAGTACGAAACTCTTGGCCATATGTCATTAGCAGAATCCCACACAGATGCACCAACGTATTTCTTGCCCCATCATAGCGTTCAAAAACTTGAAAGCACGACACGCTACTACGCTTTCGATTTTTCAAAGTTGCCTTATGCGGAGACATATGTAAAATGTACCGCTGTGTTCGTATATCACATTCAGACGAATATCTCCAATGCATATTATGGCGTGCGTGACCATCCAAAGGATGACATTAAAACTTTCAAATTGGATACCGTGACATATGGTACTAAGCCCGCAGCTTTCTTGGCAATTCGTGCCATGCACCAGCTCTCGTTTGATGAGGAAAATGCGTTCCCTTTAGGAGCTTACATCGTTCGTCGAGATTTTTACGTGGATGATTTGATTTCTGGTGGGGATTCTATAGACGAAGTCCTTCAAATCAGACAACAGGTAACGGATCTTCTTTAACGTGGGAACTTTAAAATTCGTAAATGGTGCTCTAATGAGTCAATGGTCCTTGAAGGAGTTGCTGATTCAGATCGTGAGGAGTTTTTCAAATTCCATGATGGTACCGATGTGACCAAGGCACTTGGTCTTGTATGGAATCCAATGACCGACAACCTTTTATTTGCCTTTACGCCAATCATTAATAAGGAACGCATAACGAAGCGTTCTGTCCTCTCTACAATTGCTCGATTTTATGATCCCCTTGGTTTGATTTCACCAACAATAACAAAAAATAAAATCTTCCTCCAAACGATTTGGAAGGAAAAGCTGCAGTGGGATGAAAGCTTACCCCAATTATTGCAGACCCATTGGATTGATATATGCGCACAATTCGCACTTGTAAGCAGTTTTGAATTTCCTCGCTTCGTAACTACGTCTCAATCTAATTGGGAGATTCACGCATTCTGCGACGCTCGTTCGTCAGCCCTTGGAGCTTGCGTGTATATTAGATCTCAGTCTGAAGATACTATAACATCAACATTATTGTGCGCAAAGTCAAGGGTTGCGCCCTTAAAAACGTTGATCGTTCCTAAATTAGAACTGTCTGCTGCATTGCTTCTCGCAGAATTGTTAACATCAATTTTGCAAAGTGGCCAGTATACATGCAAAGTGCACTGCTGGTCAGATTCGATGGTGACGTTATCATGGCTACGTGAACAGCCATCAAATTTTAATGTATTCGCTTCAAATAGAGTTAATCAAATACAAACGCTCACCAGTGGTATGACTTGGCATCATGTACCAACCTCATTAAACCCGGCGGATATTCTTTCAAGAGGATGCTCTCCAAATGAGTTGATGCATTCCGAACTTTGGAAGAACGGACCACCATTTTTCCTGGAGGATTCTTCAAGATGGCCTAAAACCATGGAATTCCTAACCGATCTACCAGAGCGTCGTCGCAAGGTACTTATTGTTTCATCGCAGCAAGATATCTCGCTTAACTGCAAATTTCACAATTCCTTTGAAAAGCTACAACGAATTTTTGCCTATGTTTATCATTTTTGCATTATCAAACGGAAACTAATATCTCAAAACAATAATCCTTTGACTCCACAAAACATTAAAATGGGAACTCACTTGATTATTCGAAATATTCAACAAACTAATTTCGCAGCTGAGTTGAAAATATTGAGATGCGAGAAGCCTCTAACTTCGTCAAGCAAACTTCATTCGTTAAACCTGTTTATCGACGCGTATGGTTTGTCGTGTTGGAGGACGACTACAAAATTCATTCTTGGACTTTGATGCTAAGCACCCTCTTGTACTGCCAAAACATCATCCCGTTACAATCGCAATCATCGACCACTTTCATCGGAAGTATCTGCACGCTGGACCTCAAAGCTTGCTTGCATCGATAAGGCAACATTATTGGCCGATTGGTGGTCGAAAAACAGTAGCAAGTGTGATTAACAAATGCGTCAGGTGTTTTCGTTTAAAGCCGATAATCTTCGAACACATCATGGGCAACCTGCCAGCGGACAGAGTGCAGGCTAACAGGACTTTTCTTACTACTGGCATTGACTTCTGTGGGCCATTTTACTATAAATCGGAAATTCGCAATCGGCCGCCGATAAAATGCTACATCTGCATTTTCGTCTGCTTCTCGACCAAAGCATCTCATATGGAACTGGTAAAGGATTTATCGACTCCATCGTTTTAAGCTGCTTTAAAGTGATTCATTTGTACAAGAGGCAAGCCAGCGACTATTTGGACAGACAATGCCACTAATTTCGTTGGTGCTAAGAATGAGTCTTTCTATCTTAACATTCGAAGAGCTTCGCACGCTTGTATGTGAAATCTCTGCAATAATTAATTCAAGACCACTTTATCCAATTACAGAGAATCCTGCTGATCTGGATGTACTAACGCCGGCGCACTTTATAATCGGCGCACCATTCACGGCTATTGTGGAACCAGACGTAACTCATCTCAACATAAGCCGTTTAAACCGATGGCAGCGCATTTGCTACATGCAGCAGATCTTTTGGAAGAAATGGAGTTCGTCCTATTTATCTTTACTACAGGAGCGTGGAAAGTGGCGTACATCAATACCAATCATTCGTGTTGGCTCTTTAGTGATCGTAAAAGATGATAATCTCCCGCCTTAAAATGGCAACTTGGCAGAGTGGACAGTACGATATGTGGAGAAGACGGTGTTCCACGCGTTGTAATTGTGCGGGCCGCCAATGGGCTAATCAAGAGAGCTCTGGGAAAAATTGCTCTGCTACCCGTAGAAACTGACGCAGTTGAAAGTCAGCACCTTCCAACGGGGGGAGAATGTTCGCAGCAGCAATAAATTCATCATTTAAAACTATATTCTAAAAGCTCTTAATTCCTTCTCTTAATGTTGATAATATGATACATACATAATTTGCATACATAGTAAAATATTCGAGAGAGTCTTTCTATTACATATTTATGTACTCTCTAACTTAACTTATTTCTTATATTTATGTACTCTCAAACAGTTGATTCTTGAATTGGTATTCCTGAGACTATGGAAACCAATAAAAAATACGATAGAACGGTTGCTCCTATTAACCTTGTCTTTACTCTCTGCGATATACGTTTAGTTTTGGTTTTCGTTGCTGGTTGAGTTGATGGATCCCGATCTTTCATTTGGTTTGCATTTGACTCAATAGGTAGAGGACATAATTTAGTAATCGGTCTCTTTACAAGTTTTGTATTACTTAATACTGTAGCTGCACGAACTTCACTGTCCTTTCCTGGATGTAACTCAGCAATTTTTCCTAATGCCCACTTAGTTGGTGGCAACCGGTCATCCTTTATAAGAACTACATCGCCGACGTGAATATTTGGATGCCTTAATTTCCATCTTTTGCGTTGCTGTAATTGTGACAAGTAATCCGTTGACCAAATTTTCCAAAAATCTTGTGATATTTTCTGTACTAATAACCAACGAACGATAGCTTCGATTTTGATCCAACATAGGTTCAGGCAATGCATTTAGTGCGGATCCAACTAGGAAGTGCCCTGGAGTTAGCATAGTGTTATCATTTATATCGTTACTTAATGCGTTCAGAGGACGAGAGTTGAGGCACGCTTCTATTTGAGCTAGTAGTGTAGACATCTCTTCAAATGTTAGGCACGTGTCTCCGATTATCCTTTTTAAATAGAACTTCATTGATTTAACTCCTGCTTCCCACAACCCTCCGAAATGTGGGGCAGCTGCATATTTTTATTTGACGGTACATCTTTTCGATATCTGCAGTAAAGACGTATTTATGCTGTCTCCATCGAAGTATAATTGTTATCAGATCTTCTTGGAGCCTGGGCCCCACCAACATCAATTTGTTTAGACTTACACCGGTCGACGTTCTTGCAGATCCATCAAATACGACTCGTAATTTTGTAGTTGTACTATCTGTCTTGTGCACAGCATGATGAGGCATATAATAAGTTTGGCATCGTCGTTTATCATTGTGACATACTTCAATCATGTGTCCAAGATCGATAAACTCTTTCATAAAGTTGATACATATATTCTTTTCTCAAAGTTTCATCGGCATTAAATCTTCTTTCAAGTTGAAGTAGTCTAGCTATAGCTCTATGTCTTGAACAATTAATGCAGAGTTTAGACAATTTGGCCTGCTCGTATCGCTCCTTTGGTGTCAACGATAAGAATGTTTGACACGAATAGATACTATGGTCACTCTTGCAGATAGCACAATTATTAGTTTTTGATGAGATGTAAAAATTACGCAAGTTTTGCTTAATGTCATCTGCAGGCTTGAGATGCTTCTGCTTACTTGGAGATAGTACCTCAAGTGATTGTTACCTTCTTTCTAAAAAGTCAAAGAAAGTATCCAACGTAGGCATTTTGTTTGGATGCTTTAATCCTTGCTCAAATAGGCTTCTGCTTTCTTGGTCAAGCATCTTTGAGTTTAAATGCACTATCAGAGGACCCCAGGACAGTCTCTACACCCACGTTGTTGAGCGCCGCCAATCCTTCTTTGGTAGCATCAAGCATTGCCTTTACTTGGGCCGCAGGCTGCTGGCTTATGTGATGACCCCCTTTAAGCATTTTATCCATATGCATAGACATGATTTTCCGCTCATTTTCATATCTTGACTTTAAAATTTCCCATGCGGTTTGATAGTTGTCACTGGCAATTGTCAAGTGCTGGATTATCTCTAAGGGTGGACCTTCCAGATGAGTTTTCAAATACTCCATCTTTTCTATGTAACTTAACAAAGGCTTGTTGTGGATGATGGTGGAAAATATGTCATAGAACGAAACGCCATTGTAGATAATCTCCTCTAAATGTAGGAATTTTAATCGTAAGTAACCGTGTCTTTGATATTTGCTGTTGTTCTCTTGCTGTTTTTAGCGACCATCTTATAGAGACAACGATTTACCTTTTTTTGCATTTCATCATATCTCCCAATATTTATGTAGTCAACTTGCTCTTCTGATTTAGAGGTATGTGCCATAAATTGCTCATGCAATTCAGTCAGACCTTCCCATTGTCCAATGAGTTACTTCTGCTGAAATTCATGTACCTCTTTTGTATAAGAACTGAGCGTATTTTCGAATTCTTCGATGTTATTATTGATTGCCTTTATTTTAACTGCGATTTTTCGTAATCGTTGATCTTGTTTAAGATCGTTACTTGTCTGAGCGGACATAGATATGGATTTTCGGAAATATTAGTTGCCAAAGGAAATTTAGGTTTAGCACCCTTTTCAGCATCTTTTTCGGCTATACTGGCGGCAATACCTTCAAGGTTTAACTTTGTCCCTTCGTACATATTCTTCACCAACTGGTAGGTGTTTCTCTGCATGTATGGAGTATCATGCTTTACAAAGTTTTTTACCCTCGTATGGTTCTCATCGAACTCTTTCCAGATGTCTTTTAAAATTGTTAGCCGTTCTTCTATATACTGGCTTGTTTTCCTTGTGGAACTGTCTTTGGCAATGTTCGTCGTCCATCTTTCCAACTCCTTGTACAGCGTTCTCTGTCGTGCCACAATGATGACAATATCATCTTGGTCCATACTGATTTCGTTTAGTTAACTCGTTCGTTTTTCACTTAATCACTACCAGTGTTTATCGCCCTGGCAACGCGAAAAATATCGTATGTTTTCAGATATGTTTGATTTTACCAATGTTTGTCGCCTTGGTAACGCGAAGATGTAAGTAACTTTTTGCTTTATTTATGCTTATATACCAATGTTAGTCGCCTTGGTAACGCGAATGAATGCTATTTTTGTTTTTTTTTTGTCCCGATGCTTATGTTATCCGGCTCGAAGGACCAATGTTTGTCTGACCCCTTACCAATAATGGGGGGAAGTCTAATACAAAAAAAATGTTTTTTCTTGGTGAGCTTCTCAATGAAAACTGAACTAATTTATTTATGAGTATGAACTTATATACTAACAAAGTGCTTATCTTACAATTATTATTAAATTTTGAAAACGGATTCGCATGTAGGTGTGTCATGTGACAGTGAAATTAAATGCAAATAAATTCTTCTGTTATGCTGACATAACAGATGGTGTCGGTGATGGGTCATTAGTCTCAGTTAGGATGATCAGAACACATGTCATTTAGGAATCTGAATTTAGGCCAATCCCGTATTATATAGTGATAGCCCAGCGTTCTGGAGGTATCGAATAAATTGGCACTGGATCTCTCTAAGAAGCAACCAAGAGCCTCGAAAAGTGTGATCCTATTTTGGACGACCGTGCTAAACAAAAAGAGGGCAATGACGTTCGTATCTGCACCTGGAATGTGAGAACAATAAACAGGAAACAGCCTGGCGAACACCCAGCGGTAGCCCTAAGCTTCTTCAATGGGGACATTACTGTCATTCAGGAAATTGATCTTATCTTTTCAAGACATTAGCGACTGCATTGTAAAAGTCCGCATCAAGGCCAAATTCGTAAAAAAACCTTATATGTGCTCACGCTCCGATGGAGGAAAAAGAATTCTTCTACGAGCTCCTTGATAAAACTTATAAGCGAATACCGAAGTACGATGTAGAAATCATGCCGTGAGATTTGAACGCAAAGGTGGGAAGAAAAGATATCTTTAGCAGTATTGTCGTAAGACACAGCCTACACGACCGTTACCTCGATAAAGCAAAGTTAAGAATGCGGATATCAACCAGGCTACAACAAATCAGAAGAACTGTGAAAAAATTGAATGTCGAAGTACTGCAATGGCTAAAAACCACCAATGTCTTCGCAGAATGCCTATCCCTCAACCTGTCTATTAAGACCATACCACCAGCAGCTATTTTTTCTCATTATTTCAATATCGGATGTGTGTTGTATTGCGCTTAATACAAGCAGCATCAACGATCAGCGATTTGTCAAAGCATATCATATGCATCAACAGGCTTATCATTTAGTGAATTTGTTAGTGGAACATAACACAACATAGAAGTTATTTTGGTTGACATCACTTACAAAATGAATAAGCAATGACATTATTTAATTACTTACTTAAGTGGCGCTACGGTCCGGAATGAACCTGGGCCTCAACCAACATGCCTCTCCAATTAGCCCGGTCCTTAGCTAACTGCCTCCAGTTGTGCCCTCCAAGTTGGTTGAGGTCGGTTTCTGGTTGTGCGCGCCACTTAAGGCGAGGTCTTCCTCTACTGCGCCCGATGTCTAGCTGGGATACGAAGACTCTGCGACCCGGAGTATTAGTGTCCATTCGTTATACATGTCCTAGCCATCTTAAACGTCCAATGCGGAGTTTTTTGACCAGGGGCATGTCGCTGTACAGCTCGTATAGTTCTTGGTTGAATCTTCGTCTCCATAGCCCGTCAATCCAAACGGGACCAAAGATTTGTCGAAGAATTTTCATCTCAAATCGACAAAGGACTTCTTCATCCGCTTTTGAGACGGTCCATGCTTCAGCGGCGTAGAGCAGGACTGCGATAATCAGGGTCTTATCTAGGATCTTCTTAGTAGTTCGAGTGAGGGCTTTACTACTAAATTGCATTCTTAGCCCGAAGAAACAGCGTATGGCAAGAGTAATTCTTCGTTTGATTTCTGACGAGATGTTGTTGTCACAGTTAACAGCGGAGCCCAGGTAGACAAAGTCCCATACTACCTCAATGTTATATCTGTCAATGGTGACGTTCTGTCGAATTCATCGATGTTGTGTGTCCTTTCGTGTTGACAGCATATACTTCTTCTTGCCCTCATTTACTGCTAAACCCATTTTTGCCGCTTCTTTCTCTATACTAGCGAACGTGTCTATGACATGTTGATTTTTGGAAAGTTGTGCCTCTGGTGTTGGCTCGTAAGCTTTGCACAATCCTCTCAAGAATCAAATTGAGGAAGTCACATGACAGCGCATCGCCTTGCCTGAATCCTTTTTTGGTATCGAATGTGTCATTAAGGTGGTTTCCGACCCAGGTGGAGCAGCGAGAATTCTCCATCGCCATCCTACACAAACGGACGAGTTTGGGCGGTATACAAGACATGGCTCTGTATAGTTCGTCTTTATAAATGCTGTCGTATGCGGCTTTGAAATCGATGAATAGGTGGTGGGTATCGATTAGGACATCTTGGTTTTTTTCCATTATCTGCTGAAGTGTGAAGATTTGGGCGGTTGTGGACTTTCCTGGCCTAAAACCACACTGATAAGGGCCGATCAGGTTGTTGGTAAACGGTTTCAGGCGTTCACATATTACTGCAGATAGGATCTTGTAGGCGATGTTGAGGAGACTTATGCCTCTGTATTTGGCGCAGTTTTTAGGGTCTCCTTTTTGGATTGTGGATCGGGCAAACGATGCTGAGGTTCCATTCTTCAAGTATACTTTCTTCCGACCAGATTTGGCTTATGAGTTGGTGGATGTTTCTTAGCAAGCCATCTCCGCCGGCTTTGGGAAGGCCGTCATTTCCGGCAGCCTTATTAAGCAGCCTGTGTCTCGACTACGATATTTCCGTGTTCATCTCGATAGGATTCTATTTGAGCCTTGTATCCTTGGCTTTGACGTTTTACACTTCGCTTAAACTTGCGAACATTGTTCCTGGCGTGGCAGCTCTCTATATCCTCGATCGCGCGCTTTACTTGCTCTTCTTTCTTCTCTATGAAAAGGCGATGTTTTTCCCTTCTTCTCTGCCTATACAGCTCAACAGCAGCTCTCGTCTTCACCTGCCTTGTAGGCTCGTTCTTGGCTGCGAGCATCTGTCGGCATTCCTCATCAAACCATGGTTTTCTCGCTAGTGGGCGCGAGAAACCTAGCACTTCAGTTGCGGCTGATCTAATCGTTGCCATTGTTCTTCAACATTCGATGCTGGTGGTATGGTGTTAATCGAGAGGTTAGGGATACGCGTTGCGCGAAGGTCTTGGCGGTCTCTTGCGATTGCAGTCTTTCGACATTAAACTTTTTTACAGTATTTCTGGATTGTTGTGGCGTGGTTAATATCCGCATTCTTACATTGGCTGCAACAAGGTAGTGGTCCGAGTCGATGTTAGCTGCTCGGAATGTTCGACATTAAAAACACTGGATGCCTATTGGCTATCGCAATATAATCAATTTGGTTGACCGTTCGTTGTCTGGAGACCGCCATGTCCCCTGATGGATATCGAGGTGAGTAAACCGTGTGCTGGCTATAGTGGCAATTCGTTCCGTAGCGAAGTCAGTTAGCCTAAGTCCGTTACCAGACATAGTCGTGTAGGCTATGTTTTCCGACAATACTGCTAAAGATGTCTTCTCTTCCTACCTTTGCGTTAAAATCTCCCAGCACGATTTTAAGATGGTACTTCGGTAGTCGCTCAAAGGTTTTGTCGAGGAGCTCATAGAAGCAATCCTTAGCTATATCATATTTTTCGTCTGTTGGGGCTTGAGCGCATATAAGGCTTATGTTGGCGAAATTTGGCCTTGATGCGGATAGTTACAATGCGTTCGCTGATGTCTTGGAAACATAAGACTTCTTGCCTAAGTCTGGCACTTAGAACAAATCCGCATCCGAATAGCCGCTGTTTCTGCTCACTATAACACGGTCCGTAGTAGATGTCACAGTTTTTCATCCTCTTTTTGCCCGGCCCATCCCATCGTATTTCCTGGATGGCAGTAATGTCTGCTTTGTAGCAGTTTAGGGCTTCCGCTAGTTGTTTAATGTTCTCACATTCCGTGGCAGATTGGAAAGTCGGTGTCCTTTTTTCTTTAGCCGGGTCGTCAACAATAAAATCAGTCCTTTCCGGTGGTATTGGTTGCTTCGTAACAATTTATTTTTTCCATGGTTGGGTAGTTAACCCAAAGCATAACCCCCAACCTGGAGGGCCAGTTCCAATTTATTAGATAAACTAAGGACACGGGGCCATAAGTATACAGTACGGGATTGAGCGCTGCCGTTGGCCTTTCGGTTCATCCCTCACCATTTCTTATGTCCGAATATGCCGAAGTAGCGTGTCTAGGTTCGCCTGTGACAGCAGGCCAGGTATTCATTCCATGCCATTCTGACCTGGATGTTTTAGTGTTGTTTTTCGTCGTGTTATCAACACTCATGCTTATCGTTTAGCAAGTCAAATCCGGTTGGATGAGACCAGTAGGTTTGGAGGTTAAAAATAAGCACTTGATGTGTAGTCAGAGTTACAACTACTGGGCATTGCTGAGGTATACAAATGGCTTTTGAAGTAAAACGCCTCCAAAAAGTGAGCGTGGGTAAAAAAATTCTATGTACCAAATGTTTATATATTTGTATTATAGTATTTGTATAAAAAGCTTTTTTTTCGAATTCCCTTTCAAATTTAAAACTGTCGGGAGGACTAATTTTGAAAACAGTTTCTGAAACGCTTATTAAAGGCAATTCCAATATCTGTATTTCGTATATATAAAGCTTTTTGGCACGACCACTTTTAGGGGTCTTTGTCTTTAAAACTTTTTTTTTTTTAAATTTCGATGCAAAATCATTGTATATCAAAATATAAACTTATCGTCCAGTGATAATTTTCACCCACACCCCCTTTTTTGGGGGCTGATCAAAGGATTTAGGCAAGGTGATGCACTGTTTGAATTGTGCCAACACCACAGGCAAAATCTTTAGTAAATCGGTGCACACACTAGCACACACCGAATGTATTGACATCGAAAAAAATGTGAGTAAAACCAAGAATATGATGTCAATCCGTACGACATAACGTCACCAGATATAACTTTGAGGTAGTACGGGACTTTGTCTACCTCGGCTCCGCTATTACCTCTGACAACATCTCGTCAGAAATTAAACGAAGAATTACTCTTGCCAACCGCTGTTTCTTCGGGCTAAGACGGCAATTTAGTAGTAAAGCCCTCATTCGAACTATTAAGGAGATCCTATATAAGACCCTGATCATTCCAGTCCTGCGTTGACTGGCTATGGATACGAAGATTTAACCATGAACTATGCGAATTGTACAGCGACATGCTCCTGGTCAAAAAACTCCGGATTGGAGGTTTAAGATGGCTAGGACATGTAGAACAAATGGACCCCAATACTCGGATCCCAGAGTCTTTGATTTCCAGCCAGACGTCTGACGCAGTAGAGAAAGACCTCGCCTTTAGTTAAGTGGCGCGCACAAGTAAAAAAGTAACTTGGAGTGCGCAACTGGAGGCAGGGCTAATTGATGAGGCATGTTGATTGAGGCCCAGGTTCACTAAAGTAAGTAAGTCATTTTAGTCCTGCTCTACGGCGCTAAAACATAGACCGTTTCAAAGTGTATGAAGAAATCCTTATTCGATTTGAGAGAAAAATTCTTTATAAAATCTCCGGTTCCGTTTGCGTTCACAGGCTCACAGTCTTCCATTCCCAGCCAGACATGTCAGGTGCAGTAGAGGAAGACCGCTCCTTAAGTGGCGCGCACAAGTAGAAACCCGACCTAAACCAGGTTCATTCCGGACTGCAGCTTGAATTAAGTAAAATTCTACCAATATCTCTGTGTACTCTGAAAATAAAATAAATACATTTTTTGCTCAACAGGCTCGTTAGTTCCCAGGGCCTAGCTTTTTTCTTAGAACTATTCATGTGTGCATGTGTACTTCTTTGCACGATGGCGACACCTCCTGTTTTATGCCAAATCCGAACGGCTAAGTTGAGATAAACTTTTCATGACAATAGGTACTACTCAGATGATTTGTCAGATCATCACAATGGAATGGCCAGTGAAAAGTCATTAACCTGTTGCTACGGCTGGGAATCAACCCCAGACCTTCTGCGCTGCTTCTTCGCTCCACGGAGCCCGTCCTCTGTGTACTCTCGTTATTTGTTAAAAATAGAAATAACGGTTCTGTTTATAATAAACTGTATTCTCCTAAGAAAAAAGTGTTTTTTGGAACTCCGTCCGTCTATCCTTAATGGTCTCCTCCTTAACGGTTTGAGCGATTTTCTTTAAACTTCGTATTCATGTTTGTTTCTTTCATAATTCTGGGCCATTTTTAACTTTCTCTTATAAAGAGAAAAATATTGTTTCCGTGAAAATTTTCGACCTCGAGATTTTGATTGATTCTAACAATACGATGATAGCGGAACTCAAAAAAGTGGTTTTCGGAATTCCGTCCGTCGGTTCGTCGGTTTGTCGGTCCGTCTGTCCGTACCAGCCACTCCAGCCTAAACGTCTTGAGCGATTTTCTTCAAACTTCTAAGAACTAACTTTGAGGTAGTACGGGACTTTGTCTACCTCGGCTCCGCTATTACCTCTGACAACATCTCGTCAGAAATTAAACGAAGAATTACTCTTGCCAACCGCTGTTTCTTCGGGCTAAGACGGCAATTTAGTAGTAAAGCCCTCATTCGAACTATTAAGGAGATCCTATATAAGACCCTGATCATTCCAGTCCTGCGTTGACTGGCTATGGATACGAAGATTTAACCATGAACTATGCGAATTGTACAGCGACATGCTCCTGGTCAAAAAACTCCGGATTGGAGGTTTAAGATGGCTAGGACATGTAGAACAAATGGACCCTAATACTCGGATCCCAGAGTCTTTGATTTCCAGCCAGACGTCTGACGCAGTAGAGAAAGACCTCGCCTTTAGTTAAGTGGCGCGCACAAGTAAAAAAGTAACTTGGAGTGCGCAACTGGAGGCAGGGCTAATTGATGAGGCATGTTGATTGAGGCCCAGGTTCACTAAAGTAAGTAAGTCATTTTAGTCCTGCTCTACGGCGCTAAAACATAGACCGTTTCAAAGTGTATGAAGAAATCCTTATTCGATTTGAGAGAAAAATTCTTTATAAAATCTCCGGTTCCGTTTGCGTTCACAGGCTCACAGTCTTCCATTCCCAGCCAGACATGTCAGGTGCAGTAGAGGAAGACCGCTCCTTAAGTGGCGCGCACAAGTAGAAACCCGACCTAAACCAGGTTCATTCCGGACTGCAGCTTGACTTAAGTAAAATTCTACCAATATCTCTGTGTACTCTGAAAATAAAATAAATACATTTTTTGCTCAACAGGCTCGTTAGTTCCCAGGGCCTAGCTTTTTTCTTAGAACTATTCATGTGTGCATGTGTACTTCTTTGCACGATGGCGACACCTCCTGTTTTATGCCAAATCCGAACGGCTAAGTTGAGATAAACTTTTCATGACAATAGGTACTACTCAGATGATTTGTCAGATCATCACAATGGAATGGCCAGTGAAAAGTCATTAACCTGTTGCTACGGCTGGGAATCAACCCCAGACCTTCTGCGCTGCTTCTTCGCTCCACGGAGCCCGTCCTCTGTGTACTCTCGTTATTTGTTAAAAATCGAAATAACGGTTCTGTTTATAATAAACTGTATTCTCCTAAGAAAAAAGTGTTTTTTGGAACTCCGTCCGTCTATCCTTAATGGTCTCCTCCTTAACGGTTTGAGCGATTTTCTTTAAACTTCGTATTCATGTTTGTTTCTTTCATAATTCTGGGCCATTTTTAACTTTCTCTTATAAAGAGAAAAATATTGTTTCCGTGAAAATTTTCGACCTCGAGATTTTGATTGATTCTAACAATACGATGATAGCGGAACTCAAAAAAGTGGTTTTCGGAATTCCGTCCGTCGGTTCGTCGGTTTGTCGGTTTGTCGGTCCGTCTGTCCGTACCAGCCACTCCAGCCTAAACGTCTTGAGCGATTTTCTTCAAACTTCTAAGAACTAACTTTGAGGTAGTACGGGACTTTGTCTACCTTGGCTCCGCTATTACCTCTGACAACATCTCGTCAGAAATTAAACGAAGAATTACTCTTGCCAACCGCTGTTTCTTCGGGCTAAGACGGCAATTTAGTAGTAAAGCCCTCATTCGAACTATTAAGGAGATCCTATATAAGACCCTGATCATTCCAGTCCTGCGTTGACTGGCTATGGATACGAAGATTTAACCATGAACTATGCGAATTGTGCAGCGACATGCTCCTGGTCAAAAAACTCCGGATTGGAGGTTTAAGATGGCTAGGACATGTAGAACAAATGGACCCTAATACTCGGATCCCAGAGTCTTTGATTTCCAGCCAGACGTCTGACGCAGTAGAGAAAGACCTCGCCTTTAGTTAAGTGGCGCGCACAAGTAAAAAAGTAACTTGGAGTGCGCAACTGGAGGCAGGGCTAATTGATGAGGCATGTTGATTGAGGCCCAGGTTCACTAAAGTAAGTAAGTCATTTTAGTCCTGCTCTACGGCGCTAAAACATAGACCGTTTCAAAGTGTATGAAGAAATCCTTATTCGATTTGAGAGAAAAATTCTTTATAAAATCTCCGGTTCCGTTTGCGTTCACAGGCTCACAGTCTTCCATTCCCAGCCAGACATGTCAGGTGCAGTAGAGGAAGACCGCTCCTTAAGTGGCGCGCACAAGTAGAAACCCGACCTAAACCAGGTTCATTCCGGACTGCAGCTTGACTTAAGTAAAATTCTACCAATATCTCTGTGTACTCTGAAAATAAAATAAATACATTTTTTGCTCAACAGGCTCGTTAGTTCCCAGGGCCTAGCTTTTTTCTTAGAACTATTCATGTGTGCATGTGTACTTCTTTGCACGATGGCGACACCTCCTGTTTTATGCCAAATCCGAACGGCTAAGTTGAGATAAACTTTTCATGACAATAGGTACTACTCAGATGATTTGTCAGATCATCACAATGGAATGGCCAGTGAAAAGTCATTAACCTGTTGCTACGGCTGGGAATCAACCCCAGACCTTCTGCGCTGCTTCTTCGCTCCACGGAGCCCGTCCTCTGTGTACTCTCGTTATTTGTTAAAAATCGAAATAACGGTTCTGTTTATAATAAACTGTATTCTCCTAAGAAAAAAGTGTTTTTTGGAACTCCGTCCGTCTATCCTTAATGGTCTCCTCCTTAACGGTTTGAGCGATTTTCTTTAAACTTCGTATTCATGTTTGTTTCTTTCATAATTCTGGGCCATTTTTAACTTTCTCTTATAAAGAGAAAAATATTGTTTCCGTGAAAATTTTCGACCTCGAGATTTTGATTGATTCTAACAATACGATGATAGCGGAACTCAAAAAAGTGGTTTTCGGAATTCCGTCCGTCGGTTCGTCGGTTTGTCGGTCCGTCTGTCCGTACCAGCCACTCCAGCCTAAACGTCTTGAGCGATTTTCTTCAAACTTCTAAGAACTAACTTTGAGGTAGTACGGGACTTTGTCTACCTCGGCTCCGCTATTGCCTCTGACGACAACATCTCGTCAGAAATTAAACGAAGAATTACTCTTGCCAACCGCTGTTTCTTCGGGCTAAGACGGCAATTTAGTAGTAAAGCCCTCATTCGAACTATTAAGGAGATCCTATATAAGACCCTGATCATTCCAGTCCTGCGTTGACTGGCTATGGATACGAAGATTTAACCATGAACTAAGCGAATTGTACAGCGACATGCTCCTGGTCAAAAAACTCCGGATTGGACGTTTAAGATGGCTAGGACATGTAGAACAAATTGACCCCAATACTCGGATCCCAAAGTCTTTGATTTCCAGCCAGACGTCGGACGCAGTAGAGAAAGACCTCGCCTTTAGTTAAGTGGCGCGCACAAGTAAAAAAGTAACTTGGAGTGCGCAACTGGAGGCAGTTAGCTAGGGACCGGGCTAATTGATGAGGCATGTTGATTGAGGCCCAGGTTCACTAAAGTAAGTTAGTCATTTTAGTCCTGCTCTACGGCGCTAAAACATAGACCGTTTCAAAGTGTATGAAGAAATCCTTATTCGATTTGATTCCGTTTGCGTTCACAGGCTCACAGTCTTCTATTCCCAGCCAGACATGTCAGGTGCAGTAGAGGAAGACCGGTCCTTAAGTGGCGCGCACAAGTAGAAACCCGACCTAAACCAGGTTCAATCCGGACTGCAGTTTGACTTAAGTAAAATTCTACCAATATCTCTGTGTACTCTGAAAATAAAATAAATACATTTTTTGCTCAACAGGCTCGTTAGTTCCCAGGGCCTAGCTTTTTTCTTAGAACTATTCATGTGTGCATGTGTACTTCTTTGCACGATGGCGACACCTCCTGTTTTATGCCAAATCCGAACGGCTAAGTTGAGATAAACTTTTCATGACAATAGGTACTACTCAGATGATTTGTCAGATCATCACAATGGAATGGCCAGTGAAAAGTCATTAACCTGTTGCTACGGCTGGGAATCAACCCCAGACCTTCTGCGCTGCTTCTTCGCTCCACGGAGCCCGTCCTCTGTGTACTCTCGTTATTTGTTAAAAATCGAAATAACGGTTCTGTTTATAATAAACTGTATTCTCCTAAGAAAAAAGTGTTTTTTGGAACTCCGTCCGTCTATCCTTAATGGTCTCCTCCTTAACGGTTTGAGCGATTTTCTTTAAACTTCGTATTCATGTTTGTTTCTTTCATAATTCTGGGCCATTTTTAACTTTCTCTTATAAAGAGAAAAATATTGTTTCCGTGAAAATTTTCGACCTCGAGATTTTGATTGATTCTAACAATACGATGATAGCGGAACTCAAAAAAGTGGTTTTCGGAATTCCGTCCGTCGGTTCGTCGGTTTGTCGGTCCGTCTGTCCGTACCAGCCACTCCAGCCTAAACGTCTTGAGCGATTTTCTTCAAACTTCTAAGAACTAACTTTGAGGTAGTACGGGACTTTGTCTACCTCGGCTCCGCTATTGCCTCTGACGACAACATCTCGTCAGAAATTAAACGAAGAATTACTCTTGCCAACCGCTGTTTCTTCGGGCTAAGACGGCAATTTAGTAGTAAAGCCCTCATTCGAACTATTAAGGAGATCCTATATAAGACCCTGATCATTCCAGTCCTGCGTTGACTGGCTATGGATACGAAGATTTAACCATGAACTAAGCGAATTGTACAGCGACATGCTCCTGGTCAAAAAACTCCGGATTGGACGTTTAAGATGGCTAGGACATGTAGAACAAATTGACCCCAATACTCGGATCCCAAAGTCTTTGATTTCCAGCCAGACGTCGGACGCAGTAGAGAAAGACCTCGCCTTTAGTTAAGTGGCGCGCACAAGTAAAAAAGTAACTTGGAGTGCGCAACTGGAGGCAGTTAGCTAGGGACCGGGCTTATTGATGAGGCATGTTGATTGAGGCCCAGGTTCACTAAAGTAAGTTAGTCATTTTAGTCCTGCTCTACGGCGCTAAAACATAGACCGTTTCAAAGTGTATGAAGAAATCCTTATTCGATTTGATTCCGTTTGCGTTCACAGGCTCACAGTCTTCTATTCCCAGCCAGACATGTCAGGTGCAGTAGAGGAAGACCGGTCCTTAAGTGGCGCGCACAAGTAGAAACCCGACCTAAACCAGGTTCAATCCGGACTGCGGTTTGACTTAAGTAAAATTCTACCAATATCTCTGTGTACTCTGAAAATAAAATAAATACATTTTTTGCTCAACAGGCTCGTTAGTTCCCAGGGCCTAGCTTTTTTCTTAGAACTATTCATGTGTGCATGTGTACTTCTTTGCACGATGGCGGCACCTCCTGTTTTATGCCAAATCCGAACGGCTAAGTTGAGATAAGCTTTTCATGACAATTGGTACTACTCGGATGATTTGTCAGATCATCACAATGGAAGGGCCAGTGAAAAGTCATTAACCTGTTGCTACGGCTGGGAATCAACCCCAGACCTTCTGCGCTGTTCATCGCTTCACGGAGCCCGTCCTCTGTGTACTCTCGTTATTTGTTAAAAATATAAATAACGGTTCTGTTTATAATAAACTGTATTCTCCTAAGAAAAAAGTGGTTTTTGGAACTCCGTCCGTCTATCCTTAATGGTCTCCTCCTAAACGGTTTGAGCGATTTTCTTTAAACTTCGTATTCATGTTTGTTTCTTTCATAATTCTGGGCCATTTTTAACTTTCTCTTATAAAGAGAAAAATATTGTTTCCGTGAAAATTTTCGACCTCGAGATTTTGATTGATTCTAACAATACGATGATAGCGGAACTCAAAAAAGTGGTTTTCGGAATTCCGTCCGTCGGTTTGTCGGTTTGTCGGTCCGTCTGTCCGTACAAGCCACTCCAGCCTAAACGACTTGAGCGATTTTCTTCAATCTTCGTATCCAGCGTTTGTTTAGTCATAATTCTACGCAATTTTTTTGTTTGCTTTAACCATGTTATTACCTGTACCTGCTATATAAAAATCATACATAACCTCAATTCTCCCGAAAACGGCTCTAACGATTTTGATTAAACATCATATATACTGTGAGCATATCAGTTCCAATAAAACTGCATACCCAGTTTTTTCGAGAAAGTCCATATGACGGATTTTTGCATATAGCCCAAATAAAGAAAATTGTCAATTCCGCGCAAACTATTTTGCTAAATTGAATGAAATTTAATTTGTATACTACAATTACAGTTTTCATGAGTTACACGTAATTGGCCCAATTACCTCTACGCGGAATTTCAGTTTTGGCCAATAACGGAAAATCATTATTATTCACATGGATACTGATTATTTTCAATGACGGAATAAACGTTCGTATATTTATCAAAATAAATATTATTGTGTATTACTATTACCGTTTGTAACAATTTCAAGTAATCATTCTGACCCAATTGGTTCTTAACTATTTTTTTTAAATTTTGACCACTAACAAAATACATTATTATTCACATCGTTTAAGATTGTTTATATATTCAAAATTTGTATATAATATTTTACATTTAAAAGATGTAAACATGTAAAACTTTGTAAACAGTTACTTTTTCGGTGCCTTTTGTTTGATAAATTTGAAAGCTCTTGCATTGATTTGACCTGTTCATCAGAAAGAAGGGCTCGGTCATTTGGATCGTTTCATTCGCATGTACAAAGAAAAAAGGTTTTTTTCGTTTTGTCCTTTGGAAATCAACTGTTCACCAACATCGTCTGTGATAAGTTGATGCTGTGGGAATTACTGAACATTAAATTTTGTTTAATTGACATCTTTGGTTAATAGACAACTTTGTGAATCCGAAATCGATCTTAGTTTAAAAACAATACATTAGGTACCCGAGGCTTATCGAACCTCGTGTCATTTACGAAATTATTAAACTATACAGAAACAATTTCGGATACAATTTCGTTAGCGGATCATTAAATTCATTACTACAAAGAAGACGATTTATGGAAGGTATTTGCGTCCTCCCAAAAAAGTATGTATGCGTTTTCTAATGAAGATAGTTATGTTGATCCACACTCAGACTTTGAAGACTTCGAGGCAAAAGTTTTGGTGCTCAAATCAAGTCTTCTTTCGCCATTAAATATGTGAACAAATCGATAAAAGTAAAGATTTCGTAGACCGTAGACTAAAATTTTTGTTCGATACTTTATTAAAATATAGTTCTTCGAGAAAATCTGATGAAGGTCTTCTTCCATCAATTAGAATTGAAGCATTTTCGGGTAACCATTAATTATGGCCAACATTCCGTGACATGTTTCAAAGCGTTGTCCAAAGTAAAACCAATTTGTCACCGATTCCAAAAAATGTAGTTTTTGACTTCATGTTTGCGTGGTGAAGCATTGGCTCAAACATGTCGGTTCGCGATGATACATAGGATCAAGCACTTTACAGGGATCCTTGGCTAATGTTTATTTTAATAAATAAATTAGACCCGGGAACTCGCCAAGCATGGTCCGAAGTTAATTTCTCCGAAGACTATCCTACTAGCTTCTAGAATTTTTGGATCATCGATACGTTAGAAAGCTGTATGTCAACCAATCGTGAACCCAATCGACAAAAAAAACTCTTGTTAAAGACTATGCATGCCTCGACCAACTCAGCATGTGCAATCGATTTTCCTAATATGCAGTCCCACTAGACTAGGAAAGATTTTAGACGTTCAAGAAAAATTCCAAAAAGTTCGCATATTGATCGATTCAGGATCACAAGTTTCTTTCATGTGCTCAACGACTCGGCTTTAAGCGAAGAAACGCTCGTATACAAATTACCGGTATTGGATCTACCAGCGCTGATAAATCCAGAGGCCTTCTTTCATTGATTATCTCTTCGCGCTGTGATTCATATTCATATATTTTTATCAAGTGTGACAACACATTTGCCAACGTATTCCTTCGCCATCGAGTACTGAAATCATTTGCATCGACTGAACTTATAGATATCCTACTAGGTGCAGACAAGGCTTGGGACATTTTACAAGGGTATTGTAACCAGGGTTATCCAATAGCACAAAAAACTATTATTGGTTGGGTTTTGGCTGGACCAATACCTAATATGAATGAACCCAACATCATTTCACACCATGTACATTTGGATATCGATATGATTTTGCAGTATTTCTGGATCATTGAGGAAGCGGACCTGAAATCAATCGTATCCAAGCAGGACATGGAAATTGAAGAACATTTTCTTCAAAGTTATCGTCGGGATGAACCCGGAAAATATGTTCTGGACTTACCGTTGAAGTCAACTCAATTTAATGGAGCAATGGCTCCGTTAGGTCACATGGCTTAAATTCCTTCGGAGGAAATCTCCAAAGAAAGCATTTTCTACCTTCCCCACCATGCTGTTCTTAAGCAGGACAGCACAACAACAAAACTTCGTGTAGTGATCCTACAGAACACCAACGAAAAGATTTTGATAAACTATCTGAACAATATGTTATGACAATCACATTTTCTATATTTCATCGAGTTTCCAATCGCGTCAGACATTGTGTTGAATGCCTCTTACGTTGACGACGTTGTTTCGGCTAGAGACACTTTAACTGAAGACATTATAGAACATAGCTCAATAATTCGACTATTAGATAAGTGCGGTATGAGACTTAGCTAGTGGCAAAGCAACTGTGAAGAGCTTCGACAAGATAGTGATAATATTTCTTCTCAAAATATTTAGCTTGACACGGATGCGGAGTTGTGGATAAAGGTTCGAAGTTTATATTGGAACTCGAAGAACGACGTACTTAGTTATCGTTTAAATTATACCCCGGACGAACTTATTACGAAGCGGCAAATTCTTAGAGACGTAGCACGCGTTTTCGACCCCCTCTGTTTCCTTGCCCCTTCGGTCGTGCTCTTAAAAATACTACTGCAGGAATTGTGGCATCGAAATTTCAATTGGGTTGATAAACTCCCATATCGAGTTGCCTGTCATTGGCCTTGGAAATGTGTCATTTCAATTGCACGGTTTTTCAGATGCATCGGCATCGGCATACGCCGTGGTAATTTATTCGCGTTACGAACTATCCAATGGAAGTTATAAAAACGAATTTCTGATAGCCAAATCACTCGTGGTTCCATTAAAGCAGCTTAGCGTCCCACGGTGAGAGCTCTGTGGAGCCGTTCTGCTTGCAAGGCTAGTCGTCGCGGTGCAAAACTCCCTAAATATCAAATTTACAAATGTCTACGCATGGTCTGACTCAAAGGTTGTATCAGCTTGGCTATCCTCCCCTCTACGCCGTTGCAATGTTTTCGTTGGTAATCATACTGCCGAAACGCTAAATTCCATTCCAAGAAACAGATGGTTTCATGTCAGGTCGGAGTGCAATCCTGCTGATTGTGCGTCCCGCGTTATTTCACCATCACAACTTCTGGAACACTCTACTTGGTGGACCGGCCTACATTGGTTTATGGAAGGTAATAAGATTAAGACTATTATCATCGATGTTGAAGACGATCCTAATTGCGCACTGGATGAAAATAAAACTACGCAGCAGTCGTAAATTGAAAGCGATTAAAAGGGTATTCATCGGTAAAGGGATGACCACCCTTTTGAATCGCTTTCAACACGGATATCAACGTGGCAACTTCTTACTCGAACAGTCGCACGTATCGAACGCATCATCGCTCAAGTGCATAAATATACTATTCCCTCGTCACTTCACCTTCCACCACCAGAAATCTACACGGCAAAAAATTGTACAATAAAATGGTTACGACTGTATAAAATACTTTCAAAAACATGTATTTTTCCCCAGCAAATCTAAAATCGCTAATCTCTCTCCCTTTTTAGACGATGAAGGTATCCTTAGAGTCGGTGGAAGAATACAACAAGTTAATATCGGGTGTAGCACTAAATAAACACCCAATCATTATAAAAAAAGGACATACTGTTACAAAACTCATCATTCTCGATGCTAACAAACGTTTCTTACACTCAGGATATCAACACTATTCGCGCTGATACGACAAGGATATTGGGTCATTGGCTGTACGTAAAATTACTCAGGATTGCGTACCTTGCGTTCGTCAAAGAAAAGCAACAACATGTCAGCTGGTGGGCAACTTACCACCGCAACGTATCCAAGCCAGTTCACGCATTCGGATGTGATTACGCGGGCCCCATTTCGTTAAAAGTGAAACCGGGTAGAAAATCGACATTTTCTAAATGCCTAGTGACTTAAGCGCTTCATTTGCGATCTAACAACATACGCTTATCATGCCGCTCTACTTTGATTCGTCGCGCGCCGTGGAAAACCATCTCACCTTATATCACCTAGAAAATGGGCAATGGGTCGAGTCATTGAAACACACCCGGGTTGTCACTAGAACGGGTTGTCACTCTCCAAACTACCAACGGAAATTTAATGCGACCAGTTCATAAACTTGCTATTATACCCGTGTTCTGAAACTTTGTTCCAAGCGCAGCGGATTGTTTAATGTCTTATTTGCCTTATTGGTTTAAGTACTCAATTTCTTTGTAAACAGTCACTCTTTTAAATCGAACTCCTGTTAATGTTGATATCAAAGCTCTTTATAGATTTGATGTGTATGGTAGGAAGAAGGGCTCGGTCACTTGGATCGCAACCACAGAAGAAAAAGGCTTTGGAAATCAACTGTTCACCAACATCGTCTGTGATTAGTTGATGCTGTGGGAATTAATAAATACACATAGACACCTAGTCCTTAAATTTCCTTCCTTGTTAAAGTATTCCGATATTTACCTTGTAGTATGTTATGAATTTATTATTATGTTCTCATAAGGACAAATTTAGCAGGCTATTTGACGGTTTGAAAACTTTAGCCACTACTTCCAAATTTAATAGTTTTTTTTCCCCATTTTTATAAAATTAGTAAATAAAAATACTTGTTTTAATTTGAAGTCAAATTATTACGTACCTACTTCTATTGGTCCAAGCACTTTGGCGATATCTGATGAATTCACTTGGTGTGTCTAATGTCTTATGTTGACATCGTCGGATGTGTACTTTGAGGTTTTAACTACAACTTTATATGATCAACAATATAACAACAACAACTTGTGTGCAAACATCACTATTTTGGCTAGAATTATAGCTATTTTGGACATTACCAAGTGTTTTCATCAGATTCCTTCTATATAATAATGACTCTAATTTAATGTTCAGTTCTCTGTAGATATGATTAATTAAGGGCGGCAAATCACCTTGTTTGTCAAAATGTTGCGACTCTTCTATATCCATTTAACTCATTTAAATCAATCGTCTCCAAATCACCAAACACCATCGTCATTGTCATTTTCTACAACATAATGCATACATTATTGACACCAATACTCCGACTCGCAGAGTCTTTGGTTCTCAGCCAGACGTCGGACGCAGTATAGGAACATTTCGCCTAAGTGGTGGCGCGTACAAGTAGAAACCGACCTCAAACAACTTGGTGTGCGCAACTGGAGTCAGTTTGCTTAGGACCGGGCTATTGGAGAGGCATGTTGGTTGAGGCCCAGGTTCATTCCTGACTGTAGCGCCACTTAAGTAAATAAGTAAGTAATGCATGCATAATCTGACAAGTCAAGCTGCTTCTTTTATTGATCGACTGGGACCTTCCTCCGCATGAATGTCCTGTCATACCTTTGAGTCAATTTTGCGCAGGCCATGGTGTCACCCAATCTATTTGCTATGCCTTGTAAATATCCAACACTGGGTGTTGGATTCCATTAAATACACAACAGATTTATCTATGCTGGCCACTGGAAGGATCAAACAGCAATACTCTGAATGAGTATATCAACCCACCCACACTTGGTGGGTTGATATGTTAAAAACAAACAGTGACAGCACAAATCGGAACGTTGTCACTTGTAGGTATAGGTGTGTCCCGCGTATTTCAGTAGTGATTTTTATTGAAAAATGTATCCCCAACTTTGATGCTGTTTAAAATTATGTCAAATCCTCTGTTAAAATTGCTGTCCATTTTTAATGAACCTTGTAGGATTAGGGATCGATTTATGTTTTCCAACCATCCAAATAATCCCCATATAACGAAGAACTGTAGAAGACTGAGTGTTGGGTTATAAATGCTCATTTAATGCGAATGAGAGGTATTTATATACACTTACACACTGTCGTCCGTCATATTGTTGTTAAAGTGCCTAGCTAATCAAACAATTTTTTGGAACTTGTGCGTGGTTTACGAACATGACTCTTATGATGTGCGATTGACTTTGTGTTCAGATTTAATTAATAAATGATGATGGTGGGTATTTTTTCCATATCGAAACGAGTGTGGTTTTGTTTTTGGAATTGTTTTTGGATTATGGGCTCTGTGCGGTTGGTTTGTGTATGTTTCGCAACACAATTTGGTGTGGGCTGTCGGTGGACCCAAAAATATTTTTGGGAAAATATGTGCATTTAATTCGGATTACAAATTCAAATATTTATAGATAAATGGTTTTGGTTATTGTAGATTCCCAGCATATTAATTTATTTTTATTTTTCAGGATTTGTATGCTGTTGTCGAACTTTAAAAATTATTGTGGACACATTTTTATAGAGGTGAGTGTTTGTGAAAAACAAGTATCTTGAATACATATTTGGGGCTTATTTGGATTTCAAAGTTTACAACATATCCGCATGACCTTACAGGGACTCTATTAAATTCGCATAGAGTAGTATACCTATAGATAACAAGCCGTCCAATATGTGATTGGACCATATTAATTTCCGCCATGTTACGTAATTACGCAACGATGATTTCGGTAGATGCCTTGTCGCTTGACTTGTATCTTGTCCTTAGAAATAATATATTAACAATTATCAAGTTGATCTTCAAGATGATTGTTCTTCCTGCTGTTGCAATTATTTTGCTAGTAAAAAGCAAACTGCATAAATTTTCAAAGTACGGTACTTTTTTGTGTACCGTAAACCCTGGGGATCGTTCGCAAATTTACCAGCATTTAATTGTAGCAAAATCGTACTGGTTTTTCATGAATATGTTATTAGGTCCTATGTAATACAATTTAACTTACTTTAAGGAAAATAAGTTATTTAATATAAATATACCGGGTTTTCGCAGTTTTTTATGGATGAAATATATAAAATGTTTCAAAACATATAATTACATACCTTAACACCTATTTAGAAAAAAATGGAAATAGACCCAATTCCTTTACAAATGGAAAGAAGCCCTGCGGCAGTCAATGCCTTATATTTGTGAGCCTTATTACGGCGTAAATTTACTTAGCGCGGACTCACTTTTTGCGATTTTTTACTAACCGATTCGTCTTTGCGTGCTAATTTTCATATGTTTTAAAAAAAAGTGCATTTCTTAAGCATAACTTTTTAACTAAATATGAGCGACGATATTTAAAAATATATAAATGATTTGCACGCAGAGACGAATCGGTTAATAATAATTGGTGCAAAAAGTGAGTGCGCGCTAAGGTAAATTTGTTGCCTTATTTTTTCTGCATTCATCTAAACTCGATCTTAACCCAAATCCAACAATGAGCCCAAGCCTGTGCTTGCCGGCAGCAGCAATAAGCCCATTCAAGTGTGATTCCTTATTGTTCCTGCATGTACCTGACAGTGTTCGTGACTGATAGGAATAAAATGATTCTGAAACGTGATAGGTCCTCTTAATAGACGTGTTTCACTTACGGACTCTCTGAAACTTTTGAGATTTCCTTAAGTAGAGCAAGATTCCTGAAAGTGTAACTGCTGAGCCTAAAAGTTGTTTGACATAATTTTTGACCTCTTTTCTAAAAGAACACCTGGTTATTTTGTATATATCATGAAGGGAATTTATCATTATTATAAGATACGATTCATATAAGCATTTGTTTTGAAAATAAAAGTTCCCATCTAATGGGAATGTTGTTCCACTGAATCAAAAAAGAGAAGTCGATTGATTCTCCCAAAAGCTAAAACTTCCCTCAACACGATCTCAGCGGATTACAAAATTAAAGTCAAGCATTTTATCTTGAAATCATCAATCTTAACTAATTAACTAACAGCTTTTCTGTTACATTGATTCCCCGCGATTTTGTATATGCCCCCGTATAAGTGTAGAATTAAACTGCTGCGCTGTTGCATTTGTCTCAACATAGACTTAACAGTGACATGTTTTTCTTACACAAATTATTAGCGGGACAAATTGATGCTTCTAATATTTTAAGTGCTATTGATTTTATTACACAATCAGGTTCCTATTACCTGCGCTGATTAAATTTTACTGTACCAAACAATAGTTTGTATGATTTGTATGATAAATCATGCAAACTATTGTTTGCATAGAATTTGCAATAAAAATAACGATGCAGTTGAACTACATGTTAGTAAATGTAGTTTAAAAAACACTGCGAAATTATATGCTAGAGCCGTAATAAGTGTATGTGGCACTCACTTTTTGCACTGTTTTTTACCTATTAGTCTCTGCGTTCTGATTATTAATGTGTTTTTAAAATCGTCGCTCACATTAAGTTTAAAAGTTATGCTTAAAACAAAACTCACTTTTTGGTTCAATATTTTCATACAAATTGTGTTATTTGTTTCTACTCCAGTTTTCGTAAAAATAAATAAAAAGAAATCTAATATTGGCATCATACCTGCAAACGACTTGACGGTGAACGCACCCAATGTTGACACTTTAAAATACACCAATAAGTAAGTAAATTTAATTTGTAAGATTTGCCTAAAATCTTTCTTCATGTACTTTTAAAAGAGAATAAACAGCCACAGCAACAGAAGCAACAGCAACGCTCGATTTATTTCATTGGTGCGGCGGTGCCGACGACACCAGTGTTGTACGCAGCATTGCCATGTTGAAAAAAAATCTAGCGAAAAATGGATATGAAGAAATTTTAAATTCACATAACTCGGACCCAAGCAGGGTGGTTGCTGTTTGGCCAAAACCAACGTTGTTTTTGAAAAGTGGGCGTGTCAGTGGGCGGATTTTCACACTTGTGCTGCTTCGTCGGATAGAGAGTCTATATACCAAATTTCATCACTCTAGCTCAAAATTTAAGGCCCAAAAATCGGTGACACACGGACGGACAGACAGACATGATCGACTCAACTAGCGATTCTGAGTCGATCCATATACATTGAGGTATATCTAGCAAAATTATTTCACTATTTAAAATCTTTAACAGTTTGGCCTAACAATAGGGTTTTTTTAAAAAGGGGCGTGGCAGTAAGCTGATTTCAAAAATGTTTACGCTTGTTCTGCTAGGAGCACTAACAAACACGTGTACCAAATTTCATCCTAGCTCCAAATTCAAGGCCGAAAAACTGGTGACGTACGGACTGACGGACGGACTGACATGGCTAAATTGACTTAGCTATCCATATACCTTAAGCTATAAATAGCTAAATTATTCCACTATGTTACAAGCTATGTATCAAAACTAATACACCTAAACCTTGGCATGGTTTTCTTACACCAATATGGCATAAAATATAGGGTATAAAAAGTTAGTGCGCGCTAAAGTAAATTTGTTACGCTTAACATTTAAATTCAATTCAACTCACCAATTCCAAAGAATCATTTAAATCAAAAATCCAACCGTGCCACCTGTCGCAACATCATGAAACAAACGATACCAATTCCGTAACCATTTGAATCGTCAACCTTTTGTATACCAAAACAAATCAATCATATGCCACTTTTCCTCATTCCGAACGAGACAGCGCTGCTTCTTACTCACTCGACAGGGATCAATGATCGGTACGCGCCAGATTCTCATCAAAAATAGATCTCAATGGCCCCCTTAAATATTTCATTATTCGAACGTTTTATTGAAAGATATACGAATACCCCGCAACAAATGAGGGTAGTAACATCGCACACATGTGCCCGATTGAGTGTAAACAAATATCAAACATCAGATGTATCTGAACTTTGGGGTACTACAAGAGTGTGTGTGTGCTGTTAAGCCAAGACGATTATTATCTATTGACCCACTATTGGTGCTTTGCATGATTGGGTATAGAAGAAGATACAACTAGAATGATTTAAATTGATTTTCGTTGGTCTGTCTGAAATTGCATTTCGACATGACAGGCAATTTAATTGACTTTGGAATCGAAAAAATTCAGTGACATGATGATTGAAATCGCTTTGTTTCTCATAAAGAGGTGATGAAGTTGTCAACATCGTGTTGACGTTATATTGTCTGAGCGGCACCGAACACACACTGACAAATCATCGCAACGTGCTCGCTCATAAAATTCGCGTGCACAATTTTTCGCTAAAAGGGATTTGAAAAGTACTTTGTGAGGAATGTCGTTGGGCAATAGTAGGAGACGAACTCTTCCTTAGAACAGAAGCTGCCCGTCAGCTGGGAAAACAGTGTAAGCATGAAATAAATGGTAATTTTGATATTTATTAACTTAGGGTTATAGGTTGAAAAGTCAATAAAAAAGATGTAGGTTGCCATTATTTTTAAAATATTCTCGATGTCAACTTAAAAGGACAATATCATACTATTTGATAAATGATGGTTTAAATAATAACTGCCTTATGAGTTTATTGACTGGCATGTAGATCTGAGTCCTATTTCACCACTTATCATATTCACCTTGCACTTTGCATCTTTTCAATTAAACAAAAATTATCGAAGTAGGAACAATGTAAGAAGTACGCGCGAAAGGTTGTGCGAAAAAAAGCTCTAGGTTAGAACGAATGTGTTGGACACATTTACATGTGTAAATGCACTAATTATGATAGGTTATAAATATTGGGTTTGGGTATAGAGTCTTTGATGTTAAGTCATCTACTACGCCGCACTAAGGTCCTTGTCACTTCATTCTGGTGGGCTCTTGTCATTCCTTCTTCCTTTACGAGTCATTCAATTACATCATGTCATTTCATTTCGTTCTTTTTAGCAACTTGTAATGGTATTTTTGAAAATTCTTGTATATTATGGAAGAAAATACTTCCAAGTGTTTTATTTCTCATGAGACAAATATTCGGACACTTAATAAGAAAGCGAGCTGTTTTTTGTGCCGTTCATTGCCAACAAAGCCTGATCCTTTTAATTTTATTTTGTGATTTCTTATAGTGGTTTATAAAAAGGGACAATGTAAAATTCTTTCATCGCGAAGAAGTTTGTTCGTTCGGTTCTTCTCATCTGTTAACATAAGGTCCCGCGATATGTTGCAGGTGGTGACACCTGATGTTGATTTTCATTCGGATCTTGTACTGCTTGTCGGTTTGGGTTGAAGATCTATTTCTTGCATTATGCCATGAGTCAAGAGCTTTGCAATCCTTATGACATCAATGACAGATAAAACAATATGTACAAGAAGAATATGCAAAGGATTTAACATAACAAAAAGGAAATGATTAACCCTTCGCAAGAAAGAACAAGTCTCATGTTTAGTAAATCGCAGGAAAAAATAAAGCAATATAATCCGGCTAATACGTATAACATCTATACGATGCAGTTAATTCAGATGTAGTTATTAGGGGAACATGTACCCTAAGAGCTAAGAGTTTTAAATAAACACACGCCAAAAACCAAGTACTGAACTTTCTAATCCAGAACATAAAGCTAAGCGAAGACTGTTAATTGAGGAATGTTGAATACTAATTCGGTTCCTCGGCTTTTATGAGTTCTAGCTAGGTTCTCTTTCTCGTGAATGCACATAACAAGCATATATTCATTTCATGACTCCCCTACGGGTTAGGGGTACAATATACCCGAGGTAAGGCATGCCTGTCGTAGAAGGCGACTAAAATCCACTAATTTTCATATGTTTTAAAAAAAAGTGCATTTCTTAAGCATAACTTTTTAACTAAATATGAGCGACGATATTTAAAAATATATAAATGATTTGCACGCAGAGACGAATCGGTTAATAATAATTGGTGCAAAAAGTGAGTGCGCGCTAAGGTAAATTTGTTGCCTTATTTTTTCTGCATTCATCTAAACTCGATCTTAACCCAAATCCAACAATGAGCCCAAGCCTGTGCTTGCCGGCAGCAGCAATAAGCCCATTCAAGTGTGATTCCTTATTGTTCCTGCATGTACCTGACAGTGTTCGTGACTGATAGGAATAAAATGATTCTGAAACGTGATAGGTCCTCTTAATAGACGTGTTTCACTTACGGACTCTCTGAAACTTTTGAGATTTCCTTAAGTAGAGCAAGATTCCTGAAAGTGTAACTGCTGAGCCTAAAAGTTGTTTGACATAATTTTTGACCTCTTTTCTAAAAGAACACCTGGTTATTTTGTATATATCATGAAGGGAATTTATCATTATTATAAGATACGATTCATATAAGCATTTGTTTTGAAAATAAAAGTTCCCATCTAATGGGAATGTTGTTCCACTGAATCAAAAAAGAGAAGTCGATTGATTCTCCCAAAAGCTAAAACTTCCCTCAACACGATCTCAGCGGATTACAAAATTAAAGTCAAGCATTTTATCTTGAAATCATCAATCTTAACTAATTAACTAACAGCTTTTCTGTTACATTGATTCCCCGCGATTTTGTATATGCCCCCGTATAAGTGTAGAATTAAACTGCTGCGCTGTTGCATTTGTCTCAACATAGACTTAACAGTGACATGTTTTTCTTACACAAATTATTAGCGGGACAAATTGATGCTTCTAATATTTTAAGTGCTATTGATTTTATTACACAATCAGGTTCCTATTACCTGCGCTGATTAAATTTTACTGTACCAAACAATAGTTTGTATGATTTGTATGATAAATCATGCAAACTATTGTTTGCATAGAATTTGCAATAAAAATAACGATGCAGTTGAACTACATGTTAGTAAATGTAGTTTAAAAAACACTGCGAAATTATATGCTAGAGCCGTAATAAGTGTATGTGGCACTCACTTTTTGCACTGTTTTTTACCTATTAGTCTCTGCGTTCTGATTATTAATGTGTTTTTAAAATCGTCGCTCACATTAAGTTTAAAAGTTATGCTTAAAACAAAACTCACTTTTTGGTTCAATATTTTCATACAAATTGTGTTATTTGTTTCTACTCCAGTTTTCGTAAAAATAAATAAAAAGAAATCTAATATTGGCATCATACCTGCAAACGACTTGACGGTGAACGCACCCAATGTTGACACTTTAAAATACACCAATAAGTAAGTAAATTTAATTTGTAAGATTTGCCTAAAATCTTTCTTCATGTACTTTTAAAAGAGAATAAACAGCCACAGCAACAGAAGCAACAGCAACGCTCGATTTATTTCATTGGTGCGGCGGTGCCGACGACACCAGTGTTGTACGCAGCATTGCCATGTTGAAAAAAAATCTAGCGAAAAATGGATATGAAGAAATTTTAAATTCACATAACTCGGACCCAAGCAGGGTGGTTGCTGTTTGGCCAAAACCAACGTTGTTTTTGAAAAGTGGGCGTGTCAGTGGGCGGATTTTCACACTTGTGCTGCTTCGTCGGATAGAGAGTCTATATACCAAATTTCATCACTCTAGCTCAAAATTTAAGGCCCAAAAATCGGTGACACACGGACGGACAGACAGACATGATCGACTCAACTAGCGATTCTGAGTCGATCCATATACATTGAGGTATATCTAGCAAAATTATTTCACTATTTAAAATCTTTAACAGTTTGGCCTAACAATAGGGTTTTTTTAAAAAGGGGCGTGGCAGTAAGCTGATTTCAAAAATGTTTACGCTTGTTCTGCTAGGAGCACTAACAAACACGTGTACCAAATTTCATCCTAGCTCCAAATTCAAGGCCGAAAAACTGGTGACGTACGGACTGACGGACGGACTGACATGGCTAAATTGACTTAGCTATCCATATACCTTAAGCTATAAATAGCTAAATTATTCCACTATGTTACAAGCTATGTATCAAAACTAATACACCTAAACCTTGGCATGGTTTTCTTACACCAATATGGCATAAAATATAGGGTATAAAAAGTTAGTGCGCGCTAAAGTAAATTTGTTACGCTTAACATTTAAATTCAATTCAACTCACCAATTCCAAAGAATCATTTAAATCAAAAATCCAACCGTGCCACCTGTCGCAACATCATGAAACAAACGATACCAATTCCGTAACCATTTGAATCGTCAACCTTTTGTATACCAAAACAAATCAATCATATGCCACTTTTCCTCATTCCGAACGAGACAGCGCTGCTTCTTACTCACTCGACAGGGATCAATGATCGGTACGCGCCAGATTCTCATCAAAAATAGATCTCAATGGCCCCCTTAAATATTTCATTATTCGAACGTTTTATTGAAAGATATACGAATACCCCGCAACAAATGAGGGTAGTAACATCGCACACATGTGCCCGATTGAGTGTAAACAAATATCAAACATCAGATGTATCTGAACTTTGGGGTACTACAAGAGTGTGTGTGTGCTGTTAAGCCAAGACGATTATTATCTATTGACCCACTATTGGTGCTTTGCATGATTGGGTATAGAAGAAGATACAACTAGAATGATTTAAATTGATTTTCGTTGGTCTGTCTGAAATTGCATTTCGACATGACAGGCAATTTAATTGACTTTGGAATCGAAAAAATTCAGTGACATGATGATTGAAATCGCTTTGTTTCTCATAAAGAGGTGATGAAGTTGTCAACATCGTGTTGACGTTATATTGTCTGAGCGGCACCGAACACACACTGACAAATCATCGCAACGTGCTCGCTCATAAAATTCGCGTGCACAATTTTTCGCTAAAAGGGATTTGAAAAGTACTTTGTGAGGAATGTCGTTGGGCAATAGTAGGAGACGAACTCTTCCTTAGAACAGAAGCTGCCCGTCAGCTGGGAAAACAGTGTAAGCATGAAATAAATGGTAATTTTGATATTTATTAACTTAGGGTTATAGGTTGAAAAGTCAATAAAAAAGATGTAGGTTGCCATTATTTTTAAAATATTCTCGATGTCAACTTAAAAGGACAATATCATACTATTTGATAAATGATGGTTTAAATAATAACTGCCTTATGAGTTTATTGACTGGCATGTAGATCTGAGTCCTATTTCACCACTTATCATATTCACCTTGCACTTTGCATCTTTTCAATTAAACAAAAATTATCGAAGTAGGAACAATGTAAGAAGTACGCGCGAAAGGTTGTGCGAAAAAAAGCTCTAGGTTAGAACGAATGTGTTGGACACATTTACATGTGTAAATGCACTAATTATGATAGGTTATAAATATTGGGTTTGGGTATAGAGTCTTTGATGTTAAGTCATCTACTACGCCGCACTAAGGTCCTTGTCACTTCATTCTGGTGGGCTCTTGTCATTCCTTCTTCCTTTACGAGTCATTCAATTACA
Source organism: Rhingia rostrata (assembly GCA_949824845.1). NCBI lineage: Eukaryota > Metazoa > Arthropoda > Insecta > Diptera > Syrphidae > Rhingia > Rhingia rostrata. The sequence continues at coordinate 83,911,668 of OX463755.1, read as the reverse complement.
TCATGTCATTTCATTTCGTTCTTTTTAGCAACTTGTAATGGTATTTTTGAAAATTCTTGTATATTATGGAAGAAAATACTTCCAAGTGTTTTATTTCTCATGAGACAAATATTCGGACACTTAATAAGAAAGCGAGCTGTTTTTTGTGCCGTTCATTGCCAACAAAGCCTGATCCTTTTAATTTTATTTTGTGATTTCTTATAGTGGTTTATAAAAAGGGACAATGTAAAATTCTTTCATCACGAAGAAGTTTGTTCGTTCGGTTCTTCTCATCTGTTAACATAAGGTCCCGCGATATGTTGCAGGTGGTGACACCTGATGTTGATTTTCATTCGGATCTTGTACTGCTTGTCGGTTTGGGTTGAAGATCTATTTCTTGCATTATGCCATGAGTCAAGAGCTTTGCAATCCTTATGACATCAATGACAGATAAAACAATATGTACAAGAAGAATATGCAAAGGATTTAACATAACAAAAAGGAAATGATTAACCCTTCGCAAGAAAGAACAAGTCTCATGTTTAGTAAATCGCAGGAAAAAATAAAGCAATATAATCCGGCTAATACGTATAACATCTATACGATGCAGTTAATTCAGATGTAGTTATTAGGGGAACATGTACCCTAAGAGCTAAGAGTTTTAAATAAACACACGCCAAAAACCAAGTACTGAACTTTCTAATCCAGAACATAAAGCTAAGCGAAGACTGTTAATTGAGGAATGTTGAATACTAATTCGGTTCCTCGGCTTTTATGAGTTCTAGCTAGGTTCTCTTTCTCGTGAATGCACATAACAAGCATATATTCATTTCATGACTCCCCTACGGGTTAGGGGTACAATATACCCGAGGTAAGGCATGCCTGTCGTAGAAGGCGACTAAAATCCACTCCCGTATACCGAGTTTAAAGTGTGTACAAAAACAAAAAAAAAACTTGTGGTGGGTGCACGACAGGGTCAAATTAAATTTCATTCTATTTGGGCAAATAGTTTCCTAGAAATTGACAATTTTCTTAATATGACCTATATGCAAAAATCCGTTATTTGGATTTTCTCGAAAAAACTGGGTATGCAGTTTTGTTGGAACTAATATGTTTATAGCATATAAGAAGTTTAATCAAAATCGTTAGAGCCGTTTTTGAGCAAGTTGAGGTTATGTATGATTTTTATATGGCAGGTACCGGTAATAAGATGGCTAAAAGCAAAAAAAAAAAACAATTGGCCTAGAATTATGACCAAACAAACGCTGGATACATAGTTTGAAGAAAATGGGTCAAGTCTTTTAGGCTGGAGAGGCTTGTACGGACAGAAATTCTCAACCTTAAGGATGAAAACATGACCCTAAAGAGTTCATTGAAAATAAGTAATGAAGCAAAACCGAGTGCAAAATGCCCGGTTATATAAGAATACCATACCGACGAAAAAGAACTCAGTCACGAAACCGACTGGATTCTAAAGAAAAGACCGGTGAAAAAAAGGAAAGCTATATGCTCACCTGAATTAATATACCGCGATAAAGAGAATACTAAAAAGGCGAAACAGCTAAAACAACGGCCGAAAATTAATGTGACCGGTATAGACGACTATAACAAGTTGCATACCTCGATGAAATCTTTACCATTATCAGGCAATCACTTAAATAATATATGGAAAGTCTGCGGAAGCTAAATACCGATCAAATTGAATGGTAGAATTAATTTGAAATGCCTTTACGCGTTGTTACATGCGTCGTGCTTAAAGGATGACATAGTTAGCGATCTGAAAAACAGACAACATAAAGTTATAGATGCCGTTAACATTGTCAAGCGAAACAAACAGCTAAAAATCATCTGACGGTAAATTGCGTGTCAAATAAGAAAACTCCTGTTATTTGCATTCATTGTTAAGGCGATCATCCCGCAAGTTACCGCGGCTGCGAAGTAGCTAAAGAGTTGCAAAAAAGACGGATTAAATTTATATCACAGAAATTAAATTTAACTAAGAAAAAGCCTAAAATTTCGCCTAAACGTATCTCAAAGCCAAAGCAGGCAACAATCAAAAAACAAATACCTCGGCCAACAGAAATACGATCGGATCTTGGACATTCAAAAACAAATGTACGAACTTATGCCCAAGCTACAGTACCCGACAAAAATATTTCACCAGACCCCGTTGTCAACGTTTTTTGATTATTCTTTCAAAACTTGAGGCTAGTATTTTATTTTTTATTTTCGACAGGCTAGTAAAGCTTGAATATAGTATTAGCAACAGACGTAATCTACCTTCAACATGAAAATATTTCTTAATATTCTTACGTGGAATGCCAATGGTCTTTGGCAGAAACTTGGAGAACAAGTATTATTTATGCCGGAAAAAGATGTCGACGTCTATTTAGAAGTCGAAACAATGCAAGTTTGCTCTATACAAGTCAAAAGCAGACAATCCTTTCTTAAGATATCTTCTGAATGTGAATGCGATTTGTTTCGTATATGATAATTTTAACATCTTATTGCACATTTTACAGAGCTTCGATAATAATTTTCATCTTTCTATTGAAATATTATTTTTAATAATTTGCAGAATTTATAAGAAAAAAAAATAAACTTAAAGGACAAAACGAAAAACGACCTCCAATATAAGAAAAAAAAGTATATCAGAAATTAAAGAAAAAAAAAATTGGCAATTGTTATTGAATCAATAGATTGATAAGTGAATATTCAAATAAATAAATAAATAAAAATTCAAAAAAAAATAAGTAAATACAAATTTAAATAAATAAATAATTAACTGAATAAGTAAATAAATGAAAAAAAAAAACCAACAAATTAATAAAAAAGGGTAAACAAACAAATAAATAAATATAAAATTAAACAAATAGATAAATGTAGAAGTAAATAAACTAATAAATAAAAAAAAAATATGTATGAAGGAAAGTAAATCAATAAACGTTATTAGACATTATAGTTAAAAATTACAAATATTAAAAAATAGAATATACAAATATCTATACAACAAAATAATGCAAATTCGTACAGCAATAATGAATAAACCATAAGTATTATTTAGTGGACATTTTAATTGAACGATATTAGGTTAGTTTTACAAGAAGATTGTCAGCGAAACTGAAGCTTGATTTGAATGTGTTGTTTAGTTTTAAAATTCTATCAGCTATCAATTCTACATTCGCTCTTTCGCGAATGTCAACGGTTGAGTGGTGCCAAGGTAAGTAAATCTAGCATTATTTTTAGCAGTTTGTTTTGCGATACTTGCAATTTTTGTATATGACACTTTGCGGAGTTGCCCCATACCTGACACCCATACAACCGAATTGCCTGAAAAAATTCTTTATGTAAAATTATTTTGTTGTCATAGGAAAGTAATGATTTTTTATTAATAAATGGGTAAAGCATCTTGATTCCTATATCTATTTTCTTTATAGTTTTATCAATGTGATCCTTAAAAGTTAACTTGGTTTCTAAATAAATACCTAGATCGAACAGAAGATTCCTCATTAATACTATTACCAGTGAATTGAAGGTTGCTTTTTCGGGTGAAATATATAACTTGTGTTTTCCCTTCATTCAATTTGATTTTCCATTGCCTAGAAGGCTTATAGGCCTTTCGGAAGACTTGCCAGCTTTCAATATTGGTACAACTTTTGCAAGTTTACAAATATCAGGAAAGTATTACATTTTAAGGCATGTATTTACAATAAGCGTGACAAATCGTATACCTGTTCTGGGCATCAGCTTGAAGTAGTTTTATTGGCATGTAATTTGAAAAATATAAATTCTATATCTTCTTCCGTAACAAATGAGATGGAAGAAGAATGGTGAACTGTATTGGATGAAAATGCTTGAATTGTGTTACTAACTAGGGTGCTGTGCTGGTATATACATCACCTAAATTTTGAGAGACGATATGGTTTTTGAAAAAGTGCGTTGGCTTTTTCGATATCCGTAAAGTAAGTGCCCGACGAGTTTTTTAGAAGGGTACCTGCCTGTTTTTATTTTTTTACTAATTTAACGATGTTCCAGAAGGGTTCATCGTTTTTATCAAATATATTAAGTTTATTGTTCCATTCTTTATTTCTGTGTTTTAAAATTTGTATGCCTATTTGTTTGCTCAGGTACGACATTTGGTGCCGGTATTTGGCGGTACCTTTGCCAATCTCGTCTACACTTATTACGCAGCTTAATTAGAGATAATATATGAGGGGGCAGTCTAAAACAGTAATTCTTTTTAGGGACTTTTGTGATACTCGCATCCACCGAGCTAATGTTCAGAAGAGTCTTTTACAAGGCAGTCAACTTCTTCCTTATTTAAAATGTCGTCAATATTCAGGGTGACATTTTTAAGTTTTGAATTAATCTCGGAACGAAAACTTGTCCAGTTAGCATTTTTTAAATCCTGAACGTATTGCACTCTTATTTTCCCTGAAAACGTGAGATTACATATTACCGGATTATGATCGGAGCTAAGTTCATTAAGTGATACTGGATTTGTTTTAAGACAAGGAACATTTGTAATAAATAAGTCAAGGACGGAAGGACTACCACGAGAACTCGCTGGAACGTAAGTTGGACTAGGAGGAAACAAGACAGAGATAGGCAATATAACAGAAAAAGCAGCAAGTAGGTTTTCCCAAGCATTTGCTCGAACACAACCCCAATTTCTATGTCTGGAATTAAGGTCTCCACCAATTAAGAAATCGGCGTTTAGTGTGAAAAGCCTTCTTAAATCGTTTTTGAAAATAACTCTATTCTCATCAGTAGTGCTTTTACGCGGAAAGTATACGCAACCTTTTGATTTCTTAGTTTTACTCCGAAATATTTTTTTATTGACCAATTTATGAACTGGGTTGAAAACAATGATCTTATAAGTCGAACTGAACTTATAACAATGGGTGATTTTAATATTGATTGGTTTGGTAATAATTTCAACTGTAAATCATTTAAAACTTTTATAAACGACAATGCATTATATCAAATTGCCTGTGAACCAACAAGAATATTTAAATCATTTCGTACACTAATTGTTTAAGTTATTGTGAATAATAAATTTAAAACTAAAGCAAAAGTAGCACCGCAGTAAAATGTTAGTGATCATGAGATCTTAATTAATAATTACAGTAGATACTTTATCAATAAAATCTAATGAGAAAAAGACTGTTAAAGTGTTTAAATATAATAGCGATACTATTTTTAATGAGTTAGGTTGTAAAACATTTACTTTAGAAACAATAATAATAACGTAGAAGATCTGGCAAAAGCATTTACTGGCAATTACATCGATACAATTAGTTAATTTGTGCAACATAAAATAATAAAAGACAAGCCAAATCAGTGGTTTAGTCAAATTTTAAGACGACTTAAAGCTGACAAAATAAGACTCTATAAGGTTGCTAAATGGTCGTCCGACAAATATCAGCTGGCACGAAATTATTTCAAATCTGCACTTGAAAAATCTAAGAGCAGTTACATCGACGGAAAAATTGTCAACGCATGTGATCAAAAGGCTATGTCGTCCTCTACATAGTCTTCTGGTCACATGCGTTGTCTGAAGCAATTGGTACTGAATGAGGATTCAAAATTAATCAAAGAAGTAAACTTTAATAAATATAAACACGAAGGTAACTTGGAAATAGCTAACATAATATATTATTACTTTGTAAATAGCATTGCGGACATAAGAAACCAAATTAATATTGTAAATTATGTCAATATATTAAATGCTTAGTATTATTTAAACTTTAAGTTTAAGTTGTTTAATAGTAACAAATTGAGGGACATAGTTAAAACTATGAAAAAAATTCAAACTTTGCTTCCACACTTTTGAACTCTGTGGTGGCATGTTGACAGAAATCCCAATACAAAAGATTAAAAATACAAAAAAGTAGAAGAATTAAGACCTGTCAATATGTTGCCACTAGAGAGTAAAATTTTGGAAAAAGTAGCGTATATTTAACTCCAGAAATATCTTGAATCCTATAATTTGATTTCGACTTACCAATCATGATTTCGAAAAAAACCATAATTGCGAATCTCTTGTTAACCTAGTCATAACTAAGTGGAAAACTTAAATGCATGAAAAAAGAACCATAGTTTCAGTTTTTCTAGACCTGAAACGGACCTTTGATACTGTAGATAGATATATTCTACTTCAAAAACTTGAAAAATATGTTGTAAGAGGAACTGAGCTAAACTGGTTCAGATCTTACTTAAATTGAAGAAAGCAACAGACCAAAGTAAACGGAGTGACATCTTCAGCGCTAAGTGTTGATTTGGTGTCCCTCAGGGTTCATCAATGGGAGTTTTATTATTTCTAACGTACGTTAACGACATGGAAAATGTGATTTTTGATTGCAAGTTGGTTCTGTTTGCTGATGATGCCTTATTGTTTACATCGTGTGTTTCTATTGATGATGGAGTTGAAAAGGTCAATTCGGATATGGAAAGACTTCAGCGATGGTTCGAAATGAATTTATTTATTATTTAATGTATTAGTGTTTTTTTATATATGAAACTTAATATGTTACCCTCTTATTTGTTTGAAAACCTAACCTATGTTAATCAAGTGCAACCTTATTTACGAATTTTATCTTCTAGAAACATGATTTTGTGCAAGGGTCTGCAAATATTTAATGGTTTACCAAATGCAATCAAAAATGTAGACAATTTGTATGAATTTAAAAAGCAAACTATTATTTTTGTGAAGCAAAGATTTAGATAGTAGGTTATATATCTTTAAATACAATGTTTATATAAAAAAAATGTAATTCAACCCCCACATTTCCACGTAACGTGTTCTGACAACAGGCATGAGCGAATGCTGAATTGATTTTTGATAAGAATCGCAACATCGCCACCAGTCCTATCGACTCTATCATTTCGGAAGCTTTTATATTGAGGTGTTGATAAATGTATATCTTGTTTGTTGCTTGACATTTTACTTGGAATGTTTCCAGAAATGTTGCCGGCAGTATGGTTGAGAGCGCTGCTCACATTGCAGTAGTCCTACTCCCACGCATTACGCGCTGCCGTTTGAGTATGAGAGGGAGCTTGAGAGCTAGTGCTGACGTTATTACTGCTCTCTTGATTACCGTTCCGGCGGAACGTCTGCTGTTGCTGCAACAAACAAAAATCGGACATAGAAGTGAATAATATGTGTTTCTGTTTATGGGATCTGTTATTGTTGAAAAAGGTTTTGGTCTGTGATTTTTCTCTGTTTCAGTGATTTTTCTTTCATCTCAGAATATTTGAGCCTTTTGGCACATGTTGGGACAGTAGACTTATGACAGCCGTTGCAGTTAACGCACTTGTTCGCGGCTGCACATCGTCGCATAATAAAGTCTTGTTTTGACTTCCGCAGATGGCACAGTAGGCTTTTACATAGCAATTACGCTCGCTGTCCGAACATTTGGCAGTTGTGACACTGAGTTAGTTTGCCTTTAATTTTTTTTGAATACTCCAGCTGACCTGAGTATGTAAAATAGACCGATATAATTTTTTTTAATTAGCAAGTCTGATCGAACTATTTTCTAGTGAAACTAGATAAAAAACATCACTATAACTTTCATATGTTTTTGTTATATTTTTAGTATTTTTATAAATTGTCAGTTTTCAGATTTCAGCTTGTCAAACACTGAGTTACAGGAAGCAATAGATTCACATACAATTTTTATCCCAATGTATATTCGTTTTATGCAATAGTCACTAATGTTAAGTGTTTTCATTAAACTATGAACGTAATAACTCGATTTTTTAAGGAGTTTGATTAGTGGTATATACACTTCTTTTTGCACTAACCGCAACTACTTTGTCCATATCTTCGCTGTTGTCACTGTCAGGTAGACATTGTAATGGACTCCAGTAATTAGCACCAGAGTCCTTTTTAGGTCCTACGCGTGACCTCGGTTTCGGGTGATCTATCGCGTTTAGATATTTTGAATAATTTCTAAATACACCGTGCAGAAAGTCAGTTAGAGATGTCATTCGCAGACTAAGCTCCTAGACGACTGTAGATATCGTCTATTTACTGCCCACCACGATGCAAGGTTGAGAAAATTGACTTTGAAAATTTGCTTAATTCCCTTGGACATCGGAACACTCTGAGGATCTGTAAGGTAGGATCAGAAAAGGTAGGATGTTTACCATATTACTGGCCAACTGATGTTAAGATAAACAAAAAAATAGAAAGCTATAGTAATATCAAGTTCCCATGGGAAATAAAAGAATTGGTTAGACAAAAAAGGAAAGCTCGAAAAAGATGGCACCAAACTCGTGCCCCGCAAGATAAATGCTATCAAATTCGACTAAAAACTTTAAAAACCAAGCAGTAGAATCTTATCTGCAAAGCCTAACCGCTGGAAAAGAATCGAATTATTCATTTTGGAAAGCAATTCAAGTCATAAAACGGCCAAAAACCGCTATGCCACCAATTAAGGTAACTCAAGACGTTTAGGCAAAAAGCAATAAGGAAAAAGCAGACGTTTTTGCCGCACATCTTGAGGAAACATTTAAACCATATGATGGTCCAGAAAACATTAATTTATTCGAGACTACGACCGATAGTAATCCAGTTAGATATGCAAGTGTTGCCGAGCTTAAACGGGAAATACAGAAATTAAAGCCTAACAAAGCTCCGGGTTATGACCTAATTACAGGAGAACTTCTTAAAATGTTGCCTCGAAAAGCATTAACTAAACTCCTTTACATTGTAAATGCAGCAATTAGATTAGAATACATACCAAGACAGTGGAAGGTCCAGGAAGGAACCAGGAAAATCATCGAATGAAATAAAATCTTACGGACCTATTTCACTTCTTCCAGTAATTTCAAAAGTTTTTAAAAGAATATTACTCGGTCGCTTACACCCCGCTATTGATCAGAAACGCCTTTTACCTGACCATCAATTTGGGTTTAGAAGTAAACATTCGACTGTGGACCAAGCTCATCGTATTACTGATGTAATTGAGAAAGCTTTTGAAGAAAAGAAAATTTGCTCAGTATTTCTTGTCGTGCCGCAATTTTTTGACAAAGTTTGGGATAGAGGCCTTCAATACAAACTAAGACAACTTCTGCTTGTCGTATCTTGAGCATAGACTCTTCAATGTGAAACTTGGAATTTAATATTCGGATTTCAATGAAATATTGGCAGGTGTACCCCAAGGACACTCTTGTACCTCCTGTTTACACGAGATATCCCGCAAGCAATATAATAGTTGCCACGTTTGCTGAAGATACAGCTATACTAGCAGTTGGCACAACAATAGAGGAAACAAATATGGAATTACAAAACGTTCTTAGCGATGTTAATGAATGGACAAAATCCTGGCGGATTGCACTTAACAAGATCAAATCGATTCATGTAGATTTTTCGTATAAACGGACAAACAATTTGCCAGTGTTTCTCAATACGGTTCGAATCCCTTTTGCAAATGAAGCGAGATATCTCGGTATGACACTCGATGCAAAATTAAAATGGAAGTTACATGTAAAAAAGAAATGCGAAGAACTTAAATACAAATACAGAGAACTGTACTGGTTACTCGGAAAATATACGAAGCTTAACCTTAACAAGCTGTTAATATACAAGTGGTCTGGACATTTGGTATACAACTATGGGGATGTACCAGTAAAACGAACCTAAATAATTTACAAGCTTTTGAAAACAAAACGTGCTCATAGTATGTTTTGAGATTTCCCCCAGCCTACGGAAAAAAAAATTCACTAAACAGAAAATCAAACTGAACCGTGTTAGAACTGCGAAGGTGTAAACGCCACGTTGACATTGTTAGCTTAAGATCGATTGCTTTAGTCGGTTCCCCACAAACAAATTTCCCGTCTTGGGTGAATTTCCTGCAGGGTGGATAGTGGTTTTCTATATCGTCGCCAACATAGAATTCGCTCTGCCTGACAGTGGAATATTGTTCGTCATCGACGTTTAAAAGTCTACAGAAGTTGTTCTTCCATATACTTATATCGACTGTGTCCACACCACGATATTTCCTTGTCCATCTCAACAGGATTCTGTTCTAACTTTGTATCCTTGGCTTTCACGTTTTAAACTTAATTTGTGGTCAAAGTTACAGCGACAGAACTTCGCCGAGTTAAGGCCAATCATAGTTTGCCCTCGTTTTACAATAGTACAATACTCTAGACTAGTGAACGCTTGACTTTTTCAACTGATATAAATAACTTTCGGATGTGATAGAATGAGCAACTAGGAAGCATACGACTATTCTTGACACACGTGCAGATGCAAAGATGACACTTCATTGTTTACTGCGATGCATCAAATTCCTCTATCCGAACTAACCACGAATCACTTTTTAAGCACGACCACATAACTTTACCACTACAATTTCTCATTTTTCTCTAAATAATTTTTATGACCCGATAAAGGAGCCGAGCTACTAACATTATTTGATACGAAATTATGACAAACCATTCTGTCAACGATGACAGAAACACATCGCGTTTTGACATTTGCCTATTCCACCTTAGGCGCTGTGGTACCACACCCGCCGCCACAAAAACATCCAGATTACGAGAGTCATAGTCCAACCCCCTTTTTTTGGCAATCTTCCAAATGAAATCTGCAGTCATGTTTTTTTATGTTTCTAAGTTTATTTTTTCTTCGCGTTACAACATGCAGTGCAGTGAAAATCGAATTTCGGACGTGCTTCTGCCCAACTCTGTCAGATTGTGGATACATCTCACGTCGTCCTGTTTAATTAAGCTAGACATCATGCGCCATTCACTAGTCGCACAAATGGGTGGTGTTGTGGGTCATTACGGTAATGGCTGAGAGGATACTTTTATTTAGCACTTACAATATTTGCGCATCCATTTGGTTTTGATTTGAATCAATAGTCATTGACACAGAGCCAAGTAAATGGAGCCACCTATTTATGGACACTTGTGTAAAGATAGCAGAATGACACAGTTGACTGATGCAAATTTCACACTCGCATTGTGTTGCGTCGCTTCAAATGCGTTATGGAGACAAGGCGATAGTTCTAATTCCACCTATTGCGGCTGGAGCCACGAGTATGACAGTTGAACATGGATGCCGGTTTTTTCATTTTCAATGGCCGTCGTATTCGAAGGAGCTGGGGAGATTTAAAAAAAATATTTGCATATTAAATGCTAGACAATAAAAGATAATAAATTCGACTACCTAATCATTATTCATTTGTGTGCATCAATTAATTGAGGCGAATTATGTAATTGCAAATCATGTTCGGCTTGTTTTGTGTGGGCAACACCATCGTCGCATTGCTGTCAGTAGTTGCGGTTTCTACTGCTGACGTAGTTTGTTCATTAACCTGTTGCGCTATAATGACACATCATGTTGGGATTAACTTTATAAAAAAGAATATGTATTCAAGGGTGCAAGTGAAAAATACTCGGAAATATGTACTATGTGACATTAGTTTTAGGAAATATTCCTGATATACAATGCGCGTAAAAGAGCTACAATTCGCTGTGTGAAACGTTGAATACTGTATCCCATGTCATTTTTTAATTAAACGTCATCTAAATATGGGTGAAATATAGCAAATGAGATTGTCTCAATATGTTGATTATCAAAATTTCTTAACGTTTGACCAAAATCGACGTTTTGTTCTGAAAGTGTCACTGCCCGTGGGTGGAATTTAGAAATATGTATTCTTGTACTGAATCTAGGGACACAAATCTAATATACCATATTTCATTATAACGGGTGTTTTTTTAGAGGTTGGTTTTTCGAATAGAGATAAAACTAATATTTTGTGGACAAATCGGGCAATTGTAATGTCATTTTTGTTCAGTTTGGTTTGCCATTTCATCATGAACAGGTTGACAAATAAAGAAGAATAGCGATAAAACTAATATTTTTTTTCTAATCGAGCAGCTCTAACGTCATTTATGTTCAATTTAGTTTGCCATTTCTTCATGAACAGGTTGCCAAGTGAACAACGCTTGCAAACCGTGCAAATTTATTTCGAAAATAATGGTTCAGTTCGCGAAGCTTACCGCAAGCTCCGTCCATTTTATGGTCGACATAATCTTCCATCAGAGCAATTAATTCGGTTAACCATGGATCGTTTTTGCACTACGTTTACTCTATGTGATAGTACGCATCCGCAGAGACATCGAACAGTGCGCACCGAAGAAACAATTGCCGCTGTAGAGCAAAGTGTTAAAGAATACCCGAATGAATCGATTCGCCACTGTGCACAGCAATTGGAGCTTAGTCCATCAACTTTATTGAAGGTTTTGCGCAAAAAACTTGGCTTACGACCTTACAAGATCCAGCTTGTGCAAGAATTAAAGCCGCGAGACCATGCAATGCGTCGTGATTTTGGTGTATGGGCCGAAAATGAGATTGATCTCGATGCTGATTTTCATCGCAAAATTTTGTTCAGTGATCAGGCTCATTTTGGTTGAATGGCTATGTCAACAAGCATAATTGCCGCATTTGGAGTGAAGAGACGCCATTACAACCACAAAAACTGACTGTTTGGTATGCTCTATGGGCTGGTGGAGTCATTGGGCCATACTTCTTCCGAAATTATGCTGGAGAGTTAGTTACCGTTAATGGAGACCGGTATAGAGACATGACATTGACATTGACATCACAATAATTCGCACATGAATGCAACCACCTACAGACACATAACAGCACTGGCGACTGAGTCCATGAGCTGGGATAGAGCAATACATTAATACAACAGAGAGAGACAGATAGACACATAGAAGGAAAGCCATATAACATAAACCTACGTGGCACAGAGGAGACATAGATTTATATTGTCTCTTGTTATCGCACAGGTGGTCTCAGACAAGCTGCCGATTTTTGTAGAAAAACAATGCTGCCGAAGCTGGGGCTTGAACCAGCAACGTTTGGCTTAGCAGCCAACTGCGCATACCTCTGAGCAATGGCCACCTGCACGTTGCAGAGCATTTATCACAATTTATGTACTGGCGAAATGCATTGCTCTAGTAATTAACGAAGACAAGTTACAACAAATTACTGTCGACGCACAACAATGTTGTCAATGTTGATAGCAACAACTTTTAGGTAGTTCTAAAGTTCATCCCTAAAAGGAAGCCGATGCTATTTCGGTTTAGCAGTGAATTACTGGAGGCAACGTACCCAAGGTTGAAGAGAATGCAAGGATGTCTTACCCATCAGTGATCCTCAACGTGTCCAGACCTCGTTGACTAATCTAACTATTTTCTCTGTAGTCAAGAAAAACCAACAGTTATAGCAGTCTGCTAAGAGTTTACAGTCAAGCTATCAATAGTTGCAACATGAAGACTGAGACTCTGAGTTGGTAGATATTAGCCAGTTGTAACCGATTGTATAATTCGGCTTGGCTAACAAATAATTCCCAATCGCCAGGAGTATTATTGTTTATCTGTAGATCCACGAAGAAAAGGCAAAAGGCATATCAGTATACCTTACATTACCCTTATTTGTTTAAATGACCTTATATGAAATACATGGTTGGTTATTTCAACGAGCATTGTATTTTCCTCTTTAAGTTTTAAACACATGAAAGACAACTCCCTTTGATATGTTAGTAATTTTATTCCCGACCCATTACGTACGTATAATACCTTCAAAGAGAATCGTCTGATTTGATGCATAAATTCACATGTAGAGTAGGTCACATAAGACACAAAGCCAAAAAGAAGAACAAAAACAAATCGAAAGAAAAGAGCAATCGAAGCCATGGAAAGCATGACAATGCACAGATAGAAAACGACACACTTTCAAGTGCACAAAGAAGAAGACAAAACACAGAAATATATGGCATACAAGCATTTCACGGAAATGATTGCATCAAGGAAAGAAAAAGGATCTCCGACCTGCAGAGCAGAATAGAAAATCTCTGTAGTTTATTTCTCATCCAAGATAAAGAAAAAAAAACTACTCAAAATACTGCAAAGGGGTTTTTTTTAATAAAAATATATGCATTCAGGATGTAATTTCCCATTATTATTGTGTTAATATTTTTTTTTACATAATGGAGAAGTGAATTCCCACAGAAGACCATAACATTTTTCTTCTCAACCGACAGACACCAAATTTCTGCAAGATTTTCGTGTATACCCTATGAAACATGCAGTGGTTCAGGTTTTTGCGGTTTCGACTTGAAATTGGCGCACATCAGTCGGTACCGTTTCGCGGTTTTGTTTCCCTCTTTTAAATGTTTTCTGTCTGGTGAAGATGAGATGCAGATATGTTTTAATACCTAATCCCATAGTACATAAGGTTTTTAAAATAAAGTAATTATTTTGTTAGATATACCTAGCAGAGTCGATCTAGCCATGTCCGTTCGTCTAAAAAAATTTGGAACATGAACTTTCTGTTCGACAAAATAGAACAATCGTAAAAAAATTAAATTTTAAAAATTTGTTTGGTAAAAAACTTTGATCTAAGGATGAAATGGAATACGGTATACAACGATTCGCACTGCTAATTGTAGGCTTCTCATACAGTTATATGCTATATATTAGAATACATATTAGTTTTAATTCATAGTTTATAACATTTACAATTTAGTTAGATATAACTACCTACAGGTATATCCATATAGAATCGCTTCTTGAGTCAATTTAAATTTTGGCTTCTAATCATGAAATTTCCTACACGTATTCCTGACATTGACATCACAGTACTTCGCACATGAATGCAACGAACTACAGACACATAACAGCACTGGCGACTGAGGCCATGGGCTACTCTTATTCTTTGTTTCTCCCGGAGAACAGTATTCGCTATTGAAATGCGACCACGTTCTTTTCCCGCAAAACCTCGGTAATACTCATATACGTTTACGTCCATTGATTATTTACCCACGACCATTTTTTTTGGGGCGGTTTCATATAAAGAACTATTTGTATACTCTACCCTATACCCTATAATGGGCATGGCGCTGTACAGCTCGTATAGTTCTTGGTTGAATCTTCTTCTCCATAGCTCGTCAACGAAACGGTACTGAAGATTTTTCGAAGAATTTTCCTCTCGAAACTATCAAAAATCTCTACTTTTGATACGGTCCATGCTTCAGCGCGGTAGAGCAGGGCTGGGATGATCAGGGCCTTATACAGGATTTCCGTAGTAGTTCGAGTGAGGGTTTTACTACTAAATTGCCTATTTCGCCCGATGAAACAATGGATGGCAGGAGTATTTCTTCGTTTAATTTCTGACGAGATGTTGTTGTCAGAGTTGATAGCGCAGCCGAGCTAGACAAACTTCCGTACTGCCTCAAATTTTTATCTCTCTATAAAGACGTTCTGTTCAATTCGTCGATGTTATGTGTACTTCCGTGTTGACAGCATATACTTCGTCTTCCCCTCATTTACTGCTAAACCCATTTTCGTCGCTTTTTTCTCTATACTAGCAATCGTGGCTGTGACATTACGTTGAGTCCTACCAATGATGTCAATATCGTCAGCGTATTCTAGTAGTTGCCTCTGGCGTTGGCTCGGCAGTTTGCACAATCCGCATCACTTTGCCTAAATCCTTTTTCGGTATCGAATGTGTCGGTGAGGTCTATTCCGATCTTGATGGACATGCGAGAATTCACCATCTTCAAACTACACAAACGGACCAGTTTGGGCGGTATACCATGGCTCTGTATAGTTCGTCTCTATAAATGCTGTCGTATGCGGCTTTGAAATCGATGAATAGATGGCAGGGTATCGATTTGGACTTCTTGGCTTTTTCCCAGGATCTGCCGAAGTGTTAAGATATGATCAGTTGTGGACTATTCAGGTCTAAAACCACACTGATATGGCCAATTAGGTTATTAATAAACGGTTTCCGGCGTTCACATATTACGGCAGATATGATCTTGTAGGCGATGATGAGGAGGGTCTCCTTTTTTGTGGATCGGGCAAGTGAAGCTGTGGTTCCATTCTTCAGGCATACTTTTCTCCGAATAGATTGGAGTTGGTGGATGTTACTTATCAATTCATCTCTGCTGGCTTTAAAAAGCTCAGCGGAATGGCCGTCATTTCCGGCAGCCTTATTAAGCTTCAGTTTAGATATTGCTAACTTTTACAAAAGTTGGGATGTTGGCAGTTTTCGCGCTCTTTGCCAATATACAGTGCTTCGTTCTGCCTGACAGCAGAATGTTGTTCCTCATCGCCGTTTAACAGTCTGCAGAAGTGGTTCTTCCATATTCTCAGCATCGTGTTTTAACTGTGTATTTCATTGTTCATCTCGACATTCCGTTCGAGTTTTGTATCCTTGGCTTTGACGTTTTACACTTTGGTAAAACTAGCGAACATTGTTCCTGGAATGGTATCTCTCTATATCTTCGATCGCGCGCTTTTCTTGCTCTTTTTTCTGAAAAACCTTTCGTCTTCGCCTGCAGCTTAGCCTTGCAGACCTCGTTCTTGCCTGCGAGCATCTGTCAGCATTCCTCATCAAACCAGGCGTTTCTTGCTGGTGGGCTCGAGAAACCTTGCACATAAGTTGCTGGTTGCGGTTGATCTTGTGGCCTGTTGGCATCTTTGCCATTTATCTTCGACATTCGAAGTTGATGGCATGGTGTGAATCGAGAGGTTAAGGGGTAAGCATTGCGCGAAGGTCTTGGCGGTCTTTTGCGATTGCAGTTTTTCTACATTGAATTGTTTCACAGTTTTCTAGATTTTCCGCTTTTCTTCATGTACGGGCGGCCGGCGTTGAGATTGTCGTCGCGTTCACCTTTTCCAAAACTTCAGGGGTAACATTCGTTACAGTGCTGCCGGCCTTGTCCGTCGTTTAATCTGTTGACGAATATGTTATCGTCTCCAACTTCGACACGGATGTGTTGATATAGCTTTTCCGGAGCATAGTTTTATCTGGATATTTTCTCATTGCAACGAAGGAAAGATGTAATTTCTTGTGTCTTTGCGCTGTTCTTCAATGCTACTGCTTGCTGGTGATTTTTCATAATTTACCTTTACGCTGCACAATTTGCAAAGAAGTACTTTTCCATCGGTAGAAAAATTATCTTTTCCTAACTGAATTTGAACAAGAAATGATTGAAATGTCTGAGGAAGACATCAACTTTACTAATTTGCTTGTCTATGCCGGATAAGGCTTATGTAAACAAGCAAAATTGGAGTATATGGAGGGACTATAATCCAGTACAAATATTAACCTAAATGCAATAAGTGGGTAACTTTCCATACTTTTGAGAAATCAGCAAAAATCGTTTTGCGTCTTTCCTAAATGACTTTTTGAAGACCTATTTCCGACCTACTTTTTTGTATTTCTGAGATTGCTAGAAGATATTTTGTTTACTGTGACACTGGTTGAAGTTGAAAGTGTGAAATTGCGACAAATATCGGGTTTTTCAACAGGGACGCTACAAAGGTTGAGCGACAGGGACAGCAAACGACGCCATATTTCTTGCCGCTCTTTTGACATTTCTCTTTAGTAAGGTTTGCCATTTCATGATTGAAGGATCGTATACAACAACGAGTCGAAATTATTAAAATTTACAACCGAAATTTTCGAAATCAGTGGCCTCAACGTTAAGAGCGCTACGTCCAATTTATGGTCGTCATAATCGTCCTAGCAGATCAAAAATTGAGCGTCTATTGGAAAAATTTGAATCCACAGGCACAGTACAAAATGTTCCCGTGCCAGTGAGACAAAGACCACCAGAAGCGTCGTATGTTCGTGAATTGGGCAGAGCAACAACTTGAAAATGATTCGGATTTTCATCGAAAAATCATCTTCAGCGATGAGGCTCATTTCTGGCTGAATAACTTCGTCAATAAACAAAATATGCGGTATTGGTCAGGCAGCAATCCACACGTACTCCATGAGTCATCATTGCATCCTAAAAAAATTACGGTTTGGTGTGGTTTATGGGCCGGCCGGCGGCGTCATTGGGCCCTACTTTTTCCGTGATGATCAAGACCGGCACGTTACTGTGAATGGGAATCGCTACCGTTCAATGATAACCGAATTTTTTGGCCCCAATTGGATGATATGGACTTGGAAGACATGCGGTTCCAACAGGACGGCGCCACAAGCCACACAGCGAATGCCACAATCAATTTATTGGTCCAGTCGCTTGGACGCCTCGGTCGTGCGATTTGACGCCGTTAGACTATTTCCTGTGGGGCTACGTCAAGTCTATGGTCTATGCCAACAAACCAACGACGATTGATGAACTTCGTACGAAGTCGAAAATTGGGTTCAGTGTCTGGACTTCTGCAAGCGTGCTCGTGGTGGCCATGCAAAAGAAATCGAGTTCCATACACAATGGCATCGAACGTACTTTCACAGGAATAAAGAATATCATTGATATCCAAAACCGTTTTTGTATTATTTAAAAAAAAAAAGTTTTTAGCGCTCTTATTAAAAAACCCTTTATATATTGGTATATAATTATTTTTTGAGAAAAAAATATTAAAACGTTTTATCTAATACCCAGTGGGTGGCCGCGGTGTCATGGTAATGTGTTCGCCTGTTTAACCCCATCAAAAGTCCATGTATGTTTTAAATACAAAAAAAAGGTCGGTTGTTACTCCTAAAAGTATGCACCATCTTGAAATTTCTTCGAATTTAACGAACACAAAAAACAGTGACTCCCCGAACTTAGTTGGACACCACCCGTGGAGTAAGTTTCCAGTACATCCAAAATCTTTTCCTATTACTCTCTTTCTTCTCCTTCTCTTACGCTCATACTGGGGTGAAAGCTGTTTTCGAAAATTGACGTTATTTGTAATTTTTATGTCAGGTACCGTTAATATAATGGCCAAATATAAACAATGGCCAGAAAAAACGTCGATACGAAGTTTAAAAAAATCGGTCTTGCCGTTTAGGCTGTAAGTACCATAATAGACGGACGGACGAAATTTCAAAACAAACTTTTTGAAGTTCCGCCATCATCGCTATGTTAGAATCAATCAAAATATCGAGGTTGATTGAAAATTTTTACAAAAACAAATAAAATGAATGATTACAAAATTGTTATTTCAATTTCCTAACTATGTACCTAAAATTTGTTAACAACAATGACAAGTTGCTCAAGGTTTATTTCGCTTGTTCGCTAATTGCTATAAACTCTTCTACAGTGGAATTATGGAAGGTGAACTTTATGCAGCAATGATGATTTCGCAACAGAAAGGAGAAAGAGATTTTATTGTAGCTGCTATTAGATACAATGTTTATAAATATATAGGGTGTTTTTTTTGTGGTACAAAATTTTGAAATCGAATAAAACAAAGATGGTTTTTTAAATGACATGAAATTTATTTTATTCTAAACATAATTCAAATATGATTTCTGGCATATGACCGCCACGGCTGTCACGGACCTAGTCTAACCTGGAGGTATAATTTTTTATGACTTTTTCGAAAATTTGTGGGCGTATATCGGCAATAACGTGGGGAATATTGTCCTCCAAGTCGTCAATCGTTTCGGGCTTATCGGTGTAGACTATCGACTTCATATATCCCCATATAAAATAGTCAAGCAGTGTTAAATCGGACGATTTTGGAGGCCAATTCAAAGAACCAAAACGAGAAATTATGCGCTGAGCGAACGTTTTCTTCAACAAATCAATTGTGGATCGAGCTGTGTGACATATTGCGCCTTCTTGTTGAAACTTCAGCTTCTGCATTTCATGGTTGTTCAATTGATGAACAAAAAAGTCAGTAATCATGGCTCTTTTGCGGTCAGCATTGACTGCAACGTTCTGGTCATCATCGTTTTTAAAAAAGTACGGACCAATTATCTTACCAACCCATAAAGCACACCAAACAGTCATTTTTTTGATGAGGTAAAGGTGTACACTTGAGGATTTCCATCACTCCAAATACGCGATCATTTGGCTTCAATTCTTGCACGAGTGTGATTTTGTAAGCACGCAAACCAAGATCTTTCCGCAAAATCTTCCATAAAGTGGACAGACACATATCCAATTTCTGTACACGATGGCGGATAAACTAATTCGGGTCTTCCTCTACGCTGCGCTCTTCAGCAGCAATGATTTCTGTATCGAAATCTCTGTGCATGTGTATTATCATTAAGAGTAAAAGTGGTGCGAAAACGTTACATACCTACTTAATTGACAGTCTATATTGCATCATTCCCTTCGAATTTCGTAACTATAAAAAAGATAATTAATTTCAAACGGGGGAAAGAAGACATAAAGAAGTTGTGGAAACTTTTAGAATAGGAATTGAACAGTATTGTACCACTTACTGGTGTCAATATTTGACTGGAATCCACTTCGATAATTGTTGTTCTCGCAGGATGTGGATCCTTATATGTGGATTGTATGTGTAGCCGAGTGGGGGAATACAGTCCCCAAGCTTGGGGATTGATTTATTCTTTATTAGCGCACAGCCTACGAAGATTCTTTGGAAAATATTTTAAATACAACTACCAATGTGTATAAGATAAGATATAAAAAATTAAGGAAAAAACCCACAAAAGAAAGGTAGTAACTGAAAATGATGACTTAAAATTTTACATTAAGCATGGAAAACATAAATGAAGCGTACAAAGGTGGGAAACACTAAAGCGACCCACAGACACCACACTTGTGCCTGCGCATGTGTCAGTGCGCAGAAATGTGTGCTTTCTTATTTTTTAATTCATTTTTATTTTATTTTTCTTAAAACTAACTTACATGCTAAACAAAAATTCATGAACAAACTAGCTTATTTATCAACTACTTAACTAACTTACTTGCCCTATGCGGGCGCCCTAAATTATGCGATAACTTAATTCTAATGCCTTTCTGCCTATTATCTAATATATAAATATAGAAGTAACACAATTTTTACCAAGAAAACTTTGAAAAACTTTGTTCCTTGTCTTGTTTTTATTTTATTAAAACTTACATACTAATTAAAACTACTTATCGACTAACTTAAACTACTTAAAATTAAAGTCCCCAAAGATGAGACTATTGTTCGAAGCCATCGCTCTTGCAGCGTGAAACCGAATGAGTTTCACCAGAAAATTGTCTATTCTGTTTATGTTGGCCCCGTTGTATAGGACCTGGTTGGAATAGTATTTTGTGTAGTCAGATACTGGTGTTCTGTGAAGTCCAAGGCAGCTCCTCAGACACTGCCTCTCAAACACCCGTATCTTTTCCATTTGAGATGGGACAACGTTGAACCACACCGGGCACCCATAGGCAATCATCGGCCTAATGAGGGTCATGTAGCAAATCACCTTCACCCTGCTGTCAAGACGACTGCTATAAAACAATCGTCTTGTCAGGGCAAATGCTCCCCTAGCTCTAGCCAGAGCAGCATCTACATGTCTTCCGAAATATAGATACTGATCTAACCAGATGCCAAGGTACTTTACTACACTTTTACTCGCCAGTGGCTGTCCGTTTGGTCCAACGATCACCAGCTTTCGCCAGTTCTTTCTCATATCCCTAGAGGCCCTATAGACAACGGTGTCCTAAACAGGAAGTTGATTTTCAACTTCCAGTCCTCACAATATCTCTGGATCTTGTCGAAGTCCCGCTGCAGAAGTCGAATAACTTCGACAGTAGAGGCTGTTCTGTACGCGATAAGATCATCCGCATACGCAATTGCCTGAGTAAGACTACCTATCATCTCACTGGTGTAAATGTTGCAGACCATTCTTAATGAAAAATTCTGTGGTAGAAGTTACATTGCCACTTTTGACAACAAACGTTCTACCAGTCAGCATGTCATGAATCATATACAGCAGTGGTTTACTTATGCCAAGTCTGGTCAGCTTTAGATAGAGGTCCTCTAACCATACGGTGTTAAAAGCCTTCTCTAAATCAACCAGACAAAGCCAAAAAACGGTGCACGGGTGCATGTGCACCGTTTTTTGGCTTTGTTCCATTGTATATCAGAGACTAGTTTGGAGGCGGCATGAATACAGTCATGTCCAGCCTTGAAACCAAACTGGTTCTCTGGTATAATATTATTGTCCTCAGACCACTTGAACAGTGCTCGATTGAGAATCTTTTCGAAAACCTTGCTGATACTCGTTTGATGGCGTTTGCCAAGTTTTCGTCATCAAACCGGGTGAAACCACGGTTCTCAGATCGCCATTGCGTTATGTCGTTTCGGAGATAGAAATGATGAAGCAGGGCATTGTTTTCCAGGACGCGGTTCGGCCGAATGCTATCATTCACCTTATACACTTCCTGTAGGACAGCCCCCACTGCCTCCACTTTCTCCTGAGGATCTTCAATAACATAGAAATCGTCGTCGAAGACGGCTTCCCCCGGATCAATTCCTGCTGTCAAAAGTATGTTTGTATTGTCAGTTGTTCGTTGGAGCTTAATACACGGAAGGTCGTTATGACCTTTCCTCCTAAAGATCTTATTAATTTGTGGAAACATACTCGGTTCGCTGGAATTTACGGCCCAAATTCTGTTATTCCAAAACAAATTAATGGACAACCGCTAGTTCTCCTTGATCAATTATTTGATTTTGATCGACGCCTTCAGTGTGCTAATCTCCGGGTCGCGTGGGTTTGTCAGTCGTCTGTACAAGAGTTTAAGTCTTGTCAGAAGTCCGCTTTTTTGTCTGTGTAGTGCGTCAATGGTCGCGTTTCTGTACGTAGATGTTATGTCATGTTCTTTGTATTTCGGTATCGTCCTGTTCATTGTTCGTTGAATCGCTTCGTCCATTTGTTGTAAGTATTCGTCGATTTCATTGTTTGTTAGGTTTCTGTTGTTTGGTGGTGAAATGGCCCTCGAACGTAGTTCTCTTGATCAGGCTTTGGTGAAGCGAGGCCGGCGCATCTTACCGTAGTTGTTAGAATGCACAGGCACATACTCCTCCAGCGCCACAAGCTCGTTCGGAAGCTGTATTACGGCGGCGAGTCCGCAGTGATCACGGGTGTTGTTGACCTACTCTGTTAGTAACTGTCAGTCTTGTGTCTAGCAGTAAAAGGTCGAGGAAAGCACCGCTTCTCGGAAAAAATGGCATATCTGTGGCGAGAATGTCGATCCTATATTCGACATTGTAGTGGACCATCCAATTGTAAAGATGGTTACCCCGAGGATTTTGTAATTGATTTCCAAAATATTCGTGTTTGGCATTTAAATCTCCGGATAAAAGATAAAAGTTCTCCACTGAGTTCAGTCTTAGAGATTCGAAAAGTTTTCCGAGCTCTGTTGTAAAAAGTGTAGACTGAGGTGCTTCCGGTGCGTAGGCCGCTATCACATACAGTCGCTTCCCTTGTTGGAGAGAAATGCATATGAAGTAGGCTTCCAGCAGCCGCAATCGGCGCACTTCACCACTATATATGACCTTATAACTAATGCCTTTTCGTATAAAGATAGCGACTCCGCCTCCTTGAGTGGAGTTGGGTCGGTCCCTTCTTACGATATTGTAATTACTATTAGTCAATTTATGCTTCTGGTTTAGCTTAGTTTCGTTAGCTATAAGCACATCGGGACTTTGGTCTGTAAGCAACTTTAAAAGATTAGCTCTACGTTCGATCCTAATCAGTGAATTTACATTCAAAGACAGGTTCTTTAAGGGTCTCTCTGACAGCGCGCCCATTACGATCTAAGTTGCGTTAAGCTCGGCAACAAGGAGTAGATATAGTCAACAAATCCGCATCCACTGCTGGAGCCTGAGGCACGGGAGCCTGTCTGGCTTCCTTAGGTGGATGGTGTACCGTTTTTCCCTTTCCTGACGCCATTTGGGCGTAGTAAATTTGGGGATTGACGGACATTGAGGGAGGACGAACGGCTGGCTGATTTGCCACTACCGTTTGCTTCGCTTTTTTATTTATTTTAAGTTGCTTAAACTTTGGACAGCCCCGATAGTTTGCGGGGTGCCCGCCGCCACCGCATAGTGCACATTTAAGCAGGGTCATATCATTGACCCGCTCCTTTCCTAACCTACACTCTTCTATGTTGTGGTTCTCTCCACACTTAACACAGCGTGACTGCATTTCGCAGTTGGCTGAGGCGTGGCCGAACCTTTTGGCAACGCATGCATTGAAGCATGCTGTCACCTCTTTTTAATTTTTCCCAACGTACAACCTGGAAGTTGAGGACTGAGATACTCCTCAACTTTTCCATTTTGCTTTGGGGCGATAGCTGCACTAGGAAGATCGGTAGTTTCCGATTCTCCCGTCTGGCCTTCACTGTGGTGAATGGCTTTACACCTACGACTTCGAGCTCGTCCGTCGCTACTTGGCGGAGCTCACTTAACAGCGCCTGCGGATCCGTTGACGAATTTAGGCCCTTTAAGACAACCGTCTGGCACTTTTCTACTTTCGGAGTAAATGTGAAGAACTCCGTTGTGGTGTCTGCAAGCAATTGCTTAACTATTTTATAGTGCTCCACTGTTAGGCAGTGGATAGCATGCCTATCTTGACTTAAACGTTTAATACTGAAATTGTTACCTATGGCCGACTTACTTATTTCTATCGTCTCGTTTAGGTCCATCTTGTATGTATGGGTGGCACTTTTTCTTTCTTATTTTGAGGCGGCTGGGGCTGCTACTGCTGTTGTTGTTGCTGCATCTGCTGCTGATGTTGTTGTTGTTGTGGCTGCTGATTCTGCTGTTCTTGTGGCTGCTGTTTCTGATGTTGTTGTTGCTATTGATTTGCTTGCTGTTGTTGCTGGGCTTGCGGTTGCTGTTGTTGCTTTTGTGGCAGAGTTGTCGGTAGCTGTTGCTTTTTTTTGTTGTTGTACTTCCGGCAGTGGCTGTGGTTGTTGGGCTTTTTGTATTGTCGCCGTTTTACCACTTGTTTTTGCCACTGCCGTTTGTTGTTGTCGTTTCGTTTCTTCGTCGCGGGCTCTTTTTACTCGCTCCCGACGCTCTTCTTGCTTCTTTTTCAACGCTAGAACTAGCGGTTCAAGTTGGGATTTTATATTTTTTATGTTCTCCTCAACAATTTTTTCTTCTTCATCTTCATCGTCCGTTGACAGCACCGCAAACCTCTTGCTATCATCGGTGGTATATCGCCCTTCCCCTTCATCGGACATGTAGGATATTTCCTTTACTTCATCTGATGGAGAGGCCAGTTGTTGTTGTAATGCTGCCGCCGAAGTCGTTGCTAACTTCGTCGTCCCCCACGCTTCAGCAGGCAGCATGACTGAAGCTGTGTTTGTACGCCGTTTCGGCGTACAAACTATTTTTTCTTTCTCTTTATTATTGGTCCCGTAACTGCTGGGCTATCTTTCGATAGCCCCGCTACTTTTCTAACTTCCATCTGTCTATTCTCCCACTCGATGAAATTTGTAATTTCTCTGTTGTGGAAAAATGCTTCAAGTATTTCCTTACTGGGGCGGGCCTTGAACGCCGCACCTCTCGCCTGCCCGTCTGACGCCACTACTCGTCCGTCCACGGACCACTTGCTAAAGCACTTTCTTCTTTATTTTAATTTTTTGTTTAAAAACAAAAAAAAAGAGAGAACAAAAGTGTACGCCCCGGTCGGGAATCGAATATTTTGCCTTTAGGCTTAATTTTGTCGGTTTTTTGGTTTTATATATAATTTAAATTTACAAAGAAAAAATAGAAAACTTTGTTTAGTGACTTTCTTTTGTTTTATAAAAAAGCTTATTCTAGATTATAACTAACTTAAGACTACTTAAACTACTTAAGCCTAACTCAAAACTACATAAACCTAACTTAAGACTTATTAACTACTTAACCTAACTTAATTATAATCGAGGTGGCGAGCCCTCGTTGCGCATGCCCCGAGGGGTCGCCATCCTGATTGCGTCTTTCGGTCCCACGGCAGCCTGCGTTCAACCATATTGTACGCCAATATGGTGCACAAGCCCCACCCCAGACCTTGTCCATAATTTTAAAATCTTATCTATGGAGTTGGACTAAAAGTCCGCAAAGTCCTGAGGAAGTACCTTCCTCATATAGCCACCAGAATTCAGTGCGCTGTTTTGAAGCATCGATCCTATCGCGATCCGATACCGCCGTGCTAAAGCGGAGGAGCTCCGGAGCATTGTCGACGTACCCGTCGCGTATAACGTCGTTGCGATAATATTTTATGTACTCGGAGTCCAGCGTTAGGTACAATCCTAAGCAGGTTTTTTGGAAATTTATCTTCAATTTCCAATCATCGCAATATCCCTTCATGAGATCAAAGTCACGTTGCAATAGTATGTTGGTGACTCCGATTTTCGGACCTGATCTGTACGCCACTAGATCATCTGCGTACGCTATAGCGTGTCTGAGAGAACCTACAAGATCACTTGTATAAATGTTAAACAATATCGGGGAGTTCACCGCCCCCTGTTGTTAACCGTTTTTAATTTCAAATACTTTACTCGAAGTTACGTTGCCACATTTGACAACGAACTTCTTTCCCATAAGCATTTCATAAACCATATATAGCATGGGTTTCCGCATGCACATACGGTGTCGAAGGCCTTTTCAAAGTCAACCAGACAGGCCCCTATGCATTGTCCTTTGGATTTATTCCATTGGATGTCGAAAACTAGTTTCGACTCGGCATTAATGGTGTCATGCCTCGCTCGAAAAACAAACTGATTATCCGGAATAATTTTGTTTTCCTCAACCCACTTAAGCAGAGCTCTAGTGACTATCTTCTCGAATACCTTGCTTACATTCGGCAGAAGGCTTATTGACCGAATATTTGCTGGGTTTGTTTTGTCCTTGTCCTTTTTGGGGATAGGATGTACCACCGCCGTTTTCCAGTGCACCGGATAATGTGTATTATTCAGTGCGTTGTTGAACAGGGTGGTGAAGGTATCGACTGCTTCTATTGGCAGGTGTCTCAATAAAGTTCGGGACACCGTCCTATCCTGCCGACTTTTTATTTTTCAGTGATACCAAGATGTCCAAGAGTTCATCTTTTTGAACGAACAGCATCAGGCTATTGGCAACTATGCCATTGGAAAAGTTTTCGTCATTGAATACGGAAAAACCGTGATTTTCAGATCGCCAAGCTGGAAGTTCAGTGCGCAGATAAAAGTGATTCAGAAAGGCTCTTTCCTCAATATCGCGATTTGGGCGAACAGGATTGTTCACCGTATACACGGTCTCTAAAATAGCGCCTATCGAATTCGCCTTCTCATGAAGATCTTCGATCGTGAAAAACCCGTCGTTCGAGTCAACGTTTTCCGGACTTATACCAACAGCCGTGAGTGTCTGTCTGTTTTCTGTCGTTTTGGAAATTTGGACACATGGAATGTCGTTATGATCTTTTCGCCTGAATATTTTACTTATTTGAGGGAACATATTCGGGCAACTGGTTTTTATAGTCCGAATTTTGTTGCCCCAGTACAAATTTATAGATTTTCTGTAATTCTCCGATATTAATTTTTTAAGATTTTTGATCAGTGACTTCAGTGTCCGAACCTCCCTGTCTTGTCTGTCTGTGAATTGTCTACGCAGCCGTTTAAGCCTCGAGACCAGTCTGCTTTTGTGTCGGTGGAGTGCATCGATTGTTGGCGTTCTATATTTCTCCGTCTAGTCGTCAGAACTAGCTATCTTAGGGACAGCTAGATCCATTGACCTTGTGATATGATTATGACAAACTAAGTTTGTACTCAATCATATTTTGCTCCCGCCATTTCTGAAGCAGTCGACCTCTATTGTTCGCGATTGTATTTCCCCAAGCCGAATGCTTAGCGTTAAGATCACCGGCAAAAAAGTAATAATTTTCAGCCGATTCAAGCTGTAGGCAACGAAAAAGTGTCTCGAGCTCTGCTATAAATTGAGTTTGTTGAGTTGCTTCAGTTGCATAAAGCGACAT
This sequence comes from Rhingia rostrata, assembly GCA_949824845.1. Classification (NCBI taxonomy): domain Eukaryota; kingdom Metazoa; phylum Arthropoda; class Insecta; order Diptera; family Syrphidae; genus Rhingia; species Rhingia rostrata. Next base: position 83,883,974 of record OX463755.1, on the reverse strand, counting down.
CACATACATTCTCCTCAGCACCTGGAACCTACGTACTTCCCCGCTATATATGATGCTATAGCGTAATAAGAAAGCGACCCCACCCCCTTGGGAGGAGTGGGGTCGGTCTCTTCTTACTACATGGTAGTTGTGGTATCCCAATTTGTGTCTCTGGTTTAGCTTAGTTTCGCTGACCAAAAGTACATCCGGGATGGGTTTTCAGCAGATTTGAAAGGACGGTTCTTCTCTCGACCCTGACTAATGAAATAACATTCACAGCTAGGATCCTTAAGTTTACCTCATCCAACGTACCCATCATGTTCATGGCGCGCTAGACTGGGCAAACATCGAATAGATATAATCTATTCGTGCTGCTTGGTCATTCAATTGTTTTTGGAACTGTTCGATCTAGCTATTCAATGACAGCAAAAACTTTTTCAGATCCAAATCTGCTTCAGGTGCTTTCTCAGCAACCGTAGGCATTTTTTATGTCTGGGGTTTACACGATCCAGCTGCCATTTGGGCAAAGGACACGTTGGGATCTACCCTATTTGTGAAAGAGTGACTTTTAGATCGCTTTTCTTCTTCAGCAGCCTGTTTGCGAGCTAATTAGCCTGGTGCCCCGCGTTTCCGCAAAGAACACATGTGAGCTTGCTCATGTCTTCAACCCTTTCCCTACCTAGAGGACACTCATTTATGATGTGGTTCTTGTCGCACTTAACGCATCTAATCCGCATGTTGCAGTTAGAAGCGGCGCGCCCGAACCTCTGGCAGCGCATACATTGCAGTATGCGATCTGTCCCATTTTAATTTTTCCCAATGGACAGCATGATAGTATACGCGATTAATTCTGCGTACACTATTGATTTTGCTATTGGGGGTTATTTGTACAAGGAAAAACGGTAACCTTCCGTTACCACCTCTACCATTGACCGCGGTAAACGGCGTTTTTAGTTTTTCTGCTTTCGGCGTATACGTGAAGTATTCTCCCTCTAGCCCCTCTAGTTCTTTGCGGACAGTCCTCCATATTGTAGCATATAATTTTATGCTGTTTGGCCGAAATATGTTTGACCACGAAGTCCTTAATAAATTTCTGCTTTCATAACTTAATACTATCGCTTGTAGGCAAGTCACTTACGTTAACCAGGGGTACTTATTCCCTCTTTTCCTGTGGTCGTTGCTGCTGCCTTTGTTGTTGTTGTTGCTGCAGTTGTTGTTGATGCTGCTGCTGTTGTTGCGGCTGCTTAAATCGCTGCTGCTGTTGCTGTTGCGGCTGTTGTCGCCTCCGCTGCGTCTGTTGTTGTTGTTGTTGCTGCTTCTGTTGCATATTAGCAAACCGTTGATGGCAGTTTTTGTTTCTGCTGAAGCATTTGCTGCGCTTTCAACTCGAATTGTTGTCTCTGCTGTTCTCGCCTTCTTTTCTTTTCGAGGTCTTCTTGTGCCCTTTCCTCTCGAATTTTTTCTTCGCAGTTAATTCTGCGATGAGGATCCTTAACTTCGTCTCGTCATCGTTTAAAGCCGGGTGAACTTCCTCAACCTCCGCTAGTTCTTTGAATGGGTTTCCCTCACCAACGTAGCGGAGTTCCCAATCATCAAACTCGGATTCCTCGAGGTCAGAGTTGCACTCCTCCTCTTCTTCCATTGTTATTGGCAGCGGTGTATTTTCCGCTACCTGCATACATCTCCGCACGTTGAGATTAGGCATGGGATTTAGCTTCCTCCGCCTCCCCATTTGGGTTGTTGCCGTTGCGCTTTCTGCTGCTGCTGTTGTGGTTAGTGCAGCCTCTTTCGTTGTCGCTGGTACCTGCTGTGTTGACATACCTGCCGTCGCAGATGCCGATGATTTTGTCGGTACTGTTGGCGGCGATGCAGGCATCGCCAGCTTCTGCCGTTTGTTTGTCGGCGAACTACTTCCACCCTCTTGCGGGACTTCATTCACCGCACCGGTGCTGCTATTTGCATTAATTTTAAAGGCGATCACCCCGGAAGTTACCGCGGCTGCGAAGAAGCTAAAGAGTTGCAAAAAAGACGGATGAAATTTACTAATAATATTTCACAGAAATTAACTAAGAACAGGCCTAAAAGTTCGCCTATACTTATCTCAAAGCAAAAGCAGGCAACAATCGAAAAACAAAAAATTAAACAAATACCTCGGCCAACAGAAACAATATCGGATCTTGTAGATCCAAAACCAAATGTACAAACTTATGCACAAGCTACATTACCCGACAAAAATATTTCACCAGACGTTTTTATGCCAACGTTTTATCGATAATTCTTTCAAAACTTGAGGAACAAGGCGAAACGAATAAACTTATTTTCGACAGGCTAGTTAGTAAGGCCTGAAAAAAATTTTCGCAACAGACGTAATCTAACTTCAACATGAAAAGATTTCTTAAAATTCTTACGTGGAATGCCAATGGCCTTTGGCAGAAACTTGGAGAACTTCGATTGATTTTAAATTATAAGTCGAAACAATGCAAGCTTCCTCTATACAAGTCAAAAGCAGACAATCCCTTCTGCAGATATATATTGTATTTACCGACGCAAGGTCGAGAAAGTTGACTTTGAAAACTTGCTTAATTCCCTAGGACAGCGTTTTGTCATCGGAGGGGAGTTTAATGCAAGACATACATTCTGGGGATCTTGACGCATATCACAGAAAGGTGGGATGCTTTACGGTGTTGGTAGAAAGTACAATCACGAATTTTATTCTACTGGAAAACCAACTTACTGGCAAACTGATGTTACAAAAATACCTGATTTGATCGATTTTTTTCATTGTAAAATGTACGCCGTCCATTCGAATAAAATTTGAATGCTTTGATCTTTGCTCTGATCATTATCCGGTCATTCTAACAACGAGCGAGTCTATCAATAGAAATGAATACCCACCCAGACTAAAAAACTACGTGGGAAGGCTTCAAAAATGATATTGAAAATAATATTCGACTGGGTGTATCGCTTAGATCCCCCTTAGAACCCAAAGTCGCGGTTGACTCTTTTATCGATACCGTTTAAAAAGCAGCATGGAGTAAAACACCTCAACAACTCAAAATATAAAGCTATTGTAATACCAAGTACCCATGGGAAATAAGAGACTTGGTTAGACAAAAAAGAAATGGTCGAAAAAAATGGCACGAAACTCGTGCGGGCGTAAGATAAAACACATCTCAATCGGTTGAGTAAGATGCTATCAAATTCAATAAAAAAACTTAAAAGCCATGCAGTAGAAACTTATCTGCAAATCCTAACCGCTGGGAAAGAATCGAATTATTCACTTTGGAAAGCAATTAAAGTCATCAAACGGCCAAAAAACGCTATGCCACCATTTAGGGTAACTCAAGATGTTTAGGCGAAAAGCGATAAGGAACAAACAGACATTATTGCCGCACATCTTGAGGAAACATTTAAACCATTTGATGGTCCAGAAAACATTAATTTATTCGAAACTACAACCGATAGTAATCTAGTTAGATATGCAAAAATTGCCGAGCTTAAATGGGGAATACAGAAATTAAACCTAAAAAAGCTCCGGGTCATGACCTAATTACAGCAGAACTTCTTAAAATGTTGCCTCGAAAAGCATTAACTAAACTCCTGTACATTGTAAATGCAGCAATTAGATAAGAATACATTTCAAGACAGTGAAAGGTCGCGGAAGTGATTATAGTTCTCAAACCAGGAAAATCACCGAATGAAATTAATTCTTACAGACCTATGTCACTTCATCCAATAATTTGCAAAGTTTTTGAAAGGCTATTACTCGGTCGTTATTGATCAGAAACGCCTTTTACTTGACCATCAATTTGGGTTTAGAAGTAAACATTGGACTGTTCATCGAATTACTGATGTAATTGAGAAAGTTTTGAAGAAAAGAAAATTTGCTCAGCCGTATTTATTGACGTGTCGCAAGCTTTTGACAAAGTTTGGCATAGAGGCCTTTAATACAAACTAAGACAAGTTCTGACAAGTGTCTTGAAAATAGGCTCTTCCGTGTGAAACTTGGAAACGAATATTCGGAGTTCAAAGGCAGGAGTACCCCAAGGAAGCGTCCTTGGCCCACTCTTGTACTTCCTATTTACACGTGATATCCCGCAAACAAACGATACAATAGTTGCCACGTTTGCTGACGATACAGCTATACTAGCAGTTGGCACAACAATAGAGAAAACAAATACGGCATTTGCCGTAACCCTTTTTGAGATCCAAGGGGGCAATGGCGACATGGGGTTTGGCTAGGTGGAGTATTAGGTTTGCGCTAGCCGACCTACTGTGATGATGGTTTAGTTGGTGTACCTTCATCAGGGTTGGCATTTTTTGGACTCTAACATCTACTAAGTTGAAACCCACCTTTAGCTTGAAGCCATCACAGTTAAATTTCGCCACCGTGTGGTTGTTGAGCGATAGACGGATGCTTTGTACTTTGACAGATGGTTTAACATTTCTGATATCACCCAGTCATCGGACGGAAAGTCAGGGTTTTGACACCTAAGCATTTCTAATACACGTTCTTTAGGAATGGCAGGAGCCGGAATAAACATCCTACCCCTAAGAGCAGATGGGAGATATTTGTGCTCCAACAAGGTTGCGGCAGCTCCAGGCCAAGCATTGGTTACCTTCTTCACCTAGGTTTTGAGCCACTGTTATTGCCGCAAAACATAACTCGGAATCCCTTACATTTTCCCGACCATTTTCCCAAAGGTTGGGGCATTTGCTGTGTCTGTTGAGAGAGCATTGCTTAGGCACAGCAAAAAGTTGTTGTCGCCATTACTCCTCGTTCAGCCATAATTATAGATTGGTAGTGTCGATGACGGTAACCCGTAGATTTTCCTCGCTAGCGGGAACCGCAATGTGATTGCCGTAACGAGTTGGCTTCTTGGGAACCACATATTGTGGGGATCCACTGATATTAAACCGACTGCGTTTGACTGCATCTTTTGATGGCCCTGCAGCAGTCTGTTTGTTGATAGGTGCTTGCCGATCATTAGCACCCGCCATCCTAACTGGTATTACTTCGGAACCAGAACGACTGGTTTCTACGGTTGGCTTGTTGCAACTAGGTTGCTATTGGGCTTCCAAATGGTGTCACCCACCACTCCAGTTGACTTTCATCGCGTCGTTGCTGCCTATGCCTGCTTCTTGCGTTATGCCTGCTACTAATGTTTAGCCCCGAGGCTAGAGACATCGAGTCTGTTTTTTTTTGTAATTCATTTTTATTTTTCTTCTTCTTAAAAATAACTTACATGCTTCCCAAAAATTTATGAAAAAAACTAGCCTACTTATCAACCATTTTGAAATGGGTCGCGGAGTCACTTGAGGTGTCTTAGTTTATTTCCATAGCAGAGGCTGTCACTTCTGCCATCTTATCCATAATGGATTTCTCCCTCCCAGATGTCATCTGTTTAACTTTAACCTATGCGCAGGTTCTGGTGGTTACCGACGAGATTTGTTGGTCGGGAGTAGAGCTCCTCATCCTGAAATTCGCCTTAAGCTTACACACCCCAAGCGACACCGTTTCTGGGGTTTGGTTGAATTTCACTTCACCTTGAGATGACCTTGATGATTGATGCATAGCGATCCTCTCTCAAGACTACTGAGCCATACCGCTTCGACAAGGCGCCAACCGTAGGCGCAGTGCGAGTTGGAGTTAAAACACAGGTTGTGGATTTGAGAACACGTGTAATATATATACATGGAAATGTGACGTACTCAAAATACGAAATCCAAATTAAAGCCTGTCATTATGAAAACCAAATGTAAACCTAACGCAAACGCTCTCTGTAACTGAAACAGGAAAAAAAGAGACGGCCATGTTAGGCGAGGAGGGTTCGGCATTCTTATTTTGGGGTGCGAACATATTAAAAAACATATAAAATATTAGAATGTTTCTATCAATAAAGTAGAAAGAGTGTTTTGATACGGAAGGTAGAAAAGTCGTGCGATGCTTCTCTCTGGTGGTAATAATATGTTCGGCGAAGGTTTGACCTAAATATACGATACTGGGTAAATGTCAGTGGGACTAAGATCGAATTTGGTGTATATTAGTGTTTTACAAATATAATGCAATTCAGAGCACTAACAATAGTAATACAGAAATAATTTTACAGAGTCGGCAGGTTTTTTTTAATTTAGAAATTTAAATGAGAATCTTTTTAAAAAAATTAAAATTTTAAAACGAAAGTAACTTCATTGATTTTGCCACCTCTTAATTTTTCTCTATCTCCAAACTCAACTGTGCAAGCATATGTGGTTGTATTCCAAGTGAACTACCAAATCCCGATGACTTCTCTAACAAATGTCAATCGATAAAGAAAACTTTTGGTAGCAGGATTTTTACGCTGAACGTGTGTGCGTGCTTTAACCCACATACGCCGCCAGTTGTAAAACTTGAAATAAAGGACCAAGATCCCAAGAAGTTATATTTCCGAAACGACAAAGTTTCGTGGCAAAATGTACAATCGGTTATTTCATGTTGAAAGTTCAGGAAACAGCCTTTAGCTTCGCATTCTTTGGTTCGTTGTGAAGCTTATAAGGTGGAATATGTGCAATGCAAATATGGATGGCGGCTAACAGTGTGCACTATTCAGTCATTAAACATGTTTCCGTTTTGCTATTTCTACTAAGTTTTTTACATAGCGAAATAATTCTGATAAATACCTGAGTCGATCTAGCCTTGTCTGACTGCCTGGTCGTCTGTCCGTCCGTCTGTGTGTCGTCGATTGCTGGGCCCTAAATTTTGAGGTAGAGTGATGAAATTTGGTATATTGAATGTCTGTCTGACAAAGCGGAACAAATGTTAACATATTCAAGTACTTAACACTGCCCCTTCGCTAGTCTAGCCATCTCGAAATAATTCGATGTACCATTGCAATCATATTCATTTTACCTAGCAGCAATTGCTTACGTGCATTACACCAACTATGTACCATTAGTCAATTGACTTACAGAATATACATTCACATCTCAAACAATGGTGTTGAAGTGTAAAATTATACAAAACACCAATTAGAGATTACATTAAATTATCCATCTACTCACACACTCCCGGGGCTCTATTCAGTCGCAAAACTAACTGGTACAGTGTCCAATTTGCCATCTAAATTTTTTTTCCCAAAATTGAATGCCCAGCAACGTTCACCGGAAGCTTATCTAGAAAAATGGGTCAAAGAAAAATCTTTTCTCTCAGCTTCATTTCTCTGCAAAATCCTGCAAACAAGGATATGAATTTTCCTTTTAAACTTACAACAGAGAGAAAACAGCAAAAGTAATTCAAGATTCTCCTAATGCGCGCCACGCCTCCTTTCGCCGTCATTTTCTCTGTAGGAAAAATTATAACAGTTTATTCCTCCCTCCATCACATAGCTAGCTGGCTCCTCTTGACGGTTTATCCAGGGCAATGAACCGATTTGTTAAGTGTCATCACGAGTTCATTATCATTTATAAGTTGTTTTGTTCCTTATGTTTTACGCGCCGTTCCGCGGTGTTGTTTCTGTCAACCGTTCTGGCTGTTGTCTACAATAAGCCCCACAGTGTCACAATGTGCCAGCTAATCCGTAATGCATCCCTTTACAGGTACGCAACACAAAAACAAAGGACCATGTTAACAAAAACTACTTTAACATGAGTACACAAGTATGTGTCATCCGTTTTCCAGTGCACATCTGCTGTTAAGTTTATTCGCTTCCTTTGTGAGAAGGGTCCGTCTAACTGATAGACAGAACTGTGTTAATAGTATCAGTTGGGTCCTTCACTATATCGAACAAAAATATGCGCCCTGCCTCTTGCATTGAAGTCTGAACAGTTGTCCCTTCCTTTGTTTCGAGCCCCTTTGGGGATGATCCTCGCCAATCCTATTATGCAATTGGATTCTGTGCGCATAATGTTTAGCTTATCTATCTCCTAATTATCGTCTCGTACCTAATGTCCGCGAATTGATTGCTGAACAAACACAGGGAAGTGTCCCGGGATGGAGACAACGACGATAAAACATAGAGTCCGGAAATGAAGTCAGTTGTACAGGACAAATGAAGCAGCCACTTTGTGTAATTAACTCTGTATTCGTCCTTGCAAAATGTTAACTGTAAGCCTCACTCACACACCCAACTCGTTGGGTTGAATGTCCTTGCATAAAAATTGCTTTTTGAATATTTCATCTCATTGTAGAAAACTTCTCCACAATATAAAGGAGGAACAAACAAAAAAGAGTATGTAAGAGAGAAGTGGGCTGTCCTTAATTAATGGGTGCTAAACTGGAAGCTAGAATTAACATTTGAAGTGCAGAAACTCAAAGTGTTTTTTCTTATTAAATTCGTGCGTTTGACTATTTGTGCGACGTAGTGGCATGCATGAATATAAAACGGAAGTGCCATATGGCATGACCTGTTTGCTTTGTGTGTTAGTCCTAGGTCTGGAGAATTCTGATTTCAAATGAGCAATCGTGCTGTTAAAGGAAATCAGTGGCAGCTATTTGAAAAATTGATTGTTTTTCCGTAACGCGATGCAACAAAGTTTTATATATTTATTTATCGACATTACAAAGACAACTCGCACTGGAAATTATAACCGTTTAAAGTCCAATGGCAAGTTTTTCGAAATCATACGGATGCGTGGAGTCAAAGCATCTTCATCTTTGATGACGCCTGTCATTTATTTGTTCACAGCAATCTGGGTGCCATTACAAAGACGTCGATAGTTTATGTTGTTTATATTCCGCAACATATTGATCACCGATCCGATTCTTGGACTTGGACATCACAGAACTTCGCACATGAATGCAACGAACTACAGACACGTAACAGCACTGGTGACTGGGGCCATCGGCTGGGACAGATCAAGACATTAATACACCAGAGAGAGACAGATAGATACGTAGAAGGAAAGACACATAACATAAACCTACGTGACACAGAGGAGGAGACATAGATTTATATTGTCTCATATTATCGCACGGGTGGCCTCAGATAAGCTGGCAATTTTCGTAGAAAACAAATGCTGCCGAATCCGATTCTGAATTGCAGATGATGAGGTGGAAATCCGATCAATTCCAGTGAATTCGAAAATTCCGTTGGATAGTTAAAGAAATCAACCGACTTATATATAAGTATATGTCATCAATTCTTATTTTTTATCTGAAAAGTTTTTTTTTGTTTTTGCAGTCAACATAACACTTTTTCTAACACTTTTTCCCAACCAAACATGATTTATGCAATTTTGAACCATGTTTGAGAACACCATCGGCTCGGTCTTTGATGCAAAAAAGTGACAAAAAATAACAGAGAAATGAAATGTATACCAATGTAGAGCAATTGAGTAGTTCAAGTGTTTTGACATATTTCCATAAAATGAAATTTCCACAAATTCGTCGGATGACATTAATCGTGCATTCATTGGAACTTTTTGTGGAAAATCACCTGGCACTTAAAAAAAAAGATGAAAGAAATTGTTGAAAATGTATGGTCTGTTCTGCTGTCTAGTAAAACGTCTAAATATTTTATTTCTACTTCAATTCCCAGCCAGACAGTAGTGGCTATAGAGAAATACTTCGCCAATTGGATTGTCCAGTAGAAACTGACATCAATAAATTGGATGCAGTTTCTTAAAGACTGGGCTAATTGAAGAGTTTTTTTTGTTTAATGCCCAAGTTCACCGTGGATTGTAACTCCACTTTTTCATACAGATTTTAGGAAGATTGCGCCTATTACGTTGGGTATTCTCATTAGAATGTTCAAAAAAGGATCAAATGGTTCGGTAAGCTTGTTGAAAACCTTGATGGAGCAGAGCAAGTTTATTCGGTATTCCAACCCTAGACATGCCTCTGTAAAATTTATCTTTGTAAGTGCTTCAATTTTAAGTTTTTAAATAAATTTTTTCACTTATTTTACAAAGATTTCTCTGGCCTATATTTATAATTACAAGAAGGCCATCATTTTCAATTGCCTTGATCTGTTTGTTCATATTCTTAGTATGTACTGATTATGAATAACCTATACAAGAATGCAATCGGGCCTTACATCTTTTGAATTACTGGCTTTGATATTTTAGCTGTTATTATAACATTTCAATATTATTTCTGGAGTCACGCGGCTATATTTTCTCGAAAATACTCCTTTCTTCCTTAAATCGGTCAAGTCCTTTAGGCTAAAGAGACTTGTATGGACCGAAGAACCGCGACGCACCGACGAACCGACAGACGCAATTACAAAAACCACTTCTCTGAATTCCGCTATCATCGTTATGTTAGAATCAATCAAAATCTCGAAAATTTTCACGACAACAATTTCTTTCTCTTTATAAGATATAGTTATAAATCTGTAAAAATCCTGCGAATGCTGTATTTCAACACTCAAAACTTCATCGTCTGTTTTAAAACGGATCTACAAGCGATTGATACAGATATCTCCAAGTTCATTGAAATTATCCCTTACCATGCTCAAACTTACAAATTAATTCATATACAAAAATTCAAAAGTCCTAATCTCTTTTTGACAGTTTAAACTGCAAACACTTGTCTCACATTGGCCATTCATATATCAGACAAATGACAAACTATATATTATCGAAATTAAATTTTATCAAATCATCTCCGCCCGTTGAAACCACCAAATCTATCACAACCCCCCCTAAAAAGGAAGGTACTTTTATATATAAAAATTATATTTATTCTTTTCTCATCGTATGCCGATTTTTTCGCCCATAAATCACCTTAGTTTTGGGATGTAAATCCCAATTCAATTGTTTCAATTGAAATTTATAAACGAGTTTTGGAACCTGCTTTGGGTGCGAACTTTACCTACACATGGTTTCTACATCATTTTTAATAACTATGTCAGTTGAAGATAAATCTGTCATGACGTTTCCTTCACACATATACACACACTACCATAGCATATCATTTCCTTTGATGCAGTAGATACGTGAGTCATCCTTTGATTTACATTGGGTTTTTCGTAAAGCCACCTAAAATTTTCGTTTGCCATCCGAAATCAATACGTTAGACGCTACCAGTCTAGTAGAGACGAAAATAAATGTTCTGCCCAAAAAATGTTTATAACATCGCCCAGCACCACCCATTTACCCAGTTGATTTTGGACAATTTACTTGTTATTGCAGGTCGTCAAAAGCTTTAGGTATAGGGGGATGATTGAAGCTCTAGTAACACACTCATGTCATCATCGCAAATACACTGAAGACTGTTGGGTCTGAGTATCTGCGAATATCTAAGTAAACTTCTTAAAAGGCGACATGTCTTCTGGATTTGACTTTTTTCAACGTGCAGTGGGTGGCGCGCGCTGAACCTAGAAGAAGACTGTATAGTCAAAAATATGTAAAAAAAAAAAGCAGAACAAAGAATCGCATATTAAAATCATCAATTATCAGCAACGTGGATGTGTTTTATTTTTTCCATTCCAGCTGATATTATAGAAGTAAAAGTAATTATATAAAAAAACAGGTGTTGATGAGTAAAGTTCAAGGTAAGTTGCAATTATGTTTGCTTGTCGACTAAAGGGAAATGTACTTTAGTGCAAAGCACAAAACGTTCAGTTTATTATGATACTATTTTGGTAGGATAAAGACTCCGCTTGCATTAGCATGGGACTGTAATAATGTTTGCCATCCTTCCATTTATCGTAAATAGTCGTCAAACTAATTTTTGACACTTTGGGAGACTGTCTTTGGCAATTATCCTTTATTTTGATTGCTAACGTGGTTTCCTTAATCACTTATTTCGTGGATAACATTGTGAAGAGTTTTTATCCTTCTTAGTTTTTTTTTTACTTCTAAATTATCGTGTTTGCAAAGTCTAATTTAATGTCATTTTGCAACCTCCCTGACCTTGTTTCAGCACTTCTCTCGTATTTAAATCAAATCCCGGAGCTTTTTGTGAGTTGTAGTTTCTTTTTCCTTTACAATTTCATTATAGTTTATTGGTGCTATTAATCTTTTGTCTTCGCTCATTTGATAATATTGCTGGGAAGAGTCCTTATCTTCGTATGGGCGGAAGATGTCTTCTAAATATTCGGAGAATAAATCTTGTTATTCTCAACTGGTGGAATATGCGACGTTGACCTTCCATAGTGACTATACTGATATACTGTGCAAACATTATTTGTCATATTGGTAAGGTTCGCTAATCCTTTTTCTAAGGTTATTTCTTAAAATATTAAGTCTTGTTTTACACTTTATCTGCCGGAGACAAGGTGCCTTCCATAATGTCTGCCAAATCGCGGCAATCGATTGATCTGTAAACTCAAGGTTTTGTCTTCCTTGTCTTCTCTAACATGAAAGGTGGGATTTGAAGATTCACTTAGCTGTGGTATTTATCTTCATTCAATCTTTGTGGTCGACCAAATGTAGTCGACGTGTTTTTTAAGCTTTATATGTAATACATCCCTATCTTGGTACAGCTCATAAATTTCGCAGATGTTTCATCTCCTTCATTCGCTTTTCTCACATACTTCATTCCTTCCTTACTTATACTTCCCCATCGACGAGAATTAAGAATTCGCATGATAACGAGTATCAAATGAACTGTTTCCATATTAAACGTTGCATCAAGTGTCTTCCAGTCTATCCCGAATTCAATCACACAATAAAAATCAATAAAAAAATGATGTGTTACGTCTTGAAATTTATTGGACTTTTCCATGATTTGCCTGGAAAGATCTATGGTCGATCTGCCTGCCCGGAAGAAACACTGGAACTTGTCGATAAGTGTATAACCAACAAATTTAAAACGTTCACACATTACTTTAGATAAAATCTTGTAACGTCAAATAATTTGTAAAGCATATTATCAGGAATATGCCGAACCATCATTCCTGAATACATTTGATTGGTGGATATCAATTACAAACAAAATGTGCTATAGGCTCGCTCGTAAGACTATAACGCAACAAAATACACTTCGACTCTCTACAGGCGCAATAGAATCGGCTGGGAGCATGTTGTGAAAGAAAGTCAGTACACAGCTGTAGTAATGCTTACATATTGATATAACGGAACTGTAGCCAATCTGACGACGCAAAACCAAATACCTTTTCGTCATAGCTTATAATATTAAATTAAATAGGCACTTATAGGAACTTTTCTGAGAGTCTCTGCTTTTCCCCCAATTTCTAGCGCTGTTTGCTTTCTCGAGAATTTGAAGACCGTGTTGTTAACGTGTCCTAATAAACGTTTTTCATGAGTTCATGCTATTGTAAGTTGTAAGTCATTCGTGCCATCTATTGTAAGTTGTAAGTCATTGTAAGTTCTTCGTATTTGTTTTTTAATGCGACTTCCATTTTAATTTTGCGTTGAGAGAGAGAGAGAGCTTCCTTTGCAAACGGGACTAGAACCATATTTATAAATATAGGCAAGTTGTATACTGAATACTGAGAGTGTTGTCAGAAAACTTGGCAGCCATTGCGTCGTTTGTTTGTGGTACATCACGTGTAAGAAACAACTGCACGATTGGGTACACCTATCATTATTAAATTTATTACTAAATTTATTACTACTTTAATGGTGTTAATTTTGTGTAACTTTCAAGTGGTGATGGGTTATCTAACTGAAAATGACCATGAGATTGCCTGGCATTACAATACAAATGTTATACCCGACAGAAAAGTGACAGACATAAGATAATCGCAGAATGCACTAGTGTAACATACCAAATGTTGAATTCACATTCATCGGAGTTATCGACCTACTTGCAAGCAAAGCGTTTCGAACAATCCGCCTGCATGTAAGGATCAAGCAAACCTTGTCTTAGTTTTTATTGAAGACATTTATGTCATACCTTGACAATTATTCTTGTAACAAGTCAAGAAACACGGCTGGGCAAATTTTTCTCTCTTCGAAAGCTTTGTCAATAACATCAGTAATTCTATGTACCTGGTCGATCGTCGAATGCTTACTTCTAAATCTGTACTGATGCTGGCCTTTTTGCCAAATTTTGACAATAAAAAGCAAGAGAACATCCTCCGAATGTTCAGGAATTAAAAGTATTTTTCTTAAACTAAAATTTGTTTTCTGAAATATTTTTTTTTAAAACATTGAGAGAGCAATTTGAAGTTTGAAAAAAGTAATGTTTTATTTGATATTATTCGGTTGGACCTCGTTTCAAATAGCATTTTAGTCGAAAACCGAATTTCAGAATGTGAAATTGTATGTGAAATTTAGCTGGAATGACGGATTTCGACTCGGTGGAAACGTACTATTAGTTACATGAATAACATCAGAATTATAAAATTGCAAAATCCTGATGAAAAAATGTAATAAAATAGTCAAATTTTAATGAAAATACTGAAAATAATGGAGTTAAACGGTTTAGGGAGGATGAGCAGAAGGATTGGTAAAGGAAAAAACTGGAGCATAAAATGAAGTGAGAATGCCTTGACAAGGGATTTTCGAGGAGAGTAAAAAATACCAATACAATACGGGTGGGCAAGGCAATTTTTTTGCAGGATCAAGGAATGGTCCAAGTTGATGTTAGCTGTTCAGAATGCTAAGGTGTCCCTTTTTGCTATCGCAGTTTGGTTTGCTCGTTCGCAGAGTGCCATCAAGGTCAGGGAACTGTGTGCTGGTTGTATTGACATTTATTGGCAATTAATCCAGCTGCTTTTATGTAGGCTGTAATTTCCGATAATTTTATTTAATATGCGTTTTGTCCTATACCTTGACTTTGTTATGCTTCGACTGTAACTAATAAGTCCTTGTTGTGGAGCTGTTAAATTTAGCCAGAATGCGTCCGCTGATATCTTTGAAGAGTAAGACTTTTAACCCCATCGTATAGTTCCTGAATGGCAGTAATGTCCACCTTATAGCAGGTTATGGCGTCCGCTAGTCCTCTTGAGTTTGTTGTTCTATGATCCTAGGTACAGATACAAACATCGCTTTCGTCTTTTACATAATGTTGCACATCTTTCTTCTTTTGTGTTTGCAGACTAAATCAATCCTAATATTACATAACCATATTAACCATCCTCCCATTATTTTTATTCCAGATATCTGAACCAACATTATGTAAGTACATCTTTCTTTTATTTAAATTTTAATTAAAAATAAAAATAGCACACGTCAGCTCACTCGAGCTTATGTGTAATATTTTTTTTAATTCCAACAGCATCCCTTTCCTCGTTGTCAACTCCCCTGCCTTGCTATTACCATTTACAAACAAGACTTTCAAGAAAACCGTATATGCCATCCTTGTGCAATCTGGGATCACTGAGTGCCACCACTCGACTTATCCTTGCTGAGCAGTTGATTGCTCCACGCAACGTTGCACACCGACGTCAATGTGGACAAAAGTTTAGCCGGTGTGATATTTTGGTATTTAATTGGCTTAGAAATCGGCCAAGTGTCGCTAGAGAAACCAACAATTATGTCATCTGATTGTGGTGTAAGAGCAGTATCCACGCGTTTTCGCCGGTGTAATGCTCATTTATAGAACCAAACCGAACACGTATTGGTGTCTTCCTTCCGTCAGCTCGCAAAGCTCTATAGGCGCTACGCCTGAGGGTGCTTGGTTGTCAAATTGGGAACAACTATGTTGGTTTTTATTCGCTTCTCTCCGATTTCCACATGACTACTTCGGTGTTCGGTGTGTATTTCCTGTTTGTTTTTCGATGAGCATATGTTTTTCCACTTTGCATCCTGTTTGTTTTGCAAAGGAAAGCGAGCAACAAGAAACAAAAAAGGTATACTGACATTTTTTTTAGCAGAATGCAATGCAGTTAACAGGTTTCGTTTTAGTATCCTGTGAACGAATATATAGAGAGGTTAGTGCCCCTTTTTGTGTAGCTTGGCATTTCGTGTGTGTGTTTCGGACGAATGGTGATTCTTCAATTGTGTGTCAAAACGGCTTTATATGGGCTTTTTGGGTCGATGCATTGTGTGCTCTGTAGTATTGTTTGGATTTTATAGTGCTGGTGGTTTTTGTGTTGGAATTTCTCTTTAAACTTCATTGCACTTATAACATTACTCGATAACAAGTGGCGAAATTTTTTCATAATTTTCATAATCATAATTTTTATTGCATAAGTTTGAAACCTATTTCATTGAAAATTAGAGATACATACTTTTAAAGTGATATTGAACGAGTTGTCCTTTGTATATCATATCCCATAAGGGTATATAAGTTTTGATACTTAGTTTTTAAAATAGGAAAATAGTTTAGCTAGATATACCTTAAATTATATGGATTGATTTAGCTATGTCTTTCCGTCCGTTCGTACGTCACTAGTTTTTGGGACTTACATTTTGAGCTAGAAAGATGAAATTTGGTGCACGTGCTCGTTGTTGCTCCCAGCCCCTTTTTTAACAAAAGCAGTTTTTTTACAAAACCATAAGAAATTTTCAAAGAGTGTCTAAACAACATATTTAGACAATCGCAATGTCTAGATTTGATCTATGCAACTTTTTTTGTCACGCCCACTTTTTGGGAGCGTTTAAAAAAAAAATTACGCAAAATAATTGATTAGTTTTTTCTTTTTAAGTTTGTTTATTTAATTTGGCTAAAAACAAACGCCATTTTTTGAGCGTTACACTTCTATTGCACTTGTTTTGGAGATGTTACTTGTCATTTTTTTAAGTACATATAGGTTTTTTGACACTTTTTTACGGATATGTTCTATGTGAGAATCGAAGTTTAATTTGTTGTCAAGCACGACACTGAGGTATTTTATTGACGATACTGGTACAATTTTTTTAAGTTAATTTGTATGTTTATTATTAGTTTATTCATTTTAAACCGAGTGTCTATCGCATTTAGGTCATTATTTATTTTGGTTTGACATTCTGCTATGTTTTTTCCCGATATGTATAGCAGCCCATCATCAGAGAAGAGTATAAACTTCAAATTTGTCACTACTTTTTCTTATAAATAATAATAAATAATAATACTAATAAATTAATAATACTAATAAATAAATAATACTAATAAATAAATAATACTAATAAATAAATAATACTAATAAATAATAAGACGCCCAATATTGTTCCTTGAGGACTAACCCTAACCTCTACTGCAGTTTATATATTATTGTTAACTGTTGTTCTTTGTGTTCTACCACTGATAAATGTTTTAATTAATTTTAGTTCTGTATTACGAATGCCACATTTTTTTAGTTTGTTAATGAGTATATTGTGATTGACTGTTTCAAATGCTTGTTAAAGGTCAATTAATACCTCAATGACACTATTTCTGTTGTCTATTTCTTTTCTCCAGTCACTGATAACATAGGTATCGCAAGTTTCACACGAATGTTTGGACCTGAAAAGTTATTGATTTACACTTAGAATGTTTTCATTCTCCAGATGATCTTGTAGTTGTTGCATTGCTATTTATTCGATTATTTTTTCATAGAAGGGTAGCATGTTTATGGGGCGAACGTCGTTACGCTTAATTGAACTAGGCACTTTTTTCTTGGGAAGGATTAAGGACTCTTTCCATGTTTGTGGGAACACACCAGTAGACAGTGAGACATTTTTTTATACATTGAAGTACTGGGCCGATAACTCTTATGGAGTCTTTGATCATTTTAACACTCATAAAGTTGTGGTCATATTTTGGATTTATACTATTTATTGCACTTTGTATGTCTTCTATATTTACATTACTGAACTTAAAGTCAAGTTTTTCACAGATTATTGCACTATCATTTCTTTATCACAGGTTCCGAACGAAAGTTACTTCCAAAATATCTTTTTTGTGGGTTTTCAGTAGATATTTTTTTAACTGTCTCCACATGTCTTTTTGAGTATTAGCTCCAATTTTGTTACAGATGAATGAAGATTTTGTGTTGTTTATTGCACTTTTATAATAGTTTCTAAATTGTTTGTATTTTAGCCAATCACTATCGTGTTTGTGATCACAGCTTTTTTGTAGAAGTTTACTTTAAAAATTTTCATGTGTTTAATCTCTGTTGTAAGCCATTCTGCATTCAAATATGGTATTGACTTTATAACAGTCATAGAGTGGACGATTGACTTAAGTTCGGATGCAAATTGTTCACTTAGTCGATTCAAATTATATGGATTTTCACTATTATAGTTTTGAAACAATGGTTTTGACATTAGTGCGGCAGTGAACTGATCAGTGTTTTATTTTAAGAACTTGATTGTTTTTTAAATGCTTTTGCACTTTATATGTACCTCAATTGTTTCGTGGTCACTTATCTCAAAGTTTGGATATGTTATAGCATGGATTATGTTTTTATTTATTGTTATGACATAGTCTATTAATGTTCTCGAAATTTCTGTTATTCTTGTGGGTTCGTTGATTATCATTTCTGAGTTATTGTCGTTTATCATGCCTGCTAGTTTTCGTTTGTATGTGTCGTTGTTATTCAGCCAGTCAATATTAATGTCACCTAGTATAAGAACGTTTTTATTGCACTGGCTTAGGTATTCAATCCATCGTTCGGGATCAACACAAAACTCACTTTTGGACGACATAGGAGATCTATATATTGCACATATATTTATCACAGTAGTATTATCATATTGTACTTCGATTATTAGGCACCAATAGTTCCTTTCGACAAGAAATTTGTTTACATGTGAACATTTAAACATTTTTTTAACATATATTTCAACACCACCTGTATGAGCAGATTCGCTTTTACTCACGTGGTGCTACAGTCTGGAATGAACCTGGGCCTCAACCAACGTGACTCTCCAATTAGCCCGGTTCTAGATAACTGCCTGTTATGTGTTTAATTTGTAACGAGATGTTGTTGTCAGAGTTAATAGCAGGGCAGATATAGACAAAGTATTGTAATACCTCAAAGTTATATCTGTCAATGGTGACGTTCTGTTCAATTCGTCGATGTTATGTGTCCTTTCGTGTTGACAGCAGTAAGTATGTTAAACCCATTTTTGCCGCTTCCTTCTCTATGATAGCAAACGTAGCTATGACATCAAGTTGATAGCAATTCCACATCATAGCTTATCGTCGGCGTATGCTAGTAGTTGCACAGATGTTTGGAAAGTTGTGCCGCTGGTGTTGGCTCGGGAGTTTTGCACAAGCCTCTTACGAATCAAAATGAAGAAGTCACATGACAGCGCATCGCCTTGCCTAAATCCGTTTATGGTATCGAATGTGTCGGTGAGGTCGTTCCGACCCTGATGAAGCCGAGAGAATTCTCCATTGTCTTCCTACACAGACGGGCGATTTTGGGCGGTATACCAAAATTAGAAATGGCTCTGTATATTTCGTCTCTATAAATACTGTCGTATGATGCTTTAACATCGATGAATACATGGCTGGTATCGATTTGGACTTCTTGAGTTTTTTTTTCCAGGATCTGCCGAAGTGTGAAAATTTGATCGGCTATGGACTTTCCTGGCCTAAAACCACACTGATTAGGTTGTTGATAAACGTTTTCAGGCGTTCACATATTACGGCAGATAGAATATTGTAGGCGATGTTGAGGAGACTTATGCAAACAATGCTGAGGTTTATGTTGCTAACCTTACTTTACTCAGGTCGAGTGGTTGGCAGATTTCGTGTTAAATATTGAATGGTTCGTTCTGCCAAGGAAATGTTGTTCGTCGTCGCAGAAGTGGTTCTTCCATATCCTCATCGACTGTGTCTCAACTATGATATTTCCTGGTTCATCTCGAGAGGATTCTGTTCGAGCCATGTATCCTTGGCTTTGACGTTTTACACTTTGGTAAAACTTGCAAACATCGTTCCTGAAGTGACACCTCTCTAAATCCTCGATCGCGAGATTTTACTGCTTTTGTTTCTTCTTTCTGAAAAGCCGGTGTTCTTGCCGTCTTCTTTGCCTCTAGAACTCTCGTTTTCAACTGCAGCTTAGCCTGTAGACCACGTTCTTGGCTGCGAACATCTGTCGGCATTCCTCATCAAAACAGGGGTATCCTACTGGTGGGTGCGTGTAACCTAGCACGTCAATTGCTCCTTATCTAATGGATTGTAAGCATCGTTGCCATTGTTCCTCGGCATTCGAAGTGTGTTAATCGAGAAGTTAAGGTTAATGTTAAGAGAAAAGCTTCTGCTCAATATAACGCGGTCCGTAGTAAATGTCACAGTTTTTCATAGTCTTTCTGCCCGGCCCATCCCAACGTATTTCCTGGATGGCAGTAATATCTGCTTTGTAGTAGTCTACGGCTTCCGCTAGTTGTTCGCTCGCACCTCCCCTGTTTAATGCTCTCACAATCCAGGTGCAAATACGAACGTTGTTTTCCTTTTTTCGTTTATCAATAGTAATAAAAAAACAGTCATTTCGTAACATATCTTTTCTATGGGCCTGTTCCAATTTATTAGCTAACCCTAGGAAAGGGGGCCATCAGTATCCACTACGGGATTGGGCGCTGCCGTTGGCCTTTCGGTTCATCCGCCACTATCTCTGTTCAAGGGTCCTGACTTACCCTTCAAATTCCTAGACAACCTGTTGTCAAGGGTATTCATTTCGTGCCATTCTGATTATAGAGTTGTAGTTCTTCGTCTTGTTATCAACAGCCGCACTTATCGTTTAGCAAGTCAAATCCGGTTGGATGAGACTAGTACCCGATGATTACCACTTGGAGGTAAATATAAGTGTGTAGTCAGAGTTACAACCACTGAGCATTGCCAAGTTAAAGTCAATCAAAGTCTACCTTCATTCTACAACACCCAACCATCATTGATTATGATTATATAAACATTTTGTCCATTTATTATTTTAACTCACTTTTTCGAGGCGTTTTCCTACAAAAACCATTTTGATACCCTACCCCATAGAATATGCAGGAGAAAAACGTTGTTTTCTGTCGAACCATAAACAATTTTGATAAACTAGGATAAATAATATGTTGTGACAATATCATTTTCAATATATCATTGCCATAGAGCATTTTGGTGATATTAATTTTAAGGATGAGATGGGATAGGCTTTTAAACAATACGCACAGCTGATTGTAGCCTTCTTATATGTTTTATCTTAAAGTCGATAACCATCATATCAAATAACGGAAAAATCGCAAATAGATCTTTTAGCTAAAGATATAAGCATACGCAAACTTATTGTCAGAAAGAACCGCGGTGTTAAAAATGTGCCGAAAGCATCTGACGGTAGATTGCAGGTCAGATAAAAAAACTCCTGATATTTGCATTAATTGTAAGGGCGATCATCCCGCAATTTATCTCCAGCAAATTATCGCGGTTGCGAAGTAGCTTAAGAGTTGAAAAAAAAAAGAATGAAATTTACTAATAAAATTTCACAGAAATTAAATTTAACTAAGCAGAAGCCTGAAATTTCGCCTAAAATTATCTCAAAGCCAAAGCAGGCAAAAATCGTTAAACAAAACGCTAAACAAATACCTCGGCCAACAGAAATACGATTGGATCTTGTACATCCAAAACCAAATGTACAAACGTATGCCCAAGCTACAGTACCCGATAAAAATATTTCACCAGACCCGTTTCCAAAGGTTATTTTCGACAGGCTAGTAAAGCTTGAAAATAGTATTCGCAACAGAAGCAATCTACCATTAACATGAATAGATTTCTTAAGATCGAGCTTAAACGGGAAATACAGGAATTAAAGCCTGAAAAAGCTCCATGTTATGACCTAATTACAGGAGAACTTCTTAAAATGTAGCCCGTAAAAGAATTAACTAAACTCCTCTACATTGTAAATTCAGCAAGACAGTGGAAAGTCGCGGAAGTGATTATGGTTCTGAAAACAAGAAAATCACCGAATGAAATAAAATCTTACAGACCTATTTCACTTCTTAAAATAATTTCAAAAGTTTTTGAAAGGATATTACTCGGTCGCTTACACCCCATTATTGATCAGAAACGCCTTTTACTTGACCATCAATTTAGGTTTAGAAGTAAACATTCTACTGTGGACCAAATTCATCGAATTACTGATGTAATTGAGAAGGCTTTCGAAGAAAATAAAATTTGTTCAGCCGTAATTCTTGACGTATCGCAAGCTTTTTACAAAGTTTGGCATAGAGGCCTTCAATGCAAGCTAACACAAGTTCTGCCTGAAAAGTGAATTAAAATCCTCGTGTCGTACCTTGAGCAGACTCTTCCGTGTGAAACTTGGAAACGAATATTCGGATTTCTAAGTTGGCAGGGGAACCCGAAAGAAGCGGCCTTGGACCACTCTTGTACCTCCTATTTACACGTGATATCCCACAAACAAACGATACAATAGTTGCCACGTTTGCTGACGATACAGCTATAGTAGCAGAGGAAACAAATATAAAACGCTCTTAGCGAGGTTATTTAATGGACAAAATCCTGGCAGATTGCATTTAACGAGAGCAAATCGATTCATGTAGGTTTTTCGTATAAACGGACAAAAAATTTGCCAGTTATTGAGAAATGTAAGGTTCGAGTCCCTTTCAAAGTCCCACACGTTTGAGATTTCCACCAGCCCAAGTAAAAAAAAATATTAAGGAATTATTGGATTCATAATCTCTGTAAGAGTGCAGTCATTCAAGAAGAAGTCCCACAACCAGTAGACCACTGCAAACAGCTGTGTACACAAGAATGAAAACTTTGAAAAGAAATAAAACAACGATGATCTTTTTTAAATTGACATGAAATGTAATTTATTCGAAAGATTATCTTCCTCCACTATAATTTAAATATGGTTTCTGGCATATGACCGCAAGGCTGGCTCCGACGTAGTCTAATCCGGACTTTATTTGTGGCCGTATATCGTCAATAACGCGTATGTTGTCCTCCAAGTGGTCAATCATTTCGGGCTTATCGGCCTAGGCTACCGACTTCTCATATCCCCACAGAAAATAGTCAATCGCATGATCTTGGAGGCCAATACATAGGACCAAAACGCGATATTATGCGCTCATCATGGTATTTTAATTGCTGAACGAAAAAGTCAGTCATCACGGCTCTACAGCTGTAACCATAGACTGTAACACTCTGGCCAGAATCGTTTTTTAAAGAATTACGGACCAATTATTCCACCAACCCAGTTTTTGTGTATGTAACGGTGTTTCAACATACACTCCAAAAACGCCAGTTTTGTTTCTTGACAATCACTTGACAGCTGACAAAACGGCAGCCAGTTAAAATAGTGTTGCCAATTTGAAGTTCTACACCTTAAAAAAAAACACATTAGCTAAAAGATCTATTTGCGATTTTTCCGTTATTTGATATGATGGTTATCGACTTTAAGATAAAACATATAAGAAGGCTACAATCAGCTGTGCGTATTGTTTAAAAGCCTATCCCATCTCATCCTTAAAATTAATATCACCAAAATGCTCTATGG
>OX463755.1:83721371-83860552 GCA_949824845.1 Rhingia rostrata | reverse complement strand
CAACGTTTTTCTCCTGCATATTCTATGGGGTAGGGTATCAAAATGGTTTTTGTAGGAAAACGCCTCGAAAAAGTGAGTTAAAATAATAAATGGACAAAATGTTTATATAATCATAATCAATGATGGTTGGGTGTTGTAGAATGAAGGTAGACTTTGATTGACTTTAACTTGGCAATGCTCAGTGGTTGTAACTCTGACTACACACTTATATTTACCTCCAAGTGGTAATCATCGGGTACTAGTCAAATCCGGTTGGATGAGACTAGTACCCGATGATTACCACTTGGAGGTAAATATAAGTGTGTAGTCAGAGTTACAACCACTGAGCATTGCCAAGTTAAATCAAATCCGGTTGGATGAGAAACCATATTTAAATTATAGTGGAGGAAGATAATCTTTCGAATAAATTACATTTCATGTCAATTTAAAAAAGATCATCGTTGTTTTATTTCTTTTCAAAGTTTTCATTCTTGTGTACACAGCTGTTTGCAGTGGTCTACTGGTTGTGGGACTTCTTCTTGAATGACTGCACTCTTACAGAGATTATGAATCCAATAATTCCTTAATATTTTTTTTTACTTGGGCTGGTGGAAATCTCAAACGTGTGGGACTTTGAAAGGGACTCGAACCTTACATTTCTCAATAACTGGCAAATTTTTTGTCCGTTTATACGAAAAACCTACATGAATCGATTTGCTCTCGTTAAATGCAATCTGCCAGGATTTTGTCCATTAAATAACCTCGCTAAGAGCGTTTTATATTTGTTTCCTCTGCTACTATAGCTGTATCGTCAGCAAACGTGGCAACTATTGTATCGTTTGTTTGTGGGATATCACGTGTAAATAGGAGGTACAAGAGTGGTCCAAGGCCGCTTCTTTCGGGTTCCCCTGCCAACTTAGAAATCCGAATATTCGTTTCCAAGTTTCACACGGAAGAGTCTGCTCAAGGTACGACACGAGGATTTTAATTCACTTTTCAGGCAGAACTTGTGTTAGCTTGCATTGAAGGCCTCTATGCCAAACTTTGTAAAAAGCTTGCGATACGTCAAGAATTACGGCTGAACAAATTTTATTTTCTTCGAAAGCCTTCTCAATTACATCAGTAATTCGATGAATTTGGTCCACAGTAGAATGTTTACTTCTAAACCTAAATTGATGGTCAAGTAAAAGGCGTTTCTGATCAATAATGGGGTGTAAGCGACCGAGTAATATCCTTTCAAAAACTTTTGAAATTATTTTAAGAAGTGAAATAGGTCTGTAAGATTTTATTTCATTCGGTGATTTTCTTGTTTTCAGAACCATAATCACTTCCGCGACTTTCCACTGTCTTGCTGAATTTACAATGTAGAGGAGTTTAGTTAATTCTTTTACGGGCTACATTTTAAGAAGTTCTCCTGTAATTAGGTCATAACATGGAGCTTTTTCAGGCTTTAATTCCTGTATTTCCCGTTTAAGCTCGATCTTAAGAAATCTATTCATGTTAATGGTAGATTGCTTCTGTTGCGAATACTATTTTCAAGCTTTACTAGCCTGTCGAAAATAACCTTTGGAAACGGGTCTGGTGAAATATTTTTATCGGGTACTGTAGCTTGGGCATACGTTTGTACATTTGGTTTTGGATGTACAAGATCCAATCGTATTTCTGTTGGCCGAGGTATTTGTTTAGCGTTTTGTTTAACGATTTTTGCCTGCTTTGGCTTTGAGATAATTTTAGGCGAAATTTCAGGCTTCTGCTTAGTTAAATTTAATTTCTGTGAAATTTTATTAGTAAATTTCATTCTTTTTTTTTCAACTCTTAAGCTACTTCGCAACCGCGATAATTTGCTGGAGATAAATTGCGGGATGATCGCCCTTACAATTAATGCAAATATCAGGAGTTTTTTTATCTGACCTGCAATCTACCGTCAGATGCTTTCGGCACATTTTTAACACCGCGGTTCTTTCTGACAATAAGTTTGCGTATGCTTATATCCTTGGCAGCGCGTGCACCGAGGAACTTATTTTGAATCCTTACGCATGGGTTCGATTTTTACAACAATATTAAGTATTGTTTATATTTCATAAATTTTGTTTAGACTTTCTGTTTTATCGAAAGTGAGTATGAATATAGACAGAGCACGTTTTATTAAATTTTCTTCACCCTCTTTTTGCTGTTTGCTTCGCTTGAAAATGTTAACGGCATCTATAACTTTATACTGTCTGTTTTTCAGATCGCTAACTATGTTATCCTTTAAGCACGACGCATGTAGCCCTCTGGCTACAACGCGTAAACGCCTTTCAGATTTATTCTCAAATGAATAACATTAAATTTTATCGATACTTAGATTCGGAGATAATAGACCTGGATATTTTACGCAGATCTGGATCTTTTACGCAGACTTTCCATGTATATTTTTTTTTAAGTGAAGTCACTTGGTAGATAATGGTGACGATTTCATCAAGGTATAGTCGTCTATACCGATCACATTAATTGGCGGTGGGGCCGTTGTTTTAGCTGTTTCGCTTTATTAATATTCTCTTTATCGTGGTTTATTAATTCAGGTGAGAATATAGCTTTCCTTTTTTTCACCGGTCTTTTTTTTAGAATCCTGTCGGTTTTCGTGACTGAGTTCTCATAGGCTGTTTGCACCTGTTTCGGTTCAAAACTTAATTGTAATGAACTCTTTAGGGTCATGCTTTCATCCTTAAGTTGCAGAATTACTTTCCGAAGCTCTTCGCAGAGCAGTTCGACTATGTTTAGCTTAGTTCAAAGAACGTCGTTTTCGTCCTCAAGGCTTTTAATTTTTACTGAGTCCAGTTTTTCGTGAACCGATTAACCCGAAGTGTTAGAGGCCATTGAAGTAATGAAGAAAGGGTTTGATACAACTTTGTCTCTAGAAATTAAACTGTTCCCCTTGCTTCCATTGTCGTGTAATTTTATGGCATGTTTTTGTGATGCATTGGCAAAATAATAGCTCCACTTTGGATGCCAACTTCGATCGCACTATTTTCCTCAAATGCTAGAAATGTAGTGCAAATCGGGCGTTTTGGTTGCCACACCATCCTGCCCGTTAAAGAATTTGCGAAAAAATCATTTTGTTGATACCTAAGGCTTTTTGAATATATCTGCAGAGATTTTATAAACAGTACTTTTTTCTGAAACATTGTTTATAAGATTATTAGATAAATAGGAAAGACAAATGTGAGATTGTTGCTAGAAGAAAAATAGAAACAAAAACTCCAAATATAAAGAAAAACATATGAGAAGGCTAAAATCCTGCAGGTGGCCATGGCTCAGAGGATTGCGTAGTTGACTGCTTAGTCAAACGTTACGCGTTCAAGCCCCAGCTTCGGCAGCATTGTTTTTCTACAAAAATCGCCAGCTTATCTGAGGCCACCTCTGCGATAATATGAGACAATATAAAGCTATATCTCCTCCTCTGTGTCACGTAGGTTTATGTTATGTGGCTTTCCTTCTATGTGTCTATCTGTCTCTCTCTGTTATATTAATGTCTCTTGCTCTGTTCCAGCCGATGGCCTTAGTCGCCAGTGCTGTTATGCGTCTGAAGTTCTTTGCATTCATGGGCGAAGTACTGAGATATAAATGTCAATGTCAAGGATATAATCCACTGGGTTTATCGTTTTATACCCTACTTACTTACTTACTTAAGTGGCGCTACAGTCCGGAATGAACCTGGGCCTCAACCAACATGCGTCTCCTATTAACCCAGTCCTTAGCTAACTGCCTCCAGTTGGGCACTCCAAGTTGGTTGAGGTCGGTTTCTACTTGTGCGCGCTACTTGTGCGGCTGGGAATCGAAGACTCTGCGGTTCGGAGTATTGGTGTCCATTCGTTCTGCATGTCCTAGCCATCTTAAACGTCCAATGCGGAGTTTTTTTTTTGACCAGGGGCATGTCGCTGTACAGATCGTTTAGTTCTTGGTTGAATCTTCGTTTCCATTTTTTCGAAGAACATACCTCTCAAATCGACCAAGGATTACTTCATCCGCTTTTGAGACGGTCCATGCTTCAGCGCCGTAGAGTAGGACTGGGATGATCAGGGTCTTATATAAGATCTCCTTGGTAGTTCGAGTGAAGGTTGGTAATATTAATGATTCGTTTAATTTCTGACGAGAAAACAAGAGTTAATAGTGGAGCCGAGATAGATAAAGTCCCGTACTACCTCAAAGTTCTATCTGTCAATGGTGACGTTCTGTCCAATTCGTCTCGCCCTCATTTACTGCTAAACCCATTTTTGCCGCTTCCTTCTCTATACTAGCAAACGTGGCTATGACATCACGTTGGGTCCTACCAATGATGTCAATATCGTCGGCGTATGCTAGTAGTTGTATAGATTTTTGGAAAAATGTGCCTCTGGTGTTGGCTCGTGAGTTTTGCACAATCCACTCAAGCATCAGTTTTAAGAAGTCACATGACAGCGCATCGCCTTGCCTAAATCCTTTTTTGTTATCGAATGTGTCGGTGAGGTCGTTTCCGACCCAGATTTTTTTTTTTTATAATTTACACGCACTCAAGGGGTTATGAATACCCTTTTATATGTTACCATAGTACGATGGTTTTGAGAAGGGGAACAAAGAGAGAGGGGTTAGGAAAGATTTTGGATGTAGTGGAGACTTAAAGTCCATGGGTGGTGTCCGAACTAGCTTCGGGGAGTCACTTATTCTTGTGTTCGTTAAATTTGAAGAGATTCGAGATGGTGTGCATACTTTTAGGTATTACACCGACCTTTTATTTCTTTTCAATAAAAGTGAAATGGATTTTGGTTGGGATTGAACGCGCAACCTTCCACTCAACGGACGAACACATTACCACTACACCGCGGCCACCCACCTGATGGAGCAGCGAGATTTCTCCATCGTCATCCTACACAAACGGACGAGTTTGGGCGGTACACCAAAACTAGACATGGTTTTCGCTGTCGTTGCCAATATTGAATGGTTCGTTCTGCCTGACAGCGGAATGTTGTTCGTCATCGCCGTTTAACAGTCTGCAGAAGTGGTTCTTCCATATCCTCAGCATCGACTGTGTCTCAACGACGATATTTCCTTGTTCATCTCGACAGGATTCTGTTCAAGCTTTCTATCTTTTGCTATGACTTTTTACACTTTGGTAAAACTTGCGAACATCGTTCCTGGAGTGGCACCTCTCTATATCCTCGATCGCCCGCTTTTCTTGCTCATTTTTCTTCTTTCTGAAAAGCCGGTGTTCTTCCCTACTTCTCTGCCTATAGGGCTCAACGGGAGCTCTCGTCTTCACCTGCAGCTTAGCCGTGTAGGCCTCGATCTTGGCTACGAGCATCTGTCGGCATTCCTCAACAAACCAGGGGTTTCTTGCTAGGCAGAATCTGATTGGCTTTAACTTGGCAATGCCCGGTGGTTGAACCTCTGACTACACATCAAGTGCTTATTTTTAACCTCCAAGTGGTAACCATCGGGTACTGGTCTCATCCAACGATAAGCGCGAGTGTTGATAACACGACGAAAAACAGAAACGCTATAAACAGCCAGGTCAGAATGGAACGGAATGAAAACCCGACCTGCTGTCCCAAGCGAACCTAGACAAGCTGCTTCGACATATTCGGACAGCAGGTTGTCTAGGAATTTCAAGGGTTAGTCAGGCCCCTTGAACAGAGCTGGTGGCGGATGAACCGAAAGGCCAACGGCAGCGCTCAATCCCGTAGTGGATACTGATGGCCTCGTGTCCTAGGGGTATCTAATAAATTGGAACTGGCCCTCCAGGTTGGGGTTTGTGCTTTGGGCTAGCTACCCAATCATGGAAAAATCTAACGGTTACGAAGCAACCAAAAGCCTCGGAAAGACCTGATTTTACTGTTGACGACACGGCTTAACGAAAAAAGGACAACGACGTTCGTATCTGCACCTGGAATGTGAGATCACTAAACAGGAGAGGTGCAAGCGAACAACTAGCGGAAGCCCTAAACTGCTACAAAGCAGACATTACTGCCATGCAGGAAATACGATGGGATGGGCCGGGCAAAAAGAGGATGAAAAACTGTGACATCTACTACGGACCGTGTTATAGTGAGCAGAAACAGCGACTATTCGGATGCTAATTTGTTATAAGTGCCAGACTTAGGCAAAAAGTCTTATGTTTCCAAGACATTAGCGAACGATTCGCATCAAGGCCAAATTCGCCAACATAAGCCTTTTATGCGCTCACGCCATAACGGAGGAAAAAGATGATATAGCTGAGGATTGCTTCTATGAGCTCCGTGACAAAACCTATGAGCGACTACCGAAGTACGATGTTAAAATCGTGCTGGGAGATTTTAACGCAAAGGTAGGAAGAGAAGACATCTTTAGCAGTATTGTCGGAAACCATAGCCTACACGACAACACGTCTGGTAACGGACTTAGGCTAATTGACTTCGCTACGGAACGAAATGCCACTATAGCCAGCACACGGTTTCCTCAACTCGATATCCATAAGGGGACATTTCGGTCTCCAGATCAACGAACGGTCAATCAAATTGATCACATAGCGATAGCGAGAGCTGCCGTTGAGCTCTACAGGCAGAGAAGACGGGAAGAACATTGGCTTTTTAGAAAGAATAAAAAAGAGGAAAAAAAGCGCGCAATCGAGGATATAGAGAGGTGCCACTCCAGGAACGATGATCGAAAGTTTTACGAAAGTGTAAAATGGCAAAGCCAAGGATACAAGGCTCGGACAGAATCCTGTCGAGGTGGAAAGGAAATATCCTAGTTCAGACACAGTCGATGCTGAGAATATGGAAGAACCACTTCTGCAGACTGTTACAACGGCAATGACTAACAACATTCCGCTGTCAGGGAGAACGAACCATTCAATACTGGCAACGACAGCGAAAACTTCCAACCACCCGACCTGAGTAAAGTGAGGATAGCAATATCTAAACTGAAGCTTAATAAGGCTGCCGGAAATGACGGTCTTCCCGCCGAGCTTGGTAAGTAACATCCACCAACTCATAAGTCGAATCTGGTCGGAGGAAACTATGCCTGAAGAATGGAACCTCAGCATCGTTGGCCCGATCCATAAAAAAGGAGACCCTCTAAACTGCGCCAACTACATAGGCATAAGTCTCCTCAACATCACATACAAAACTCTATCTGCCGTAATATGTGAACGCCTGAAACCGTTTACCAACAACCTGATCGGCCCTTATCAGTGTGGTTTTAGGCCAGGAAAGTCGACAACCGATCAAATCTTCACACTTCGGCAGATCCTGCAAAAAGTCCAAGAAATCCAAATCGATACCCACCACCTATTCATCGATTTCAAAGCCGCATACGACAGCATTTATAGAGACGAACTATACAGAGCCATGTCTAGTTTTGGTATACAGCCCAAACTCGTCCGCTTGTGTAGGATGACGATGGAGAATTCTCGCTGCTCCATCAGAGTCGGAAACGACCTCACTGACACATTCGATACCAAAAAAGGATTTAGGCAAGGCGATGCGCTGTCATGTGACTTCTTCAATCTGATTCTTGAGGGGATTGTGCAGAACTCACGAGCCAACACCAGAGGCACTCTCCAAAAATCTGTACATCTACTAGCATACGCCGACGATATTGACATCATTGGTAGGACCCAACGTGACGTCATAGCCACGTTTGCTAGTATAGAGAAGGAAGCGGCAAAAATAGGCTTAGCAGTAAATGAGGGCAAGACGAAGTATATGGACACACAACATCGACGAATTGGACAGAACGTCACCATTGACAGATATAACTTTGAGGTAGTACGGGACTTTATCTATCTCCCGTTTGCGTTGACCGGCTATGGAGACGAAGATTCAACCAAGAACTATAAGAGCTGTACAGCGACATGCCCCTGGTCAAAAAATTCCGCATTGGACGTTTAAGATGGCTAGGACATGTAGAACGAATGGACACCAATACTCCGGCTCGCAGAGTCTTCGATTCCCAGCCAGACGTCGGACGCAGTAGAGGAAGACCTCGCCTTAAGTGGCGCGCACAAGTAGAAACCGACCTCAACCAACTTGGAGTGCGCAACTGGAGGCAGTTAGCTAAGCACCGGGCTGATTGGAGAGGTATGTTGGTTGACGCCCAGGTTCATCCCGGACTGTAGCGCCACTTAAGTAAGTAAGTATGCCTTTATTTGATAAAACAGAAAGTCTGAAAAAAATTTATTAAATAAAAACGGCACTTAATATTGGTGGAAAAATCGGACCCATGCGTAAGGATTCAAAATTAGTTCCTCAGTGCAATCGCAGCCAAGGATATAATCATACGCAAACCTATTGTCAGACAGAGCCGCGATGTATAAAATGTGCCGGAAATCGTCTGACGGTAGATTGCGGGTCAGATAAGAAAACTCCTGCTACTTGCATTAATTGTATAGGCAATCATCCCGCAAGATACCGCGGTTGCGAAGCAGCTAAAAAGTTCGCCTAAACTTATCTCAAAGCCAAAGCAGGCAACTATCGAAAAACAAAAAAATAAGCAAATACCTCGGCTAACAGAAATACGATCAGATCTGGTACATCCAAAACCAAATGTACAAACTTATGCCCAAGCTACAGTATCCAATAAAAATATTTCACCAGACCCCGTTTCCAACGTTCTTTCGATTATTCTTTCAAAACTTGAGGAGCAAAGCGAAATGAATAAACTTATTTTCGACGGGCTAGTAAAGCTTCAAAATAGTATGCATAACAGACGTAATCTACCTTCAACAGGAAAAGATTTCTTAAAATTCTTACGTGGAATGCCAATGGCCTTTATCATAAACTTAAAATACTTGAATTGTTTATGCAGAAAAAAGATATCGATGTCTGTTTAATATCCGAAACTCAGGTAAAGAGTAATTCTCACTTAAAGATTAAAGGCTATATTAATTATCATGCTCTACATCCATCAAACAAGGCAAGAGGTGGAGCATCACCATATATAAAAGAGTGTATCGAACATTCGATTGATTTTAAATTAGAGGTCGAAATAATGCAAGTTTGCCCTATACGAGTCAAAAGCAGACAATCCTTTCTGAAGTAATCTTTTATTTACTGCCCACCATGGTTGAGAAAATTGACTTTGAAAACTTGCTTAATTCCCTTGGACAGCGTTTTGTCATCGGAGGGGACTTAAATGCAAAACATACATTCTGGAGATCTAGATGCATATCACAGAAAGGTAGGATGCTTTACGATGTTGGTAAAAAGTACAGCACCGAATTTAATTCTACGGGAAATCCAACTTACTGGCCAATTGATGTTACAAAAATACCGGTTTTGATCGATTTTTTCATGGTATGCCGTCATTCTTTTGCGTCTTCTATATTTTCCTAGTGTTTATATTTCGCCTATACATAGATACATTTCGTTTTCATTAAATTATGTTTTTCGGTAAAATTTTAAACATTTTGAAAAATGTTTTGATGCAAAATCATTGGCTATGGTAATATAAACATTTCTTCTTTATATAATTTTAACCCACACCCCCTTTTTGGAGGCGTTTTTATACAAAAACCATTTTTATACACCAAGCCAAAAACGTTGTTTTTTGTCAAACCATAAAAGATTTTGATAAACTTGCTGAACAATATGTTCTGACAATGACATTTTCTATATTTCATCGATTAAAGCCGACATTTTGGGGATATTTATTTTAAGGATGGGATGGGATAGGATATTAAACGATCCGCACAGCGTATTGTAGACTTCTCTTATATATTCTTCGATTATTTTTCGCATTTCATTTGATTCTTATTTTTGCATAGAATAGATTATTAACTTTTCTTTAATAAATCACAACATGATTTTTAACTTTCTCTTACAAAGAGAAAGATATAGTTTTCGTGAAAACTTTCCACCTCGAGATTTTAATACGATGATAACGGAACCCCAAAAAAGTAGTTTTTGGAATTCCGTCCGCCGGTCCGCCGGTTCATCTGTCCGTAATGGTCTCTCCACCCTAAACGACTTGACCGATTTTCTTCGAACTTCGTATTCAGCGTTTTTTTAGTTAAAATTCTTTGCCATTTTTTGTTTTCTCTTAGACATGTTATTACCGGTACCTGCGATATAAAAATTTTACGTAGCCTCAATTTTCTCGAAAACGGCTCTAACGATTTTGATTAAGCTTCATATATATACTATATGCGTAATAGTTCCAAAAAAAATGCATACCAATTTCTCACAAACTATTTGGCCAATTTGAATTTAAGTCAATTTATAAACTTTTATTACTGTTCTTATGAATCCCTTATAATTGGTTTTGACCCAATTATCCCTAAACGGAGTTTTCGGTTTTGTCCAATAATGGAAAATCATTGTTATTCACATGGACACCGATTCCTTTTACGGATAAAACGTTCGTATAAACGAAGTTAACGTTCGTATAATCATATCTCGACAATATTTATTTCATTTTGAACATCGTTAATCAAAATAAATGTCATTGTGTTCTTTTTACCAAATTATTAAAAACGTAAAATTAACTCGCTGTGAAAGAGAAAGATGCTTACGACCCAATCGTGCACCCACCACTCGTTTTTCTTTGTTTTGGTTTGATATTGGTACATGTGATCCTTGTACGTGCTGTTCGAGCCAGAGTAAAAAAAATTCAAAATCCGCTTACTGCCACGCGCCCTTTTTAGAAAAACGTTATTTTTGGCGAACCGGTAGGGAATATCTATATTTTGTTCATATAAGGTTTTTTGCCACGCCCACTATTGAGAGCGTTTTGATTAAAAAACGTTTTTCGGTAAAATTTTAAAATACAAATTCGAAAAACGTTTGATGCAAAATCATTGGATTTGATAAAACAAATATTTCGTCCATACACTATTTTAATCCACGCACACTTTTTGGAGGCGTTTTCCAACATAACCATTTGTATACAATACGCCATACCATATGCAGGAGAAAAACTTTGAATTTTGTCGAACCATAACAGATTTTGATAAATTGTCTGAACAATATGTGGTGACACTGTCAATTTTGATATTTCTTTGCCATAAAGCCCACATTTATTAAGATTTTAAGGATGTGGTGGAAAGGATATAAAACGATCCGCACAGTTGATTGAAGCCTTCTCATATGTTTTTTTTTTTTAATTTCGTTAGTGGGTGTATTAACCGTCTTTGCTATATTCCATAGGGGTTTATTATTATGGCTTCTCGAACTAAGCATTTCTGGAGATGATTAGATTTAAGCATTGCCTAAATTCGATAGAGTACAAATTTAGGTAGATATACCTTAAAGTATAAAAATCGACTCAGAATCGCTAACTGACTCGATTAAGCCACGTCTGTCTGTACGTCCGTCATTCTGTATGTCACCGGTTCTTATTCCTTAAATTTTGACCTAGGATAATTAAATTTTGTATATGCGTCTATTGTAC
This sequence comes from Rhingia rostrata, assembly GCA_949824845.1. Lineage (NCBI taxonomy): Eukaryota > Metazoa > Arthropoda > Insecta > Diptera > Syrphidae > Rhingia > Rhingia rostrata. The sequence goes on along the minus strand of OX463755.1, from coordinate 83,849,191 downwards.
GTGCTGTTGGAACAAATTAAAGAAATTTAAAGTAATTTTAAGAATTAAAAAAAATGGTACGAATTTCGTCCATAGGTATTTTTTACCTACGCCCACTTTTTGGGGGTACTTTTCTACAAAACCATTTGTATTCCGTACCCCAATGCATATGCAAAGAAAAATTTTGTTTTTTGTGGGATTGTAGCCTTCTCATATGTTTTTTCTTGTAATTTCCGCTGCAATCTTCTATTTTATTCTAAAATGTTCATTTTGAACTCGCGACCTGTGTGTGTCTGCACGCCGGCAACGGAAGATCCGGATATGAAATGGAAAATGCCCTTTACTTTTTTCTTCCCCTCTTTGAAGGAGGATACGAGTGTTGGCTCCCGAACAAAGCGGTATAACAGATTATGCAAAATTATCTATGCGAAGGGGAAAAAAATAATAAAAGGTGGAACCTAGATAGGATCGTAGTAATAGGCAGAACATCGCTGAATGAGAGTAAACCTGACATTATTTTTACTTATAGTTGGGAAGGAATAAACCTAACTCATAGGATGTTGTTGAAAAGTTGAATTTCAACCTGGGTATTGAACGGCGTACTTGCGTACTTGAAAGGTATCACTGTTGTCAGGTATGTTGCATCGAATGTAAATGCGGAGGGTGGACTGGTTTTGTAGCCAGGAAGGATTCATTGGGTCAGGAGTGGATACGCATAATGATGTAGGTTGATTAGTTTTCAATGGAAATCGGCATTTGTTTGTATGCGTGTGAATAGCCACCGGCAAGGAGTGATATTCTGTTGTAACATCACACCTTCCTCTAATGAGATCCTGGTTACCTGCGTCTATGAATTGGTAACTTGTGTAATTTTTTTTACCAGATAATTACTTTTTAAATTAGAGAAAATTGAATTCTCCAGAACAGCTTAATCAGGTCAAAATCTTTTTTCTAAAAGTATTTTTACAAAAACGTTCTTTTTAGTTAAAAGGTTAGTAATTTTTCTTTATTTCATCCATATGAAGTGTTTTACCAAGCCGTTATTTGTGAAAAAACGGTTTCGGTAAAATTTTAAGAAATTTAAAAAAACGTTCGATGCAAAAATATTTTAACCCACGTCCACTTTTCGGGGGTGTTTTTCTATAAAAAGAAATAGGGATAGAGTTTCAATTTGCCGGATTTGTTCGTTATTTACTTTTAATTTTACAGCTCTACCTAAAATACGACACGGTCAGCTGTTGGCAACGGCGCAACGTCGAATACATTCCCAGCTACCGCTGGACAATGTTTATTTGGTCGCCTTTAACCTAATAATGCAAATTGAGTTTAATTTTGTTTGACGATATAGATCGATTATTTGGATAATACTAAGCTAATACTCAAAGTACATATTTTCGTAGTACAACTTAATAATTTGTAGAATTGTCAAACAGTATTGAAAAAAACATATTAGAAGGCTACAAACCACTTTGCGGATTTTTATCCGCATCCTTTAAAGTAATATCGCTAAAGTGTGATGATGATGTGGGTATGAAATATGAAAAATAGCACTGTCACAACATATTGTTCAGTCATTTATCAAAATCAGTTATAAAAATACACGGGTATACAAATCGTTTTTTAAGAACACTCCACCAAAAAGCGGACGTGGGTTAAAATGAAACATGGACAAAATGCATCTTACATTATATCTAAAGTAATTTCATCAAAACTGGTTGCAATTGTTTTTAAAACTTTTGCCAACATTTTTTTTAACAAAACACCCACAAAAAGTAGGTGTCGCAAAAATTAGTTGATGAAATATAGATATTAGGTATCTCTTGCAGACATTTTTTAAAAATTCGTTACCGTTTGGCCAAAAGCAACGTTTAACTGAAAGGTGGGTGTAGCAGTGAGCGGACTTGAAAATGTTGGACCTTGTTCTGCTTCGTCCGATAGAGAGTCTATAACCAAATTTCATCGATCTAGCTCAAAATTTTAGGCCCAAAAATCGGTGACATACAGACGGACGGACAGACAGAAATGGCTAGATCGATTCAGCTAGCGATTCTAAGTCGATCCGTATATATATTTAGCGAAATTATTTCTTTATACAAACTTATTGTCAAAACTAATATACCCCTTTGGAATAGGACTAAAATGCAGTTGGAAAAAACTTCGTTTTTTTTTAGAGATAAATAGGGTCAAATTTTGAGTCCAAATCTTTCGCTTAAGTAAACAAAACAATGACGACTTATCAACAATTCGATTTGAATTTTGGTCCTAGTCTAAATGAGTGGCGGGTACGCGATTTCTCTTTCACAGAGAGTTGGGAGTTCGATCAAGGGCAAAGCGTTAGTGAACTCGACGAATTCATAACTTGACCGAAATACATAATAATATTCATTTTGATTATTCATGCTAAATATGGTATAAATAATATCGAAATGTGACTATAGGAATGTTTTTTTTCGGAATTTAAAGCAATGTCCATTCGTTCTAGTCATCTTTAACGTCAAATGCGGAATTTTTTGACTAGGGGCATGTCGCTGTACAGTACATAGTACTTGGTTAAATCTTCGTCTCCATAGCCCGTCAACGCCACCGGGTACGAAGATTTTTCGAAGAATTTTCCTCTCGAATAGACCAAAGGTTTTCTTATCCATTTTTGATAATCCTTTGTCGGAATATTTCGAAGCAGCTCCTCTAGGTTCGCATAGGAGAGCAGCCCGGATATTTTTATAGTGTTGCTTTTTTTCGTCTTGTTATCAACACTCGCACTTATCGTTTACCAAGTCACATCCGGTTGGATGAGTCCAGTATCTGATGGTTACTACTTGGAGGTAAAAATAAGCACAATCAATGTTTACCCATGTTCTACAACCATAAAGTTTAATCAAAATGGTTAGAACCGCTTGCGAAAAATTGAGTTTATGCATAATTTTTATATGGCAGGTACCGTTAATAAAACGTCTAAAAGGAAAAAAAATAATGGCCTAGAAATATGACCAAAGCAAACTAAATTTCATTTCTAATATTTAACAATAGTTTAAGAATAGGTTATAGAGTAAGCATATGTATGTATATACCCAACCTTGCACCCACCCCAAATCTAACATTAACCAATAGCAAGAGTGTTGCGCTATTCTACTGTTTATTCTATGATCTGATTTTAACTATTATTTAATTATTACTCCAAATTGTGAAATTATTGCCCACCTTCAGTGATATTCAGTGTTAGGTCTAATTCTCATCAAATAATTTGAAATAAACAAATAAATGATAGATATGCATAACAGCACAATTTGGCAATAATTTCATTAATTTTTTGCCAATATTTCGTCTTGCGAATTGGTATTATTTCGTTTTAAAAACCGAAATAAATCCAATTTTGTAACTCGGTTATATTTCCTTTTGCATTATTTCATGTCACCCACTTTTCGTTCCTCTAAATCAATCTCAAACTATTACACATATATATTATATGTATTGCGAATATTAAAAGTCTTTTACTTATATATACGTGATATATAATAGCATTTAAGTTTATTTTGGCAATAAAAAATTATGTTATGGATTTAAGTTAACAAAATAAATATTTAAAATACTGTTTGATGCTGTTACTTTGAGAATAGCCCATGAAAACTTATAGTTTGACTTGACCATTGAATGCACACAAAATCAATTTCTAGAACAAACAAACAAAATACATTCCAAGTTAGCCATCTGCAAAATCAATAAACCGTATAACGATGTCCTCTCGTGCAGATGCCACTGCCAAGCAGCAAACCAAAATTTAAATATATTTTCCGTATATGTTGTTTAGGGGACACATTAAATATCAATATAGACATCCTCTGTCCAGAAAAGATACTTGGGACTTGGTGTCTCCCCATTTATATCAAATAATTTTGGGAACCATCCAAATGGATCTTATACGACAAACACAATGCAGTGATTTTATTCTTTGAATACGCCATAAAATATGCAACAACCGTGCTACAAAAAAAAAAAAAACATCGAATCAATAAGTTCAAGCTAAAAACTAATTTCCACTCAAAAACCAATACCTTTCCCTCTGCGATAAATCCCTACAATTCAACAGTGTACAAATTCAGTCGTGAGTGTGTTGAATGTTGTTATTTAATACCTTAATTATTAGTTTATGCAATAATTAAATGAAAACAAATTCAATGATTGTGCAGATGTCCGTAGTGTTTGTGGTGCATGAGTGTGTGTCGTCTTCCTCGTTGAAATATTTTCGAATATTCAATTCGGATAAAACTGCGGTGATACGTACCAGTAGGAACAGAAATACGGACTGTGCTTAAGTGGGCCCACAGAACGCAGGTGAAGTTTCTCCCGACAGGACATGTGCTGCATTCCTTTGTTGGAAACGGACGGTATGTGAAATTTTACTGTGGAGAGCTGAAAGAAACCGCTATCGCATTTGTATTTTTGGAGATTTTTGACGATCCGATGATGCAACGCTACCTACAATAGACAGATAACCGTAAACTAAGTTAGTCAAGCCAAACAGAGTAGTGAGCTGTGAGAGATTATTTGATTGCGGGCTTAATACTGTTGTTTTTGTTTATGATGAATTGATGCATTTTAAATTTGCGGCGATTGGCAGCAATAGCAAATGATGGGTAATTGTTTGTTTCGAGTATTACCTACTCAAATACCGCTTAAAATGTATTGTACAAAGTTGTTTAAAATTCAATAATGTAATAGGATTGAGGTGCTCAGTGATGCTGTGGTTAGTAAGATGAACCATGTATAAACATCACAATTTTTAAACTTAAGGCTTGTGGGTGTCCCTCTAGAATTCATTAATTGGGCTTAACATATCTCTCATTGAGAACTTATCAAGTAAAAATTAGAGGTTCCAAGTCCAACCGTTTTATTGTCCAATCTGGAGTACTGGAGAATGTAGGCGATATAAACAATTCTCTTTCACTACAAATAGATCTAAACAGTTTTACCATATGGTATCTTAAAAACGGTTTGATTCTCAACCATACTAAGTGCCAGTATATAACAATTTCACGAAAATGTGTTCACTCTAATTTTATTTATACTCTGCCCGAGAAAAATCCCTATCGTCTAAACAGTTTTCAATACCTGGTGTTTTTTTTTATCCTAATATGGAGTTTAATAAACGCATGTTGAAGTTATGTATAAAAAGGTGGTCAAAGGAGTTTGTAGTGATCATGCACATACAAAATATTTCCAATACAATACGTATACAAAACAAAACACATTATCATAAATTACATGCATACTTATTAAGCTTCAGTAGCAAAAAAAAAAATCAAATTTCATCATCCTAGCCCAAAATTTATGGCTTCAAAATCGGTGGGTGAAATACAGACAGACGGACTGATGGATCTTAGTCGATCCATATACTTTCAGGTATATCCACCTCAATTATTTCTCTATGTCACAAACAATGTATTAAACATATGAGAATGCTACAATCCACTATGTGGATTGTTTTATACCCTATCCCATCCCATCATAAAATCAATATCCCTTAAATATGGGTTTTATGACAAAGAAATACTTTAATTGAAATTGTCGCAACATATTGTTCACACAGTTTATCAAAAACTTGTATGGTTGTACCAAAAACAAAGTTTTTGTCCTTCATATGGTATGGCGTAGGGTATACAAATGGCTTTTGTATCAAAACGCCTCCAAAAAGTGGGCGTGAGTAAAAATGATATATGGATGAAATGTTTATATTTGCCAAAACCAATTATTTTGCATCAATTTTTTTTTCGGTAATGTTTTTAAATTTTACCGAAAATGTTAATTACGGAAAACGCCCCCAAAAAGTGGGTGTAATCTGTTGTTCAGACACTTTTTCAAAATCTCTAACCGTTTGGTCTAAAACTATGTTTTTCTTAAAAGGAGACATGGCAGTGGGCAGATTTTAAAAATTTTTACACTTGGTCCGCTGGGAGCAACAACAAACATGTGTACCAAATTTCATCATCCTAGCTCAAAATGGACGGACGGACAGACAGACATGGCTAAATCGACTCAGCTATCGATTCTGAGTCGATCCATATACTTTGAGGTATACCTACCTCAACTATATCCGTATGTTACAAACTATGTAACAAAACTAATATACCCCTATTGGAAAGGGTATAAACAACTCTCACCTGTTCACATTCACAATTTATCCAACTATTTTATTATTCAACTAAATTCAAACGTAATCAGCATGTACTTACTCCCATTACTACCATTATCACCTAGCTAAGACAAGTTCTGCCTGAAAAATTATATAAAATCCTCGTGTCGTCTTGAGCATAGACTCTTCCGTGTGAAACTGGAAACGAATATTCGGAGTTCAAAGAGATATTCGCAGGAGTACTCCAAGGAAGCGTCCTTGGACCTCTCATACACCTCATATTTAGACGTAATATCCCACAAACAAACGATACAATAGTTGCCACGTTTGTTGACGATACATCTACACTAGCAATTGGCACAGCAATAGAGAAAACAATATGAAAATACAAACGAGGTTAATGAATGGACAAAATCCTAGCGAATTACACTTAACGAGAGCAAATCGATTCAAGATTTCAAGACGTATATTAAAGTTGAGTATTATTATTTTATAAAATTATAAAAAAAACATATGAGAAGGCTACAATCCAATGTGTGGATCGTTTTGTATCCTATGCCATCCCATCCTTAAGACAGAGGTCCTTCAGCAATATAACAAAGGTTGCATATTTTCTAAGAAACTGTCTGATAGAAGGTTTGTGGTATAAACAGGCCATAAGCTGTTGAAGGATGCGTTTACGTCTAAAACGGTACGTAATCCGAGGCAGTCACGCCATCTCGACTATGTCTATCAATTTACAAATTATATTCGGCCTATAGAAGGCAAGCAGAATGTAGTTACTGACTTTCTTTCACATTGCAACTAAGTATGCGACTTATCTAGCATTTTTATTTATAACGAGTAATGAATGTTTAGCAGGTTCTTTGAAGAAGCCGCAATAAATTTGTTTCGTCAAGAATTTGGAGGACCGTTGTGTTAACAAATCCCCAATAAAGATTTTTTTATGTTTGCGTGCAAAAATTTTTCGTTTATCTTTATCCGAGGGAATAGACAAATCTCTGCGTAGATCTTCATTCCTTATATAACACGGCGCATTGACGAATGATCTTAACATTTTGTTTTCAAAAGTTTGTAAAATATTTAGATTCATTTCACTGGTACAACCTCATAATTGTATACCATATGTCCACACCGGCGTTAACACTTGCTTGTATAAAAGCAATCAAGGTTAAGCTTCGAATATTTTCCGAGTAACCAGTACAGTTCTCTGTATTTATTTTTAAGTTCTTCGCATTTCTTTTTTACACGCGAGTTCCATTTTAATTTTGTTTATCTGTTTATAAAAAAAAATCTACATGAATCGATTTTCTCTCGTTAAGCTCAATCCAGCAGGATTTTGCCCATTCAATAACCTAGTTAAGAGCGTTTTGTAATTTCATATTTGTTTCCTATATTGTTGTGCCAACTGCTAGTACATATAGCTGTATCGTCAGCAAACGTGGTGGCCACGGTATAGTGGTAATGTGTTCGCCTGTACGCGCGGGAAAAACGGCTCATCCGCGACGGGTACATCGACAATCCTCCGGAGCTCCTCCGCTTTAGCACGGCGGTATCGGATCGCGATAGGTTCGATGCTGCAAAACAGCGCACTGAACTCTGGTGGCTATATGAGGAAGGTGATTCTGCACTTCCTCAGGACTTTGCGGACTTTTAGTCCAACTCCATAGTTAAGATTTTAAGATTAGGGGCAAGGTCTGGGGCGGGGCTTGTGCACCATATTGGCGTACAATATGGTTGAATGCATGCTGCCGTGGGACCGAAAGACGAAATCAGGATTATAATGAAGTTAGGTTTAAGTAGTTAAGTAGTCTTAAGTAAGGCTTAAGTAGTCTTTAGTTAGTTATAATCTATCTTTCTAAAATCTAAGCCCAAAGGCAAAATAAAACAGATAAATATAAGCTTACAGCGCCCACTAAGGGCCGATAGGTTAGATTAAGTAAACCAGATATTGATGAGTTATATTTAAGCATTTTTGTCTAGTAGTAAGTTAGTATTTTAAGTAAATATAAAATGAATTTGAAAGTTAAAAAAAAATGTGTTCGCCTGTTGCGCGTTCAATCCCAGCCAAAATCCATTTAACTTTTATTAAAAAGTAATAAAAAAGATCGGTTGTTATACCTAAAAGCATGCACCATCTTGAATTTCTTCAAAGTTGAAGTTAGTTAGGAAACCACCCATGGATGGAGTAAAGGCTAAAGGCTGAACTAGAATAGTCGGAAGCAATCGGAAGCTAATGTAAAAATTCTACGTTAAGCTTGCTTCAGTACTGTCAATTACTCAAGTTGACCATAATAGACTTTTGTGAATGGAGCAATTGTCAAAGTGGAAGTCGTTTTGCCAAAAAAAATCGGTGCTTATGAACTTACAAATTTAGATGTACACAGCTGTTGAAGTGAAATGTCAAAGAAAGAGAAAGAGCGAATGAATTCGCTTTTCGCAATTGAGCAAAAGTGAACGAAGGGTACTCCTGCCAATATTTCTTTGAAATCCTAATATTCCTTTCCAAGTTTCACACGGAAGAGTATATGCTCAAGATACGACACGAGGATTTTATATGATTTTTCAGGCAGAACTTGTCTTAGCTTGCATTGAAGGTATCTATGCCAAACTTTGTCAAAAGATTGCGACACGTCCAGAAATACGGCTGAAAATTTTTTTCTTTTCTGCAAAAGCCTTCTCAATTACATCAGTAATTCGATGAACTTGGTCCACAGTCGAATGTTTACTTCTAAACCCAAATTGATGGGCAGGTAAAAGGTGAAATGATTTAATAATTCTGATCAATAATAGGGCGTAAGCGACCGAGTAATGTCCTTTCAAAAACTTTTGAAGTTATTGGATGAAGTGAAATAAGTCTGTAAGATTTTATTTCATTCTGTGATTTTTCTGGTTTGAGAACCATAATCACTTCTGCGACTTTCTGTATTTCCCGTTTTAGCTCGACAATACTTGCATATCTAACTAGATTACTGTCGGTTGTAGTCTCGAATATATTAATGTTTTCTGGACCATCAAATGGTTTAAATGACTTTAATTGCTTTCCAAAGTGAAGAATTAGATTTTTTTTCCAGCGGTTAGGCTTTGGATGGACTACTGCCTATTTTTTTAAGTTTTTAATCGAATTTAATAGCATGTTACCCAACCGATTGAGATGTGTTTTATATTGCGGGGCACGAGTTTGAGCTTTTCTTTTTTGTGTAACCAAATCTTTTATTTCCGTTGGGTACTTGATATTACTATAGCTCTCTATTTTGCGTTGTTGAGAAGTATTATTCCATGTTGCTTTTTGAACGGTATCGATAAAGGAGTCAACCGCGACTTCCAGTTCTAATGCGGATCTAAGCGATACGCCTAGGCGAATATTATTTTCAATATCGTTTTTGAAGCCTTCCCAGTTGGTTTTACCGTTTGTTAGTCTGGGATGTTTTTAATTTTTAATAATTGACTCGCTCGTTTTTAGAATGACCCAAGGATGATCAGGACGGCATACCTTTTACGATGAAAAAATCGAAAATGTAGCAAGGTATGCAACTTGTTATAGTCGTCTATACTGACCGAATTGGCGGTGGGGGCCGTTGTTTTAGCTGTTTCTTTATAAAAGAAAGTTAAAAAACGAGTGGTGGGTGCTCGACTGGGTCGTACGTAACTTTCTCTTTCACAGCGAGTTAATTTGACGATTTTATTATGTTTTAGCTGTTTCGCTTTATTAGTATTCTATTTATCGTGGTTTATTAATTCAGGTGAGGATATGGCTTTCCTTTTTTTCACCGGTCTTTTCTTTAGAATCCAGTCGGTTTCGTGACTGAGTTCTTCTTCGTCTATATTATATTCTGAAATAACCGGGCAGTTTGCACTCGGTGTTGGTTCACTACTTAATGTTAATGAACTAACGGGTGATTTTTTAGCTGGTTTGGTTTTGGCAACACTGGTTTTGACAGCTGACGTATGTTTTTTAGTACCTTGTGTCACTGTCAAACAGCTTCAGTTTGGTTTGCAATTTAACCATGGATCGTCTTACAAATGAACAACGCTTGCAAATTATTGAATTTTACTATCAAAATTCGTGCTCGGTACGAAATGTTCATCGCGCGCTGCTTCCATTTTATGATCGGCATTCTCGACCTTCTGAGCAGTCTATTCGGAAGATTGTGACCAAATTTCGCACCAAATTTACTTTGTTGGACATTAAACCACCAACACGTTTACGTACTGTGCGTAGTGAAGAAAATATTGCGGCCGTATCAGCTAGTGTGACAGAAGACCGCGAAATGTCGATTCGGCGCCGTTCCCAGCAGTTAGGCCTTTGTTACAGCACTACGTGGAAAATTTTGCGGAAGGATTTGGGCGTAAAGCCTTTTAAGATACAGCTGGTGCAAGAACTAAAGCCAGCCGACCTACCACAACGCCGAATTTTTGGTGAATGGGCTCTTGGAAAGCTGGCCGAGGATCCGCTTTTTTATCGAAAAATTGGGTTCAGCGATGAGGCTCATTTTTGGTTGAATGGGTACGTAAATAAGCAAAATTGCCGCATTTGGAGTGAAGGTCAGCCAGAAGCATTGCAACAGCTACCAATGCATCCCGAAAAAGCCACTGTTTGGTGCGGTTTATGGGCCGGCGGCATTATTGGGCCATATTTCTTCAAAGATGATGCGAATCGCAGCGTTACTGTCAATGGTGAACGCTACCGAGCGATGATAACAAACTTTTTTTTGCCCGAAATGGAAGTTCTTGACTTGCATGATATGTGGTTTCAACAAGACGGTGCCACATGCCACACAGCACGCGAAACAATGGCGCAATTGCGAGGCGAGTTTGGTGAACAGTTAATTTCACGTTTCGGGCCGGTCAATTGGCAGCCTAGATCGTGCGATTTGACACCATTAGATTATTTTTTGTGGGGGTATGTCAAGGCTTATGTCTATAGGGACAAGCCCGCTTCGATTGACGCACTGGAAGCCAACATCCATGCATTCATTCGTGAGATACCGGCCGATATGTGTGAAAGAGTATGCCAAAATTGGACTCAGCGGATGGGCTACCTGAGACGCAGCCGCGGTCAACATTTGCATGAAATTATCTTTAAACATTAAATTGCAAGGTTCAAACTATCGATTCAAATAAATATTTCATTCATTTTTTCGAATTTTTTGTGTTTTTTTTTAAAAAAAAGTTCTAAACCTCTTAAAAAATCACCCGTTATTTAAGGTTTTTTTTTTTCATACTTAAGGTGGAGAATTTCTTTCCGAAGCTCTTCGCAGAGCAGTTCGACTTTGCTTAGCCTAGTTCGAAGAACGTCGTTTTCGTCCTCAAGGCTTTTAATTTTCACTGAGTCTAGTTTTTCGTGAGCCGATACTTCTGGCGTTGTCGATCTCCTGGAGACCCATATAATTCTTGGAGGTCCAGATGTAGGTGGCTTCGTTACCCTTGAACTATTTCTGAAAGGGTTACAAAATTGCAATAATTGGCTCTCCCCGGAATCCGTAGAGCCGACCTCCAAAGAGGGTGGATTTTCCAGTAAAACTAGAAACTGCCACCTAGGGTATTACATCTTTTCCTTTTATTCATTGCATTTTTTTGTACACACTTTAAAATCGACATACGGGAGTGGATTTTAGTCGCCTTCTACGACAGGCATGCCTTACCTTGGGTATACTACATGATCAATTCGACAATATCTATATACGCAATGTTGGACCACTACCCACTACCAATGAATTTTCATATGTTTTAACGATCGTCGACCGCTTCACACGATGTTTAAATTTTGTACATAGACTCTTTGTCCGACGAAGCAGAACAAGTGTACAAACTTTTGGAATCCGCCCACTGCAACGCCCACAAGCTACGCCCATAAAGCTACAAGAAAGTTGGGAGCAGATCTAAAATTGAGTTGGCTGGTTATTGCATTACATTTATATCATATCAAAATAGCAAAAAAAAGTAGATATCTCAACAAAAAAAATCGAGTTATCCACTTTTTGCATTGAGGTGACGGTATATATATGTTGTTGATAATGATAATCATAATCACTAAGTAACTTCAATGTTCAATGTTGTTCTGATAGTATTGAATAATCCATCTATAGCAACCGATATTTGCAGTTATGGTCATTTCAGTTTCGTTGAAAAATTACGAACCAATGAATGCGTTAGACCAAACTCAGCTTAGCTGTGGTGGTAGTAGAACTCGTGTGGATTTGTTTAGATGTTTAGATGAGCTTAAAGAAATTATATTTGAATAAACTTCCAGAAAACGTATTTACACCCATACAAAATCTACACGAATATAAGAACATAGTCAGTAAACATTCCAGGGATCTCGTTGAGCGTTGAAGGTATGAAATATGTAACTGACAAAAAGTATATAAAATAAAAAGCCATGTTTTTGGATTTTATACCGGTAAACCTATGTCTCTACGCGAAACTCATCAAGTTAAAGTCACAAGAAGATCAAGTATACTTGACTTTGTATTTCCGGCTCGAAATGAAAATAGAAAAAAAAATCAATTTTTGGTGCATCATGCTAGTGCAGCTTGCTGGTGCACAGCAGTTCAAAAGAGGATTAAACATTGTGACATCACCTATTTTAATGCAATGATCGTAATAGAATACATCTTAAGCAATATTTTCGGAAAATAAAGCTTCACGGAAGCACGTCTGGCAATGGACTTAGGCTAGTGACTTCGCTGCATCTCGATATCTATAATGGGACATGACGGTTACCAAATCAACGATCTATCAATCATATTGGTCATCTTGCGATATACAAGAGGGACGCATATTTTGGATATCCAAATATTCCAAGGGCCTTACATCGAGTTGGACCGGACCACTACCTTGTTGCAGCCAAAGTAACAATACGGTATCAACCACGCCACAATAAATAACGAGTTATGGGTGCACGACTGGGTCGTACGCAGCTAAAATAGACAGTAATATGTATTTTGCTAAAAATTATATAAATAATGTCAAAATGTGATTTTACGAACGTGTTTTCCGTAATTGAAGGTAATCGGTGTCCATGCGAATAATAATGACGTAATGACGTTTAGGGATAATTGGGCCAAAACCAATTATGTGGAACTCATGAAAACAGTAGTAGTAGTATACAAATTAAATTTCATTCAATTTGGCAAAATAGTTTGCGAGAAATTAACAGTTTTCGTTATATGGCCTAATTGCAAAAATCTGTTATATGGATTTTCTCGAAAAAACTAGGTACGCAGTGTTTTTGGAACTCATATGCTTATAGAATATAAGAAGTTTAATTAAAATCGCTATAGCTGTTTTCGAGAAAATTGAGGTTATCTATGATTTTTATATGGAAGGTACCGGTAATAACATAGCTAAAAACACTTTTTTTGAGTTCCGCTATCATCGTAATGTTAGAATCGATCAAAATCTCGAGGTCAAGCATTTTCACGAAAACAATATCTTTCTCTTTATAAAAGAAAGTTAAAAAACGAGTGGTGGGTGCTCGACTGGGTCGTACGCAACTTTCTCTTTCACAGCGAGTTAATTTGACGATTTTATTAATTTGGCCAAAATGTAAAATTACATTAATTTGCTTAATGATGCTAAAAATGATATAAATAATGTCGAAATGTGATTATACGAACGTTTATTCCATAATTGAAAGTAATGGGTGTCCATGTGAATAATAATGGTTTTAGGTTAATGGGCAAAACTGAAAATTTATAATTATTTATATGATAATGGGGCAAAAACCAGTTATATGAAACTCAAAAAAACAGTAGTAGTAGTACACAAATTAAATTTCATTCAATTTGGCAAAATAGTTTGCAAGGAAATTGACAATTTTTTAGTTGGAACTAGTATAGTCATAGTATATAAGAAGTTTAATCAAAATCGTTAGAACGGTTTTTTGAGAAAATTGAGTTTATGTATGATTTTTATATCACAGTTACTGGTAATAACATGGGTAAAAACAAACAAAAAAATGGCCTAGAATTAGGCGTTCAGGCTGGAAAAACAGACGGACCGACGAACCGAAGAACTGGCGGACGGAATTCCAAAAACCACTTTTGTTGCTATCATCGTATTGTTAGAATCAATCAAAATCTCGAGGTCGAACATTTTCGCGAAAACAATATCTTTCTCTTTCTAAAAGAAAGTTAAAATTTTGTGAAAAAATGAATGTCGAAAGACTGCAACGTCTTCTCTCTATACCACCACCATCTTATGTCAAAGAACAATGGCAACGATGTCAACACGCAAATTAGATTAACCGCAATTGATGTTTGACCTAGTTTCATGAAGAGTGAAATGAATTTTGAAATTTGATTTCTCTTATACCTTTCTGCGTAGAATTGAGCCTCATAACCTGTTTGATTAAAATAAACAATCTGAAATGGTTTATTTACTACTGATTATTGATTATTTACCTTTTTATTTGATTACTTCCTGTTGGAAAAATATATAGCTTTTCACAGGTAGTAAAAGTTTCCGGGTAAAAAATTTACAACAGTTATAAAGAGTGAAAATCGATTGCAAATTATATGGCCTCACACCAGTGATCACCAGTTTAAAGTTGATAGTTGTTCTGAACAACAAAATTGACTCATAATTTTGTAAAATGGTTTTAAAATGATGTAAATAATGTATGCACCCATAAAACGGACCAATCATGACCATCATGAAAACTTAAGTAAGGGATAAGTGTAGAGAATCTTAATTTCGTTATGTGTGAGTAAGAATTGTCAAACTTCTTTTAACTCGGGGTTAAAACACACGTTAGCAGGTTGTTTTTTGTTTCAATAGTAGTAATAGTAATATATCATTAAGGGGAAGACAAAATCATTGATAGTTCGACATTTTTTGTGGCAATTGATGGTTCGAGTTATCAAAGTTCGACGATATTGATGTCTTCATAAGTACCATCCAAAGCTTGCGTTAAAAACCAACATGGAAAATAATGGCCAACAATTCACAAATTGTTTTCCTTGTCAAAAACATTTTTATTAAGATATTGTGAATCATCGCTTTATCAAACGTAATTCTTAATAATTCTGATGTCATGGTTAATTCCTTGGCCCATTGCCATCACCACCCCATTTTATTTGCAAACAATTTTCGGCGCACGCAAATAAAACCACACTTATCATCCTTACTTAAAATCAAAAGTCCCTACGCACACGATTTCCTTGTTTGCCTCACAAATTGAAATACAGTCTTGCAACGTATCACAAATTAGCTCACTTTATTACTCGCGATCGAGACATAAAGAGGTAATCTCTTGCCACTTTATTAACTCATTGGGAGAGATACAAATTTTAAATTCAGATACTTTCTACATCACCGCTGGTAATGGACGATAATGATTGAAATGTTTTGTGAATCTATATATTATCAGCACAAATTTGTCATCATTCTCATGTGAGAATTATTGCGCAAATACGTATAAATACAGACCAACTAAACTGACATAGGATTTGTATCCGCAATCCGACAAGATATGGCATTTCTTTCGGACACCAATCAACATCCGTAAACATGATTTACAAAACTAGCAGAGAGTTGAATGAGACTAACTATTTTAATTGCATTCTCGGCGTTGGGGGACTCTATTGGTATGCGTGATGTTTCAAACGGGATCATAAAATACAATTGCTTCTGTCAAATCGGTTTGAATTTGCGGAAGAATCTCAGAAAATGTATTCGTTGGTATTCCATTTATTTAGATGTTGTGTGCCAAATGCAAATTATTATCGATTGCAAATTGTAGCGCAATGGTGTCATCGTTAGATTTGTACAAGCAATCTGCGTTTTGATTTCAATTGGATATACTTATTGTTGTTGACAAGGGGTCTCACGCAGTGGTGAATGGTTTTCAGTATTTAAAAGATAGGGCGAGTTTTGTTGAGAATTATGCAAAGTAAGATTTTTATTGTAAAAAAATCGTTTTGAAAAAAAAAATGTTTCGGCATGACATAAATTCATTATGATCACAATCACGGAACTACATAGCAACTTACTGCCACAATTTACAAGAGTCTTACGTTTCATTTCTTCTTATTAATGCTTTAGGCATAGTATTCACAAACGAGTAACATAATAATCTTTTATAAAAAGAGCAGATTCGGTCATGGTTTAATAAATACTGCGTACGAATAGAAAGAGCCAAAAAGAAAGTGTTTAGTCAGCTCGGCTCTGGTACATAGGATTCGGGATTGCCAAGATGATAAAAACTATCGGATTTTAGTAGTTGGTACTCCAAAATCCACTCATTTTAACTACCAATATCACTGATTTGCTTTGAATTTTTTTCAGAAGAATTCTGTAAATTCTTTTTAGGCAGTCATTTAACATTTGAAAATTACTAATATACTTTTACTCAATAAGTTTCTAAAGATGATGTAATTCAAAAATGTATTTAAAAAAAAAATTTACATCGAACGGTTATGAAAGTAGTTCCACTTTTTAAAAAATTAATCGCCATCGGCACTCGCTAAATGGGAGAAAAGTCTGATGCATTCGTGAGCTTGGACGATGGTAGATTGCAACAATTATTATTTAAAGACAGCCATTAATGTATTGCATATCGAATACATCTCAGGATTCACCTCATACCTTTGTTTTGTAGCCATTGAAGCCTTTGAATTTGCTATTGGTTGCATCATGAAAAAAGCATTGTCGCATAAAACTCAAAATGTGGTTTCACGATGGTGTTATAGACGAGTATTCATTTGTTTTCTGATTTATTTTTAAATCCAATTTTTTGCCTATTTTCTTGCATATGGATTTAATATGTTCATGCTTATACTAATTCCTAAATCTTCAATGCTGCTTACACTTTCAATTTGATTTTTATTTATCCCGATTTTTGTTTTGCCTTGTAGATCTGTTTCCATTAATTTAGTCTTCTGCTCATCCAGTTTCAATTTATTCATTTTCAGTCATAAGATTATTCGTTTTATATCGTAGTTGATTTTATTTCTACATCCATCTGCGTCCTTTCCTTCAGCATAAATCAGCATGTCGGCGGCGTATAAAGGAACATTGCAAAACTGTAATACTGTAGGCATATCGTTTATGTATATCATAAAGAGAAGTGCTCCTAAAATTGATCTTGTATCCCATATTTGTGCGTTTTCCTGAAAAATATTCCTTTATTTATTGTTTCAAAAACACGTTTCAAATATAACAAAAATGTTTTTTTTTTTACTTCAGCGATTCATCATTGGTGGCCGCGGTGTAGTGGTAATGTGTTCGTCTGTTGAGTGGAAGGTTGCGCGTTCAATCCCAGCCAAAATCCATTTCACTTTTATTTAAAAGAAATAAAAGGTCGGTTTAATACCTAAAAGTATGCACACCATCTTGAATTTCTTCAAATTTAACGAACACAAGAATAAGTGACTCCCCGAAGCTATTTCGGACACCACCCACTACATCCAAAATCTTTCCTATCCTCTCTTTCATCCCCTTCTCTAACGCTCGTACTATGGTAACATCTAAAAGGGTATTCATAACCCCTTGAGTACTTGTAAATTATAAAAAAAAAATCCATTAATTTACTAAATAATTTTTTTCTGTTTTCATTGATTGATAGATTGACAGGATGTTAATATTTTCAGGAAATTCCACCATTTCTACTTTTACCACTAATTCAATTATTTTTTTCTATAGTTCATAATGTATTTGTGGGGCGGAATTATTCTTATAATGGAGTTACTTTTTCCATCCTTCGTTGAGCTTATGATTTCGCCCGTGTATAATGACTTATTTACTATTGTAAATACCTACTGTTTGTCTGAAATATTATAAATATTTAATATTGCCTACTGGCTTGTTTTCTCAAATTCTGCTTTGTTTTTGTTTCTATTTTTTTTTTCAAGTTCTTTCAGAGTGTAGATTTAAGTTCCAAGAACTAACGATACATGTATTTTCCGCAACTTAAATCTACACTCTGATTCGTTAATGTTATTCAATTCACTTCTCTACACTCTTTACAAAATAGTCGTTAAATTTGTTTGCAATTTCGGTCTCATCTCTATATTTCTTACCATCGATGCATACATTTTTAAATTTAACCTTTTGGTCGAGAAACTAAAGTCCGATAATAATAAATACTTCACCCACGATCTACGCAGTGAAAAAGCTTTGAAATTTGTTTTGTTTGGATTAGGTCAATACGACACCAGCAAACTAAACGAATTAACGAAACTTGGACTGAAATGCATTGAATTCAAACTGATTACCAAAAAATATGAGCATTACACTGACATGTGACAATGTTTACATTTTTTTTCACCGTGGCCAAATGTTCGGCCACGGTCACATAAACACATTCTGCTCCATTTGTGCCGGTCATCATAAGACTATTGAATGTAACAACAAAGAAGTGTACAAGTGCGCGAATCGCAATGGAAACCACAAATCCACAGACAGCGCATGCGTTAGCAGAAACAAATATTTAGAAATGAGACAAAAAATAGTTAATAAAATCAATCGCACTTCACCCAGTCTTAACATTACAAATAATAACAAAACTAATGTTTCACTGCTGTCAATGAACGACTCTCCTGCTCTACCTACACGCACGGCTACGACTACTAAACATGTGAGTCGAACAACAAACATGTTGAACTTATAAATAATATATAAATAAATAAATCATCATAAAATTGATATTGCATTAGTAACTGAAACATGACTTAAATCAGACATTCGAATTTCGAATCTCCACCACCGATTTTAAATGCTATCGTGTAGATAGAAAAAATGGTATGGGTGGAGGTGTAGCGATTTTAATTAGGAGATTAATGCAATATAAGCTTTTACCTCGCATAGAAAATGACTATGTAGAGAATATAGGAATTCAAATCATTTAAGTTAATGACAGAAAACTAAAAATCTATTGTGTCTATTTTCCGGGAAAAATAACAGAAGACTCAACGCAAGATATAAACATATGGGAAGGCTACAATCCACTGTTTGGATTGTTTTGTACCCTATCCCATCCCACCCTTAAGACAAATATCCCCAAAATGTCGGATTTATAGCGATGAAATATAGAAAATGTCATTGTCATAATATATTGTTCAGACAGTTTGTGAAAATGTACAGAAATGGTTTTTGTCTGAAAATGCCTCCAAAAAGTGGGCGAGGGTTAAAATTATATATATAAGAAATGTTTATATTAACAAAACCAATAATTTTGCATCAAAATCTTTTTCGAAATGTTAAAAAAAACTTTGTATGTAGACGAAATATAGACATTAGGATTGTCTCGATATCTTGTTCAGACACTTTTTCAAAAGGGGGCGTGGCAGTAGGCGGATTTCAAAAAATTGTACACTTATTCTGCTGGGAGCAACAACACGTGGTACCGAATTTCATCATTCTAGCACGAAATCGCTTAGTATCTCAAAACGTTGGAAATTCGAGTACTAACTTAATTGTTGAAAATGCTCTAAGGGAGTTTAATGCAGTGAATATAGAAACACCAACAAATGAATTTATATCAGAAACCGATACACAATATTTTTTTTAAATAATTTGCAAGTAAGGAAAGCTGGTGGAATAGGTAGTATTAAAAATGTGTATCTTATAAAATTGCCTAAGAAAGAATACAATTTTTGTACATATATTTCCAATGCATGTCTTAAAATGCAATACTTTCCTGATTCATGAAAACTGGCAAAAGTAGTTCCAGTAGTAGTAGTTCCGAAGGCAGGCAAGCCTCTGGTAAGTCCAGAAAGTTACAGGCCAATAAGTTTGCTAAGCAGTGTCAGCAAAATATATAAATGCCGATAAAATTCGAGTCTACTTTTCCACTCGGAAAAGAAAACCTTGTCTTCTACCGCCTAACCAGTTAGTTATTAATGGTCATTCAATTACTTACTTACTTAATCTGCAAAGTACTTGGGGATGTATCTTGATTCAAAGTTAACATTAAAAGAGCATACTACACAAACACTTAATAAAATAAATATTGCTATTTAAATGTTATACCCATTTATTAATAGGAAATCATTATTATCACATAAAAACAAAATAATAATTCATAAAACTATTTTTCAAGCAATTCTTCTGTATGGCTGTCAGGTTTGGGGAAGTTGTGCAAAATTCCACATTAAAAAATTACAAATAGCACAAAACAAATTACTTAAAATAATGCTGAATCTTCCTTGGCATTATTCTACCCAAGATCTGCATATAATAGCATATAATATAATGTGGATTTGGTATCCTTCAGAATATGCAAACTTAATACCACTTTTATGATCAGATGTGATATTCCTGAAAATCTATTAATAAACGATTTATACTTGCAATAACACTTTTGAACCTGATGGTGTTATTTTGTTACCTTTATATATATTTATTTGATATTTGTTTATTATTCGTTATTTGTTTTTTTTTCTATTTTGTTGTTATTTATTTGTTTATTATTAATTATTTATTATTTATGATATTTGTTTTTTAATAATTGTTATTTTTTATTGTTATATAAATATTTTTTTTTACCTATTATTTTTTTTATTTATTTCCGTTATTTATTTATTACTAACTTATTATTTGTTATTTATTTACTATTTATCTACTATTTTTATTTGTTTATTTAGTTTTAGTTTAGTTTGTTTAATTATTTTTAGTTTTTTTATATAATATGTATATATATATACATATTTTTTTTTATTATTATTTGAGGTTTTTTATCGTTGTGTTCTCAATATATGTTTTTTTGCAATATTTCATTTAAAATGTCTGTTAAACAAAATGTTCAGTAGAAATATATATCAAATCTCTGTATACCAAATTTTTGTAAATTGTGCGATAACACATTGTACATTATAAAAGAAATAAATATTTATATTATAAATGTTTAAAATTTTACCGAAAAACGATTTTTATTAAAAACGACCCCAAAATGTGGGCGTTATAATTGTCTAGATATGTTGTTCCGACAATTTTAGAGTATCTCTAACGGTTTGGCCTAATACGACGTTATTTTTTAAAAGGGGGCGTGGCAGTGGGCGGATTTCAAAAAAGGGGACACTTGTTCTGCTGGGAGCGACAACAAACATGTCTACCAAATTTCATCGTTCTAGCTCAAAATTTAAGTCCCAAAATCTGGTGACGTACGGACGGACGGAGGGACAGACGGACAGACATGGCTTAATAGACTCAGCTGTCGATTCTGAGTCGATCCATATACTTTGAGGTATACCGAGCTAAACTATTTCACTATATTTCAAACTATGTATCAGAACTAATATACCCCTATGGGATAGGGTATAAACATAATATGATAAGGCTACAATCCGCTGTGCGGATCGTCTGATTCCCTATCCCATCACACCCTTAAAATGAACAACCCCAAAATGTGGATTTTATGGCGACAAAATATAGCAAATGTCATTGTCGCAACATATTGTTCAGACAGTTTCTCAAAATCTTTTATGTTTCGACAA
Organism: Rhingia rostrata; assembly: GCA_949824845.1. Classification (NCBI taxonomy): domain Eukaryota; kingdom Metazoa; phylum Arthropoda; class Insecta; order Diptera; family Syrphidae; genus Rhingia; species Rhingia rostrata. The sequence continues at coordinate 83,827,645 of OX463755.1, read as the reverse complement.
AAACAGCACTTTTCCCCTGGTTATCGTATATGGTGGGGTATGCAAATGGTTTTTGTATTAAATCGCCTCCAAAAAGTGGGCGTGGGTGAAACTGATTTGTGGGCGAAATGTTGATATTATCACAAACAATTATTTTGCATCAAAACATTTTTCGAATATTTTTTTAATTTTACCGAAAAATATTTTTTACTGAAAAGGCCCCCGAAGAAAATATAGACATTAGGATTGTCAAGATAAGTTGTCCAGACTCTTTTTCAAAATTGTCAACGGTTTGGCCAAAAACTACGTTTTTCTAAAAAGAGGCGTGGCAGTATGTGGATTTCAAAAATTCGTAAACTCGTTCTGATGGGTGCAACAACGAGCAAGTGTACCAAATTTCATCAAATTTCTAGCTCAAAATGTAAGGTCGAAAAATATGTGCTATCGAATATGAGTGGATCCATATACTATGTGTTATATCTATATACTATGTGGGCTCAGTGGCGCGGTGGTTAGTGCGATGAACTGCCGCGCAGAAGGTCTGGGTTCGATTCCCAGCCGTAGCAACATCCAAATGATTTTTCACTGGCCCTCCTCTCGTGATAATCTGACAAATCGTCCGAGTAGTATCAATTGTCAAGAAAGGCTTATCTCAAATTCGCCGTTCGGAGTCGGCATAAAATAGGAGGTCCCACCATCATGCAAGAAGTACACACGCACACAAGAATGGTTGTGAGAAATCTAGGCCCTGGGTACTAACGAGCCTGTTGCGCCAAAAATTTGTATTTTTTTTATGTGTTATAAAACGAATATACCCCTATGAAATAGGATATACAAAATTAAATAAACTCGTAATTTTGCTCTCTCTCTCGGATGACAATTGACTGTGAGGTTTGAGTCTCCGCGATATGTGCCCTTGCATGTGAGTTCTTCTTCATACGGTTCTTCCACTACCGTGGTTTCATTGAAAATTCACAATGCTGTCAGCTTAAGCGTTGTCAGGTATCCATATCCACTTCTGACTAGAAGCAATTTCTTTGCCTCATTGGTGAGCATAGATAAAATACTATCATCGACCTGTTTAAGCGAGATTATCGGATCCTTATTTCTATAACCCATCAGCTTGAATGTTCCACTGTCGTCACATGAACCAAAATATCTTATTTTCATTTCTTATATGTCTATTAACCTTACCACTGGGAACTGGCAAAGACATTTTCGTCCATATCAATATCATTATCAAAGAATTGTTTCAGCTTATCCGTCTCCACGTCGGTGATCATGATGGACTTATCATTTGAACATGATATCAAACTCATCATCACTAAACTCAACTCACGACTAGCATTTCGACAGTCTTCAAATGCGTGTTCTCATCAAGTGAACATTGCCAACCATTGTTGCGAACGCAATTATATCGTCCTCCAGAGTAAAGCAGATATCAGAAATAAAGGCAGCCAATTTTATTTCAATGGATACTTTTTTTATGGCACGGACGGTTTAATTTTCTTCTTCGTCCACGTTTAAGTCATCCAACACTTCTGAGCCGCTTGGTTTGTCATCACCTGCTGTGCCACCTTGGATAAAGAAGCAATTCAAGTCGTCGCCGTCGACGATCTGTTTGAGATAGCAAGCTATAAAATGTTAATTGCCAATTAAAGATAAATCACATATGTTCCTGCAAAAAGCTTTTAAAAATGTTTCGTTGTTAGAAAAGAGTTTGTTAACAATTAAATAATTTATTCTAATTCGACTAACGACGCAAAACCACGGTTTTTTGCGAAACGTTAATAAACGTTAATTTCTTTGTTAACAGTACAAACTCCAAACCATAATTTTAAAACCAAACGTGTTATTACCAGCGCCTTATAAAATTGAGTGTTCCAAACCATTACCTTTAATTGGGTCTTATAGTTTCCGAGAACGATAGTCACTCTAGCCCGATCTTTTGCAGAAGCGTACGATCTCGACAATAGGTGTCCTGCCAGTTCCTGTCCGCCAAGGACTCTCATTCGGCTTTATTTTTATTGTAGAACAGTGATACCGAAAGTGTTTGTTATCCTCTTCTACCTTAGTTTCGTTACATTTCCAATTTTTTTTTTTAATTTTGTGTTTTAATTACTTTTTTCAAAAACATTATAAACTTATTGGACTACCAGCGAAGCAAATTGACTATATTTCGTTGGTTACAAAGTATTTGACTATATTTTTCGAAGTTTGTTGCCATAAAATTACATGACATGACATTTTTTAACACTATCAGATCTGTGTCATAGCGAGGTTAATACCAACAGCATCTACGAGCAGATATTTGCCACAGCATGTAATATACATCAACAGTCGCATCATTTAGTGCATTTGTTTATGGGACATAACAGAACATAGAGGTTTTTAAGTTTGACATCACTAGGGAAATCAAAAACCAGTAAATTTAACGAAGTTTGCTCAAACTCTTTGACCACCTTTTTATAAATCCTAACATAGAGTTGGATTTATTGACGATAACGTTAATGTGCTTATTAAACTCCATTTACGATCAGAAATAAAATCGTGAAAATGTAATTTGCTGCCACTTTGTAGGGTTCAGATTCAGATTCAAACCGTTTTTAATACAACATGTGGTAAAACTCTTTGAATTGGTTTGTAGTGAAAGATAGCCATATATATCTGCCACGCAGTTGATATTTGCTATCCCGAATACAAGTTTTAAAAATTGGTCCTAAATTACTTCCTTGAGGTACTTCAGATTGGGCAACAAAATGGTTGGACTTGGATACTTTAAACTTTACTTGTTAAGTTCTCAACGACAGATTTGATTGAACCCAATTTATGAATCCTTTAGGGATACCTTATGCCTTAAGTTTAAAAATAATGATATTGTAAGATAACTGGTCAAAGGCTTTCAGAAGTCAGTATATATACAATCGATTTCTTTTTTATTTTCCAAAATATTAGAACAATGATGCATAAATGTTAAAAGGTTTGTGAAAGTGGATCGATTTTTTACAAAACATAGCTCTGTTCTTTTCAGATAATGTTTCGACCAGTTTATTTCAAATAATATGTTCGAAAAACTTTGGAATGCCAGATAGTTTTTAGATGGGTCTATAATTAGAGTTATCACCTTTCTCACCTTTTTTAATAACAGGTGTTATAAATGTATTTTTCCATTGAGTAAGGAATACTTTATTTATATATACTGAAGTCATGGCAAATGAGCATTCTTACATTCCCTTACAACTGTTGGTGGTTTTATATAGGTCACCGCGGAGTAGTAATTATTTGATAACGAGCTATATGAAAGTAGTGTCTCTTCCTCAGATGTAACGTTACTGAAAATAACTTGATTATAGTCAAAAAGATAAATGTACAAGATAATTCACTAAATAATTCAGGTACTTATCATAGTCGTAATGATTCTGGCTTTTTACAACATTATTCGAAGCCCAGTTACGTCTATTTCGAAAAGATTTAAACTCTTTCGTGTACCATGGATGCTGGCGCTACAGTCCGGAATGAACCTGGGCCTCAACCAACATGCCTCTCCAATTAGCCAGGTCCTTAGATAACTGCCTCCAGTTGCGCACACCAAGTTGATTGAGGTCGGTTTCTACTTGTGTGCGCCACTTAAGGTGAGGTCTTCCTCTACTGCGTCCGACGTCTGGCTCGGAATCGAAGACTCTGCGAGCCGGAGTATTGGTGTCCATTCGTTCTACATGTCCTAGCCATCTTGAACGTCCAATGCGGAGTTTTTTTTTACCAGGGCATGTCACTGTACAGCTCGTATAGATCTTAGTTGAACCTTCGTCTCTAAAGCCCATCAACGCAAACGGGGCCGAAGACTTTTCAAAGAGTTTTCATCTAAAATCGACCAAGGATTTCTTCATCCGCTTTTGAGACGGTCAATAATAATAATATGTTTTATTTCGTGATAATTTTTTTACAAAGCCTGTGACCGCACGTTTTACAATTCAGAGATTTGACAAGTGTTATCTTACTTCTGAGATATTATCTTACATTTCAAAATGATTTACAAGCAATTACAAATTTAATTTAAAGGAAAAATACGAATAAACCTTTATATGAGTAAAAAAAAAAGAATTAATATCTAATATACATAATTTAGAATTTTATGAATATTCAAGGAATGCTTTTTATATTAATAAATATAAGTTCATAAAATATAATCAGATAATGAAAATAAATTATATAATAAATAAATAAATAATAAACATAATAACAAATAAGACGGTCAATGCTTCAGCGCCGTAGAGCTGGACTGGGATGATCAGGGTATTATATAGGATCTCCTTAGTAGTTCGAGTGAGGGCTTTACTACTGAATTGCCTTCATAGCCCGAACAAACAGAGGTTGGCAAGAGTAATTCTTCGTTTAATTTCTGACGAGATGTTGTTGTCAGAGTTGATAGCGGAGCCGAGATAGACAAAGTCGTAGTTATATATGTCAATGTTGACGATCTTTCCAATTCGTCAATTTTGTGTGTCCTTTCATGTTGACAGCATATACTTTGTCTTGCCCTTATTTACTGATAAACCCATTTTTGCCGCGTCCTTCTCTATAATAGCAAACGTGGCTATGACATCAGGTTGAGTCCTACCAATGATGTCAACAATTGTGCCTATGGTGTTGGTTAGGGAGTTTTGCACAATCCTCCCAAGAATCAAATTGAAGAAGCCACATGACAACGCATCGCATTGCCTAAATCCTTTTTTGGTATCGAATGAGTTGGTTAGATCGTTTCCGACCCTGATGGAGCAGCGAGAAGTCTCCATCGTCGTCCTACACAAACGGACGAGTTTGGGCGGTATACCAAAACTAGACATGACTCTATTTCGTCTCTATAGATGCTGTCGTATGCGGCTTTGAAATCGATGAATAGGTGGTGGGTATCGATTTGGACTTCTTGGGTTTTATTTCAGGATCTGCCAAAGTGTGAAAATTTGATCGGTTGTGGACTTTCCTGGCCTAAAAACACCCTCATAAGGGCTGTTCATGTTGTTGGTAAACGGTTTCAGGCGCTCACATATAACGGCAGATTAGAACTTGTAGGCGATGTTGATGAGACTTATGCGTCTGTAGTTGGCCCAGTTTAAAGGGTCACCTTTTTTCTATTAATGCATTCCCTTATTAGAAAAAGAAATGTTTAACAGTATATTTCACTTAAAAAAAGCCGGAAATGTTCACATTGGAATATTTAATTTCTTCGGATAACTTTTTAAAGTTTTCTTTCCGCACCATTTTCGTACAGATGTTCGCCTATACTTAATTGAATTTTTTGGCGCCAAAGGCTCGTTAGTACCCAGGGCCGAGCTTTGTCACACCCATTTATGCGTGCGTGTGTACTTCTAGCACGATAGCGGAACCGCCTGTTGTATGCCGACTTCGAACGGCGTATTTGAGATAAGCTTTTCTTGACAATTGATACTACTCGGATGATTTGTCAGATCATCACCAGTGAAAAATTATTTAGGTGTTGCTCAACTGGGAATCGAACCCAGACCTTCTGCGCGGCAGTTCATCGCACCGATTATTGACATATAAATATCCAGTCAAGGATAATTTTTGTCTGTTTTTAATGCTGGTACTAGATTCCAAAACCGCAATACTAACAAAGTCAAAGTCGATTATTATTATTATACAGCTTGTTTATTGTAAGTCAAATGATAAATTGTTATCAAGTAATAATAGCTCTTGTTGTGCAAAGACTTCTATTGGTATAAACTGAGATTCTCCCTCCTAATTCACCAGTCTATGTGTGTCAAGTTGAAATCGCACAGCAACAAAATAGTACTATCACAGCAAGATAAGTCCAAGATGAATCCTAATCTCGTTGATAGCACAGAATACAGAGTACAAAAAGGATATTTGCAATATAAAGATTTTTTTTCTTAAAAAGTAACATTAGCACATATTAATTCAATATGAAGAGGGAACAGAAATTCAATTTTCATCAATCGCTTATAAGTCATTTTACTTGTAATTTTTGGTTTTTTGTACTTCCTATTAGCTTTACGTTGCTTAAACGCATTGGCAAAACAGTGTTTACGAGCCAAGAGTTAGTGTCACATACTTTCTCGAATAGATTAGGAGGTACTACAATTTAAAATGAAGAAACGAACCCATCATGGTTTCAACCATGAAGTAGAGTAGTAGTAGTAGTAGTAGTCCGACCGAAGGTCATTTTAATATCCGAAGACGAAGAGAGATTTGAAGAAGTTGAAGGAGCAACAGGTTCAAAAAATTAAAAATGTCAGTATGCAGCTTGTTACTTCATCATTAGTTAAATATTTTGGTTTTGAATCTTTGATCGATAATCATTGCAATGACTACCTCAGAAAATATTTTTGTGTAGCATTTATTGACAGACTCATATAACCAGATTTTTAAAATACTTTTCTCTTCGGAATCATTTTCTTTTACTTTTACTGTACTGTTCCCATATTACTGAACCAGAACCATGGCCTTTAATATTACTTTTGGTCTGACTGGGCCATCAACAAAATGTACCGTAAAATTCAATAAGGAAAAAAAAAGTTCTGTAGAATTTTTCTGTTTTATTTTTTTCTTTTTCTTATACCGTGCTGGACATTAGGGTCGTTCAAATTAAGCCTTCGAAATGCACTGCTTTCCACAATGTTTTACGGCAGCATTCGACAATTATAAGGTCGATGATGTTTTTATTATTGTGCATAGAAATAGGAACCATACTGCTGCTGTTATCTTTCATTTCATTATTTGTGGCAACGTCGACTGCATAAGATTATCATTAATGTTGCCTTCATTTTGGCGCATTCATGTATTCTCTTTTTTGACCTTAATCAAACTATAACTTTCTGCTTCTTCATTATACTTCTTATGAACTTTTTCTTAAATGTTTTTTTTATAATTATTATTGTTTGAATTTTCGGTAGCGAACTAAGAAGTGCTCTATTTGGGTGACTATGGTTGTAACATACAGGTTCGCAAGTCACTTTTTAGACTATTGTTACTTAGATATTCGTATGACAGAATTTTAATTACAAACTTTTGAGAAGTCGACAATCCTATGTCTGACTAGTTTACTAACCAGCCCTTCTCCTTCAATTTGTGTGTATAAAGTTATATTTTTGCCATAACAACCTTCAGTTTAATGGCGATTATTTGTGTAGTCTCTTATGACAGTTATAGTGTAAAACTCAATGTGTTTGCAGATTTTCACAAGAGGTTGGGTAGTAAAAACAGTTGTAGCTATTTTCGGGATTTGAATAGGGGTCATTGCGCCTAGTATTCCAACACACTTCGCACTATGCAACTGTACCGATAAGTTGAAATCAGCGTCCTCAAAAAATGGGCGGTGTTACTTTGCGAATAACATGTACGTAATAATATTGTTTAAATCAACCCTTACCAAAAAAATATTTTTTTTTTTTAGAAAATGTCCCAAACATGAGAATTAATGGTTTCCTAGAATGGTTACCTATACTTGTTTAGTCTTTAATAACTACTTTTTTTAATTCCATGTTTTAATCTTACAGAGCAGTAAGAAATATGTGCTAATGTACGAATGTACTGAGGAGAACCCTCTCAAAATAAAATTACTAGAATATAGGTAGTATATCAGTAGTATATTATTTATAATCTTTTCTCCTTTTTTTCAGGTAAGTCTGGCAAGTTACTACTTCAAAACTAAAATTACTGTGAGTATATTGTTCTCATTTTGTTTAAACAAAAAATACTTTAAAAATATTTAAAACAAATACTTCTTACTATACCAGGCCTTCACCTCAAATTCTCTCTCATCCCGCTTTTGTATCCAATAATTTATATTCTGGCAATCTTATTGCATTCTTATGCATAGTGCCTTTTGGTAAACTTTTTTTTGTGAAAACCGAAAGGTGTCGACCTACATTTTACACCCATTCAACCGACTGACGCCACTGTTTGCTTCCCACAATCATTTCCCTTGTACTTTCATTGAAAATAAAAAACGAAGAGAAAATTGCTTATACCCCCTCCCTGATTCTAGTTTCATTACTTGAAGTCAAAGGATATGCAAGAAGCAAAATTCCTAAGCTAAATATTTTTTCCTTGGAAAATACTTTCAGTTCGCCTCGACACCAAAGCTTCAAAAGCTGAAACCCTACAAAGATGATGACGACGAGGATGGTGGTGACCGGACGGTCGCGATGGCGGCAACGACAAATGTGCTAACAATGCTTTCACACGAAGTCTGCTCTTACTCGCACCACGACATTTTCCTTTTCATATTGGAGTTCAAGTGTGTAAACGGAATTCCTCACTGCATCAGCGATTCAAATAAGTTGAAGTAGTTAAATGTTTACGCTACGATTTTCTTTTTTTTTTCTACATCAAATTCATCATAAAAAAGATTTGAGGCCAAAGAAAATGCGCAACCACTGTAAGGACGTTGATAGCGCTGTTCCCTTAGCGGTATGAGCACCTGCATCCTAATTCGATCCTTCGGTTGTCGCCCGTCCATGCTGGAATCTACAATACTAAACGTAGATAGTGATGTCATAGAGACGCTTGGAAGCACACTACACGAGCAACACTCCAAAGGGATGCTGGAAAAATCGTTTCCAATTTAGATTTGTCTTATGAAGGATTGTAAACAAGGAGCATCGCACGAGCGTTTGCTTTGAAATTTAATTAAAATAGTTGACAATACATTGAGAACTAGGTTATCTAATTGAAAAGCAGGCCGGAAGGCGGGAGGATGAGCCAGTGATACTTATCCGTCACAGCAAAGGGTAGGTTTAATTATGTGAATGTGCGAGTGGTGTGCTGAGGAAGCTAGCTAGTCTGTGTCGGATGATCTGAAAAGCACTCAAATACCCTTAGAAAAGAAATGTTGGTAATTGAAAGTGATTTGGAATAGCGTAGGCTTCTCTTGATAGTGTAGATTGATTGAAATTATTTGGAGAACATTTCCAATACTTTCAAATTGTCAGTACTATCGAAAGAACAGTATTTCGACAAGTCTGTGCGATTTTTCAATGCAACTATGTGGTTATAATATTTCTACCATTTAAAAATGCCTTTCAATTGGAGAAACTTTTATAAGGCTATGTATGAGATTTAATTTTATCCTGATTGTCCTATAGTCCTATTTTACACAACGCATGTTCGGAGATTAGCTTATCGAGATTATAAGTTATGACGTTGTCTGTAACAAGCCTTACAACCCGGTCAATCAACTAGCTGATGAACAGTTGATTGACATTCGGATACACAGCTCTGAATGCTCCTTAGGTGTAATAATTTCAAGGAAGTTAATGAAATGACATTACTCACAACTACTAAAAATATGGAACACGAACGGACCAATTTAAATATGAAGGTAACGTTGACCAATTGTTTTGCAAGAGTATTTACTTATTAGCTTTTAAATATAACACGAATCATGTTACAAAAATAAAACATAATAAGTTTTTTTCTGTTTGAGTAATCCCTTTTTTATTTTGTATGTTACTGTTTATATTTATTGAAATTAATGGTTGTAATAACAGCACCAGCAGTACCAGGTTTTGCCCTCCTTCATTTACATCCAAAAGAGATCGAGCCTGGAGCATAATGCGGCTGGTAAACATGTTTCCCGAATATTGGAAGCATTACGCGAATATCGTACCATCGAGATTCCTATGCTCGGGTTCAGGGCACAATGGCGGCTGTTGCCTCGCCAATGCAGGTAAATCCAAGCGTTTCGACTCGAAACTTATCCGCGAAAATTTTACAACGGATAATTTATGATGACGGGTTCAGTGGAGCGATATTAAGTGCGATGAACTGCCGCGCAAAAGGTGTGGTTTCGATTCCCTTAGCAACACCTAAATGACAAAATGAGTCCACTTACACACATGAAAGTATATACTCACTAGCCTGTTGAGCCAAAAATTTGTATTTGTAATTGACGATTCCTGCTTATGTCCCTTAATCTATCAAAGTTTTAGCTGTCGGTGTGACGTAAGACAATTTGAAATAACGTCACAATCGATAGCTACAATTTTGATACAGTAAGGGATATTGGCTGTAATTTTGACAACGACACATCATCAAAAATCAGACCAAGAATGCCGTCTACATATTTAGTATTCAATTACTTTTACTACTACGGAGACCCTGTTTAATCCATACCTGCCTTACAACGTCGACGTCCATGCTTCAATTGGTAAGTATGCGACTTATCTAGCAATTTTTTTATCACGAGTAATGAATGTTTGGCAGGCAACTTTTCTGTGAGATTTCCTGCTCTCTCAGCAATTTATAACGTGGTTTGTTACTATCGGGCCAAATCTAAGGGCTTAGTTCTTTGAAGACGCCGCAATAAATTTGTTTCGTCAAGAATTCGGAGGATGTATACGTTTCTTATGTTTGGGTGCAAAATTTTTCGTTTCACTTTAACCGCGGGAATATCCAGATCTTGCATTGACGAATGATCTTAACATTTTGTTTTCAAAAGTTTGTAAAATATTTAGATTTGTTTCACTGGTACAACCCCATAGTTGTACACCATATGCCCAGACCGGCTTTAGCACTTGCATTTTAATTTTGCATCGAGTGTCAATCCGGGATATTTCGCTTCATTTGCAAAAGGGACTCGAACCGTATTGGCAAATACCGGCAAGTTGTATGCCCGCTTATACGAAAAATTTACATGAATCGATTTGCTCTCGTTAGGTGCAATCCGCCAGGATTTTTTCCATTCATTAACCTCGTTGTAATTTCATATTTGTTTCCTCTATTTTTGTCCCAACTGCTATTATAGCTATATCGTCAGCAAACGTGGGAACTTTTGTATCGTTTGTTTGCGGGATATCACGTGTAAATAGGAGGTACAAGAGTGGGCCAAGGACACTTCCTTGGGGTACTCCTGCCAATATCTCGTTGAACTCCGAATATTCGTTTCCAAGTTTCACACGGAAGAATCTATGCTCAAGATACGACACGGGGATTTTATATAATTTTTCAGGCAGAACTGGTCTTAGTTTGTATTGAAAGCCTCTATGCGAAACTTTGTCAAAAGCTTGCGACACGTCAAGAAATACGGCTGAGCAAATTTTCTTTTCTTCAAAAGCTTTCTCAACTACATCAGTAATTCGATGAACTTGGTCCACAGTCGAATGTTTACTTCCAAACCCAAATTGATGATCAGGTAGAAGGCGTTTCTGATGAATAACAGGGTGTAAGCGACCGAGTAATATCCTTTCAAAAACTTTTGAAATTATTGGAAGAAGTGAAATAGGTCTGAACTATTTTATTTCATTCGGTGATTTTCCTGGTTTGAGAACCACAATCACTTCCGCGACCATCCACTGTCTTGGTATGTATTCTAATATAATTGCTTCATTTACAATGTAGAGGAGTTTAGTTAATGCTTTTACGGCAACATTTTTAGAATTTCTCCTGTAATTAAGTCATTACCCGGAGCTTTTTTAGGCTTTAATTTCTGTATTTCCCGTTTAAGCTCGTCAATACTTGCACATCTAACTAGATTACTGTCGGTTTATTCTCGAATAAATTAATGTTTTCTGGACCATCAAATGGTTTAAACGTTTCCTCAATATTAGCGGCAAAAACGTCTGCTTTTTCATTAACGTCTTGAGTTACCCTAATTGGTGGCATAGCGTTTTTTGGCCGTTTTATGACTTTAATTGCTTCTTTTCCAGCGGTTAGGCTTTGCGGATAAGTTTCAACTGCATGGTTTTTAAAGTTTTTAATCGAATTTGTAATCATGTTACTCAACCGATTGAGATGTGTTTTATCTTACGGGGCACGAGTTTAGTGTCATTTTTTTTCGAGCTTTTCGGTGCTTGATATTACTTTAGCTTTCTATTTAGCGTTGTTGAAGAGTATTATTCCATTCTGCTTTTTGAACAGTATCAATAAAGGAGTCCTGACTTCGAGTTCTAATGGGGATCTAAGCGATACACCCAGTCGAATATTATTTTCAATATCGTTTTTGAAGCCTTCCCAGTTGGCTTTTCCGTTTGTAAGTCTGGGTGGATTTTCATTTCTAATGATAATCTCGCTCGTTGTTAGAATGACCGGAGAATGATCAGGGCAAAGATCAAAGCATTCCTCAACTTTTATTCGATTGGACGGCATACCTTTTACGATGAAAAAATCGATCAAATCCGATATTTTTGTAACATCAGTTGGTCAGTAACTTTGTTTTCCCGTAGAACCAAATTCGGTATTGTACTTTCTACAAACATCGTAAAGCATCCTACCTTTCTGTGATATGCATCAAGATCCCCAGAATGTATGTTTTGCATTAAATTCATCTCCGATGACAAAACGCTGTCCAAGGGAATTAAGCAAGTTTTCAAAGTCAAAGGTGGACAGTAAATAGAAGATATCTTCAGAAAGGATTGTCTGCTTTTGACTTGTATAGAGCAACCTTCCATTGTTTCGAGTTCGAATTTAAAATCAATCGAATGTTCGATACACTCTTTCATATATAGTGATGCTCCACCTCTAGCCTTGTTTGATGGATGTAGAGCATGTTAATCAAAATAACCTTTAATCTTTACGCGGGAATTACTCTTTGCATGAGTTTCGGATATTAAACAGACGTCGATATCTTTTTCCTGCATAAACAATTCAAGTTCTCCAAGTTTCTGCCAAAGGCCATTGGCATTCCACGTAAGAATTTTAAGAAATCTTTTCATGTTGAAGTTAGATTACGTCTGTTGCGAAATTTTTTTTCAGGCCTTACTAGCCTGTCGAAAATAAGTTTATTCATTTCGCCTTGTTCCTCAAGTTTTGAAAGAATTATCGATAAAACGTTGGCATAAAACGTTGGCATAAAAACGTCTGGTGAAATATTTTTGTCGGGTAATGTAGCTTGTGCATAAGTTTGTACATTTGGTTTTGGATCTACAAGATCCGATCTTATTTCTGTTGGCCGAGGTATTTGTTTCATTTTTTGTTTTTCGATTGTTGCCTTCTTTTGCTTTGAGATAAGTATAGGCGAACTTTTAGGCCTGTTCTTAATTTCTGTGAAATTTTATTAGTAAATTTCATCCGTCTTTTTTGCAACTCTTTAGCTACTTCGCAGCCGCGGTAACTTGCGGGGTGATCGCCTTTAAAATTAATGCAAATAGCAGCAGTTTTCTTATCTGACCCGCAATCTACCGTCAGATGATTTCTATTTTACACACCTCGGCTCTTGACAATAGGTTTGCGTATGATTATATCCTTGGCAGCGCTTGCACTGAGGAACTAATTTTGAATCCTTACGCATGGGTTCGATTTTTACAACAATATTAAGTATTGTTATTATTTCATAAATTTTTTTCAGACTTTCTATTTTATCGAAAGTGAGTATAAATAAAGGCAAAGCGCATTTTATTAAAGTTTCTTCACCCTGTTTTTGCTGTTTGTTTCGCTTGACGATGTTAACGGCATCTACAACTTTATATTTTCTGTTTTTCTGATTGCTAACTATGTCATCCTTTAGGCACGACGCATGTAACCCGCTGGCTGCAACACGTAAAGGCCTTTTCAGATTTATTCTCAAATGTATATCATTCAATTTTATCGGTATTTAGCTTCCGAGATAATAGACGGTAAATTTCTGGATCTTTTACGCAGACTTTCCACGTTTTTTTTTAATGAAATTACTTGGTAGCCTGATAATTTTAACTATTTCGTCAAGATATGCAACTTGCTATAGTCGTCTATACCGATCACATTAATTGGTGGTGGGGGCCGTTTTTTTTAGCTGTTTCGCTTTATAAGAATTCTCTTTATCGTGGTTAATCAGTTCAGGTGAGGATATAGCTTTCCTAGAGACGCATATAAATGTTTCAGGTCGAGATGTAGGTGACCTCGTAACGTTTACCGAAAGGGTTACAAAATTGCAATAAGTGGCTCTCCCCAGATTCCGTAGAGCCGACCTCCGAAGAGGGGAATTTTCCAGTGAAACTAGATTGCCACCTGGGGTATTACAACTTTTCGTTTTATTCATTGCATTTTTTGCTTGCGGTTGCACGCGATTTTCGTTTCTTACAATGTGCGAAGATGTATTTAAATTAAGATTTAAGATCGTTAAATGTTCTTGCTTCGTAGAAAATTGTTTTATTTGTCGTACTATAGTTTATACCGGACACAACATATGAGAGTAAGGATTCTTCATCGACTTTACCCTTTTTCGCGATCAATTTCATTTGGAACATGTATTCTAAATATGTCTCGTTAACATTTTTTCTCCGCGATTCGAGTTGACGATGAATCACTAAACCCGAGACTTTCTTAGCAATCTCTTGCTCAAGCGTAGATTTTAATTCTTTCCATACATGAATGTTTTTCCCGGATTCGATAGCTAATTTCGCGGCACCTCTTAGCAATGGCCTCGCGTATAAATAACGCTGGATATCGTTCGATCAACCGACGAAATGTCTTCGAATTCGGTTAACCAATCGTTAATGTCTTTCCCGGTTTCACCATTAAATGGCTCTAACGAATCCTCCACGTCTTTAAATATAAAATTATTTTGCGCCATTTCTGCTATGTTTTCGTTTATTCCAGTAGTGTTTTCCGTGCTTGTATCAAACTTTTTGTCTTTATCGTCGACGCTGTTTACGCCTTCGACGTTATCGCTTTCGTAATCCCCGTTACCCTCTTCGCTATCAACGCTTTCAAAACCAAACTCTTGTTCCCCGTCAGTACTTCCCACGCACTCTACCCCTTCTAGAGATCGTTCAAGATCTGTAATCGATTCGGATTTTAATCGCTCTATTTAATCTTGTTTAAGCCTGTACCTATACGAAAGGCCTTTTTGTTTTAGTAAAGCCTGTCGTTGTCTTGTCAATAAGTGTTCGATATTCATTTAATTATAAAAGAAATACATGCAATGATACTTATCGTTTTGTGTTTCAGATGATGGTTGTATGTTCCGTTTTTTCTTCTTCTCTTAGATTTGATCGTTGCGGTGTATAGAGAAACCCGCTACCGCTTACTCTTCACAATCACTGTCACAATGTTTCTTTTCTGTTTTCGATTAGTATTTTGATTGATTAATTCTATCACCATGCAATTTCCACAATTCTGTTATCATGCACCATGCACTTCTTCCGAGGGTTTTAAACAGTTCTGACACCAGTTGTGGGGTGAAGGTATAAGGGGCAATAGGGTTTTCAATAAGAACACGTTTCAATTATAATATAATTAGTTAAATTCACTTTATTGTTAGTTTAGTTTGTAAAAAATAACTAGGATTAAGTAATTAAACAGCATTTGAGAAATAACAGATATCGCGGGAGTTATATTTGTTCTTAGCGTTGCGTTTCGTTTCGTTTCGTATGTAACCGTCCGTTGCTCTTCGTGGCCGCTAAAAACAACTAATTGTGTAGTTCGCCTCTCCTCGTTTTGTTAAGCAAATCGGGTGATGATGATGATGACCAAATATGGTAATAGAGACATTGCATTTTTGAAGAACGGTAGATCCTAGTTTAACGTTTGTTGTTCATTGTGACGGACTTAGGTTTGATTTGATAGGCACATTATGCCTACATTCATATTCCTTAAAATTTGTAAAATAGGAGGGAACGTTTTTTTTTCAATAGCGTTTTTTTAATATTACGCGCGAATTAATAAAATGCATTTTCGAAAGTCTTATAATCAGGTCCGGTTTTAAAATCATAAATCACATTGTCCTTATTTTGCACTAGTGTTTCCACCTGCACTACAATTTCTGAAAGTTCCAAGTTTGCAGTCGGCTTACAGTTTATCGAAATTAAGATGAATTGAAGATATCAAATAACTTATATTTTATTTAACAATTTCAGCGGTAGGTATAACTTGCTGTTGAATATACAGCAAGATACTGCACCTAAATTAGATAAAGTATAAATACCAGCTGGAACTGTTGCGCTTACCATATGAGTGGCAAGCCTCATCCTCATCTTTTTTTAAATTTATGGAAAAATTTAACCATCTGTCAATTTAGGAAGCATTCTAAATGAATTATTTTTCAACTTCAACAAGGCTTTAAAAAGTCTGCCTACTTGCCTACACTTATTGTGACCATCATATAAACAATTTAGAACCTAAAAAGTGTTGTCAATAAAACTTAAAATCGTTCAATTTGATATAAAACAAAGTAATAGATATGCAAAAATATTTAACTTTATATTCTGCTGTGAAACATTTATTTTGAAGATCCATAACTAAGTCTTTCTAATACATAACCAATGACAGAAACCACGAATAAAACAAGCCTTCAAAAAGCAAACTTGGTAATCTGGTCATGTGAATTCTTTCCCGAATGGCTGACGGGAAATACTACACTACTACACTAATATTCACTCCAGACAGCCTTTAAACAAATTATGGGAAATGTTCATTTATGTATCTTACGCAGAATAGCCAAATAATAATGCGTTCTCTTTATATTAAAAGAGCGCAATCTCTTTTAAGAATTAAAATCAATCCTTTTTACCTGTTTCAACTCATGGGACGAATTTGTTGCAGTGTTTTGTTTGTACTATTACGAGTTTCATATGTATGGAAGGTGCCCCTACTCATTGTAAGTATACTCTGTTATTTCCTCAATTTTTTGGCAATTTTTATTATTTCGTTTTCAAAAGCGAAATAAAGCCAAATTTGGAATTCAGTGTTATTTTGTTTGGTCGTATTTCATGTCACCAGTTGGACATGAAACTTCAAACTTCGTATTGACCATATTTTTAATCACATTTTCGGCCATTCACGCACAAAAAGAAGCCGTGTCAAGAATTCTGGTCCATGAGTCCTTAGGATTGCCTTTTTTTAGGTGCAGCTTACCTAAAAAATGGCGATCCTATGACAGTGAAGCTGCATCTTGAAATGCTTGCAGATGTTTGTTGCTTCCGCCCTTAGTTTCGAATCCGAATACTGTTAAAATCAGATGTCGACAGTGTCAAAATTTGTAAGGTTGAATCACCCATTGGCCTTTGGTAGCCTTTTTGTTACGAGCTCCAATATAACGGGCGTCCAATAGGAGGTATCTCTTTTTCAATAGCGTTGTTTTTATTTGACAACTGGTTTGTTTATATGACGTTTGTGTTTAGCATGCATTGTCATTTCATCGTTAATAGACTGACGTCGAAATAACACTTCCTGATTATGGAAACTTATTTCAGTGTTCAGTTAAAAATTATTAAAAACCGCAGTATTTGGGCTGATGAACTGCCAAAAATGCACTGTTTGGTGCGGTTTATGGGCAGAACCGCACGTTAGTGTCAATAAAGATTGCTACAGAGCAATGATCAATTTTTGTTGCCAAAAACTGAACTTTGGTTTCAACAATCACTTTATCGAGGGAAATGTTTGATGAAAACATCATCTCAAGAAATAGTTCTGTCAATTGGCCACCAAGATATTGTGAGTTAACACCATTGGAATACTTTCTGTGGCGATATGTAAAATCTCTTGCTTACGTCGATAAACCCAAAAAGAGTGAAGCTTTCGAAGTCAAAATAACTTGTGGTATTCTTCTAATACCAGCTGATATGCTTGAAAGAGTTGTCGAAAATTGGACGCTCTAAGAGTTAGTCACGGACAGCGTTTGAAGAATTTTTGTTTAAAACATTAAATGGCATGAAGCATTTAATCAGTACATTGAATTTTGTGTTTTATTTAAAAAAAAATGTAGGAAGCTCTTAACAATCACTCCTGTACCTCATTGAAACGCAATATCTTCTAAAAACATTAGAGCTTTGTGTGAGAGTGTAAACAAAAAAAACTTCAATTCGACGATTTTTGCATTGGGATTGCGAAATCCAAAACTGACCCAGGAACTTAGACCAACGACCAACAATTGCGGTAAAATTATATGATAATTCATAATATCGCATACAATCAGGATCCGAGATGCTTGACGCCTGAAACCTAAGGTTTGCAAGCATATATGTTAACATCTATGATCATAAAAAGGCAATTCTTCAAACTTAAATGTACACATTTAAAGCTACTTCATTATCCAAGTGTCTGCATTACATAATGGACTTGTGTTCCAACTGCGGTCAGACAAACAAGCTGCAAATATCAGGCTAAATATAACTAGAAAGTCCTTGTTATTCCGGGTAAGAAAACCTAACCTACCGTTTGATTTTGCTGCAGGGTAATATTATTTAGGATTACATTTTAATTGTTTGTCAAATATGACAACGAGATCTTTAATTTTTTCCATACGGTGTAGGTTCCATTTATAATAGATACATCTAGCATCCACGAATGTAAAAACGTAAAAAAAACTTAAATATTTCGTAAACGTATTTTAAAAACAAAATTAAAAGGCAGTGGTCTAAATGGTTACTTTGCGCGACACCAGACCTTGCATCAATTAATTAATATCTCCCATTTGAATTCTGTTAATAACTATGAAACCACATTGTCATTGAGGAACTAAAACCCAAATATTATTTTTTAGTTTTGCTTAAAGTAGAATGTGGTGCACAGTGAAGACTACTTCAACTTGTAATCGTTCCCCAAAGCTGTTAAATACAAATTGAGTTACCTAATTCGAAAAGAACCATGTTGATTATTCGAAATCACCTCTTTTACAATAAATGTTTTCCTCAACAATACTTTCAATCGATTTGGAAGTCGCAGATATTTACTAATTACGTCGATTACAAAGGACAAGGAATTTCCCTGCGAGCGAACTGTCAAACGTAGATCACTCACACGAAGATTTGCAACTTCTCGTGGGTGGACTACGAGATGCTGCGTTGGCTGACCATGAGGGTTGGGTTCGTGTTTCGTACTCACATGAAGTACAAACAAAACTTTTGGACACCAAGTAATTTTCGAGAAAAATACTAAACCTGAAAAAAAGTCGAGCAAAAATATAGAGAAAACTAATTGAAAAAAAAAGTAATAAAATGTTTTACCCACGTTACTTTCAAAATTTTTAAAAAGGATTTTTAATGAAGTGTTGCGTGTCCCTTCTTTTCTCGGGAATTTTCCGGCCGCGGAACAACCAGCGAATTTTGCATTTTTTTTGCACTAATCAATCTAACACCATTAAGCACTATACTTATTTCTTTTTTCTTCCTTTCTTTCTCCTTCGCTCTTCTGTTCTTCTTTCTAGTCCTTCTTCCTGACTCGCTTCTTGATATTCTTCTCTACTTTTCTGATACATTTTTTTCAAATCCCAAAGGATTTTTCCTGTAAAGTTAAAAAAAATCAAAATCAAAAACTATATCAAAACCTTTTCCACAAAATTTCACTGATTCAAAAAAACGCACGTGTAACTGTTCCACTTGGTATCCAAGAAGTGGCTTCTCATTGTTACAACGATCAAAATGAGTAAACACAGTTAAATTATTTGTGGTGGAACTGCCTTTCATAAATCCATGCTGATAGTTTGATTAAGATTCCTTTACAAAAAAGTATATCTTTTCTTTCACCAAACTTTCAAACAATTTCGGAATCGTTGACATATTCGAAATTGGGCGATAGCTTGTTACCAAAGTCTTACTACCGGACTTATAAATGGGAGTGACAAATGAATATTTCCAACAATTTAGGAAAATGCCTGTCGAATAGGATAAGTAAAAAGAGAATCGAAAGAGATGAACAACATTTTAAAATTAATATTGATGGTATACCATCAAATCGCGGACTTAATTTGGCTTCAAGTTTTTGAGATGAAGTCAATAATTTATCTTCTGGTAAGGAAAGTATTCCCAAGTCGGTGATAGGAGAAATATCATCGTATTGGTTACCCACACAAGTAAAAACGTCATCTAAATAAACAGTTTGAAAATATGAGGCAAACAGTTCGCAAGATGATTGAACATTATCTGAGCGACCTCCTTCATATTCAATACCAATAGGAATTTTCGTAGTTTTTTGTTTGGAATTAATAAAAACCCAAAACACTTTGCTGTTGTTTTTAATTCTCGATTCCACTGAATATATATAATTTTTCTACAAAAATGTATTTAGAAACTCGTATTCCTTACGAAAACGAGCAAAAATTGAAAATTCTTCTGACATTCCGGTCAGTTTATATTTTTTGAATGCTTTGTTCTTGATATTCTTCATTTAAGAAAGCTGAATATTGAACCATGGTTTTTTCGTTTTACTATATGAACATGTAATTCGATCCCAGTCTTTAAAACTGAGATGAACTTACTGTACATGTTCGGTACATTTGAAACATCAAGAATATCTTTCCAAAATTGAATTTAAATACAAATTTAGATTATTGTAATCTGCCTTTGCGAAATTATACTCGAACTGAGAACTTTTAAATGGCAAATAATTGTCAGTTGTTATATTAACAAACTATGCGTTATGGTGACCAGATGTTGGCAAAAGTGGAGAATGTGCTTCATACACAACCACTGCTCCGTTCTCGCTAGCATACACTAAATCCAAATACCTATGAATAGAATTTGAAATGTGATTAATGATGTGATCAACCCATAACTTAAAAGAGTGTCAATAAACACCACTTCACATTCTGATTTTACTTGGGAGGGAATCATACATTTTTCTTCTCTGTCCCACTCAAAAACAAACGTGACTTAAGTTGAATTCACCCGTAACACACAACATTTGATTTTCTCGCAAATTATTTTGAAGAAATTCAATGTTGTTTGTGTGTATGCACTCGCAGGCCTAATATAAGAAAGTGAAAAAATGTTTTCACTTAAATTGTTGTTAAAATTAGCATTACTCATTAACACACTAACCGCTAGCTGTTCGATGGACATCAACAAGCGGCAATGCACATGCACTGCATGAGTACACCCCCTCCGCTCGTCAAACCAGTGTGAGCACTTCTATCACGGCGGTAGACAACGTATTTACTGCCGAAAACTTCTTGTGAGAGAATAATAATTTTATAAGAATTATTTGAAATAAAAAGTGATAAATTATTCGTTTTTGTTCTTATGCCGCCAACATTCTGGAAGTAAACAGAAAGTTCTCCTTGGTGAGCACAAGAATTTGATTGTATTATGTTTTGGTCATTGCAAGTGTATCCCTTCGTTTTTTGTCTTTTGTACGAATGTTTTTATTTTCATTTTAGCTGGCCAATGCTTGGACAATAGAATGTCGTCTGCATTGTCCGAAATAATTCTTAATTTGAAATTGACAAATCATAATTTCGCGATATCAGCATTGCGTTTAACTAAAATTTTGCATTTTATATTAGTGGCAGGTACTTTGATAGTTTTTACAAGATGGTTGTTGTATTATGAGCGTTTGAAAAATGAAAGTGACGAACAGAAGAAGCCGCTTTGATAACAAATTGATTAGAACGCCTTATCAATCTTATGTTTTGTTATCCGGCGGCTTCTGTTTTTGTTTTTTCTGCTTTTTTTAGTTTTTATCTTTCAGTTGCATTTTTTGGCGTCTTTACTAGTTCCTGCCACTACTGTGGAATTTCAGCTGCTTTAAATTCTTTGCAAAGATATCCTCTATCAACTTCGATACCCTTTCTGCACAACATTTCGACTCTAGATCGATCAATTTAGCAAAAAGAAACAAAAAATTGTTTCCCATTGAGCAACAATCACATCCCCATGGCCAAGCAATTGATATCTCCTGCGCATTCAAAAAATATGGATGCACAATCTGCCAGATGCTTATGCCGTTTATGAACATATATTGCGCACTTCATCAGGGCATGTACGATCAAAAATCTGACTTTATGAAAACGTCTAACGCAGATAGTAAGGCAGACGTTTGTGAAAACACCCATAACGAGAACCTATACCTGTCAAGCAGACCGACAGACGGAAGCCATCGCCGGATCCACTTTTTCTGCCTTCTTTATCATCGTAGTGTTAAAAAAAAATGTGACCGTTCACTTCGCTTGGAATACGGCCAAACATCGCTCAAATGGGTGACACTGAACCTGACAAGCCCCATTTCAAACCCTCTGGCTCCATTTTCAAGCAAAATTTGCGCATCTGGGAATGCATGGTTACGAGATCCACCTTTCTTCAGAGAGAGGCAAGAAAGTCGCGCACAAATGTCTGAAAAGGGTCTGGACGGTTACTGGTTTAAAGAAAATGGTGTGTGCACCATGCCACACTGCAATTCAAGCAATGAAATTTTTGCAAGGAAAATTATCTGGACATGTGCTTTTTTCCGTAGGCTGGTGGAATTCTCAAAAGACACGATAAGCACGTGCCCAAAGTAGTGTGTGGGACTTTAATTCTAACTAAAACCACCACCCTTTTGTATTTGTATTGTAACTTAGTATGCGACTTATCTAGCAATTTTTTATCACGAGTAATGAATGTGTGGCAGTTAACTTTCCTGTGAGAGTTCCTGCTTTTTCCGCAATTTATAGCGCGGTTTGTTTTTATTGAGCCAAATCTAAGGGCTTAGTTCTTTGAAGACGCCGCAATAAATTTGTTTCGTCAAGAATTTGGAGGACCGTTATGTTAACGTGTCCCAATAAACGTTTTTTATGTATGCGTGCAACATTTTTCGTTTCATCTTTAACCGCGGGAATACCCAGATCTCTGTGTAGATCTTCATTCCTTATATACCACGGCGCATTGACGAACGATCTTAACATTTTGTTTTCAAAAGTTTTGTAAAATATTAAGAGTTGATTCACTGGTACATAGTTGTATACCATATGTCCATACCGGCTTCAGCACTTGCTTGTATAATAGCAGCTTGTTATCATGGTTAAGCTTCGAGTAACCAGTACAGTTCTCTATATTTATTTTTAAGTTGTTCGCATTTCTTTTTTACATGCAAACTCCATTTTAATTTTGCATCGAGTGTTATTCCGAGATATTTCGCTTCATTTGCAAAAGGGACTCGAACCTTTTTGTAATTTCATATTTGTTTCCTCTATTGTTGTGCCAACTGCTAGTATGGCTGTATCGTCAGAAAACGTGGCAACTATTGTATCGTTTGTTTGTGTGATAAATAGGAGGTACAAGAGTGGTCCAAGGTAGCTTCCTTGGGGTACTCCTGAAAATATTTCTATGAAATCCCAATATTCGTTTCCAAGTTTCACGCGGAAGAGTCTATGCTCAAGATACGATACGAGGATTTTATATAATTTTTCAAACAGAACTGGTCTTAGCTTGCATTAAAGGCCTCTATGGCAAACATTGTCAAAAG
Organism: Rhingia rostrata; assembly: GCA_949824845.1. Taxonomy (NCBI): domain Eukaryota; kingdom Metazoa; phylum Arthropoda; class Insecta; order Diptera; family Syrphidae; genus Rhingia; species Rhingia rostrata. The sequence goes on along the minus strand of OX463755.1, from coordinate 83,804,554 downwards.
CTTGCGACACGTCAAGAAATGCGGCTGAGCAAATTTTCTTTTCTTCGAAAGCTTTCTCAATTACGTCAGTAATTCGATGAACTGGGTCCACTTCTAAACCCAAATTGATGGGCAGGTAAAAGGCGTTTCTGATCAATAATGAGGTGTAAGCGACCGAATAATATCCTTTCCAAAACTTTTGAAATTATTGGAAGAAGTGAAATAGGTCTGTATTATTTCTTTCATTCGGTGATTTTCCTGGTTTGAGAACCATAAGCACTTCTGCGACTTTCCACTGCATGGGTATGTATTCTAATCAAATTGCTGCATCTACAATGTAGAGGAGTTTAGTTAATGCTTTTACGGCAACATCTTAAGAAGTTCTCCTGTAATTAGGTCATAAACCGGAGCCTTTTAATGCTTTAATTTCTGTATTTCCCGTTTAAGCTCGGCAGTACTTGCATATCTAACTATCGGTTATAGTCTCGAATAAATTAATGTTTTCTGGACCATCAAATGGTTTAAATGTTTCCTCAAGATGTGCGGCAAAAACGTCAGCTTTTTCTTTATCGCTTTTTGCCCAAACGGCTTGAGTTACCCTAATTGGTGGCACAGCGTTTTTTTATTAATATTATTTTAATTGCTTTCCAAAGTGAATAATTCGATTCTTTTCCAGCGGTTAGGCTTAAGTTTCTACTGCATGGTTTTTAAAGTTTTTAATCGAATTTGATAGCATTTTAATCAACCGATGAGATGTATCTTGCGGGACACGAGTTTGGTGCCAACTTTTTCGAGCTTTTCTTTTTTGTCTTACCAAATTTTTTATTTCTATTTTGTGTTGTTGTGGAGTATTATACCATGCTGCTTTTTGAACGGTATCGATAAAGGTGACAACCGCGATTTCATGTTCCAATGGGGATCTAAGCGACACACCCAGTCGAATATTATTTTCAATATCGTTTTTGAAGCCTTCCCAGTTGGTTTTTTAGCTTGTTAGTCTGAGTGTGTTTTCATTTCTAATGATTGACTCGCTCGTTGTTAGTATGACCGAATGATCAGAGAAAAGATCAAAGCATTCGTCAATTTTGATTCGATTGGACGGCACACCTTTCACTATAAAAAAATCTACCAAATCTGGTATTTTTGTAACATTATTTGGCCAGTAAGTTGATTTACCCGTAGAATGAAATTCGGTATTGTACTTTTTACCAACATCGTAAAGCATACTGCCTTTCTGTGACATGCATCTAAATCCCCAGAATGTATGTTTTGCATTAAAAATCTCCAAGGTTTTGCCAAAGGCCAATGGCATTCCGCGTAAGAATTATTTTAAGAAATCTATTCAGTCGGAGGGGTACGTTTGTTGCGAGTACTATTTTCGAGCTTAACTAGCTTGTCAAAAAAAAGGTTTTTCGTTTTACTTTGTTCCTCAAGTTTTGAAAGAATAATCGGAAATACGTTTGTAACTGGGTAAGGTGAGATATTTTTTTTATCTTTATCGGATACTATAGCTTGGGCATACGTTTGTACGTTTGGTTTTGGATGTACAGGATCCAAACGGATTTCTGATAGCCGCGTATGTGAAAATGTGGGTTTTTCTAATTGTAGCCTGCTTTGGCTTCGACACATTTTTAATCGGAGTTTTAGGCATTTTCTTTTTTAAATTCAATTTCTGTGAATTAATACTCATAAATAAGTTTTCGTATCTGACCTACAATCTACTGTCATATGATTTCTGGCACATTTACACACCTCGGTTCTTTTTGACAATAGGTTTGCGTATTATATCCTTGGCAGCGCTTGGACTGAGGAACTAATTTGGAATCCTTACGCATGGGTTCAATTTTTACAACAATATTAAGTATTGTTTTTATTTCATAAATTTTATTCAAAATTTCTTCTTTATCGAAAGTGAGTATTAATGAAGGAAGACCTCGTTTTATAACAGGAGATAATACAGCTTTCTTTTTTTTAACCGGTCTTTTCTTTAGAATCCATTCGGTTTCGCGACAGAGTTCTTCTTTATCCGTATGGTATATGGATTTTACGGGGCAGTTTGTACATGATTTTGGCTCATTAAGTGTTGTCAATGTAATTTTCAGAGTCATATTTTCTTCCTTCAGATGTAGAATTTCTTTACGAAGCTCTTCGCAGAGCAGTTCGACATTGTAAAGCCTTGTTCGAAGAACGCCGTTTTCGTCCTTAAGGCTCTTATTTTCCTTATATTTTTTTTTAGATCTAGATGTAGGTGACCTCACTTCCCTTACATAATTGCAATAATTGGCTCTCACCAGAATCCGTAGATCCGATCTCCGAAGAGGGTGGATTTTCCAGTGATACTGAATCGCCACCTGGGGTATTAAATTTGTTTGTTTTACTCATTTTTGTAAACTCTTTACACTCGGTATATGGGGGGTGGATTTTAGTTGCCTTCTACGACAGGCATGCCTTAACTCGGGCATATTCTGACCCCTAACCCGGGGGTTAAATTTCGTTCAATTTAAATTTAAATGACGTTGTACGTTGAATTCATATGGGCAATAGGAAATTACTCCGTAGTGCAGTTTGGCTAAATATCATGCTACGAAATTTCCTGTGAGCGAAGATTCGCAACTTTCCGTTCATTCAGCGTGCGGGGTGGGTTCGTGTTTCGTGTTCACACGAAACTCTTACGAAACTTTTGCACGCCACGTGATTTTAGGGTAAATTTCGAAACCTGAAAACAAAATGAAACCCGACAAAACTTCAAAACAACGCAAAATGAAAATTAACCCCGATGTTATGAAATAAAAGAGAACGGTATAAATTATCGTGACAATTTTTTTTACGAGCATCAAAAATTGTGGATCCATAACGAATTTTCCTCCCGAAATTTAATCAAAAAATATTAAAGAGGGAGTCACGTGTCCCGTCTTTTCTCGGGATTTTATCGGCCGCGGAACAACCAACGAACTGCACTATTTTGCACTACTCGACTTTACTATTAAAACTCGTTCTACGTATCTTTTTATCCCCTATCCCATAGGGATGTATTAGTTTTGATATTTAGTTTGTAACATATAAAAATAATTGAGCTATTTATACCGTCTACACATGTCTGTCAATCCGTCCGCCGCACAGTGGGGCACTTTGTATGGGAGCCTGGAAAAAAATCCCTAAAAACTTAACCACTAAACCGATTTTGATGAAACTTTCAGGCATTGTTATAAGCAGGATGCGAAACGAACACACCAAATATCTACCCACTGCCATCCCCGCAGTTTTCAAAAAACATTTATTAAGAATTGATTTAATTAAAACTAATTAAATCTACTTAAGCAAGAAATTAAAAAAAAAAACAAGAAAATTCATAAATAAATAGTTTAAAATAAAATTATTTAGTTGATTTTAACAAAAGTTCATTAAACGATTTTTCCACTTCGGTTCGGGCCGTAAATGTGATATGTAACGGGTCAGATGAAAATAAGAGCATATGAAAAACATGTGAAAGTTCGTGATAATTTTCTGCTATTGTGGGACCGGAAAAATCTGTAATCTTTATTACGGCTCTCTTGCCGTATCCTCGGATAAAAAGCCAATTGGTAAAGAAAACGATTGAATTATTTCCTTGCAGGTAAGCAGTACCAAGGGTACATTTCAATTGCCATTTTCGCAACTTGAAGGGCATAATCATGAAATTTATCCGAATCGATATAATGTTCAAAATAGTCCCAAATAGTTTTATGAGTGTTTCATCAATTTGTGTAATTTCGGCAGTCACAGAATAATTTAAAAAACAAATTTAGAGGTGTTCCCACTGTTCGTTGTCCCAGTTCCTTGCTTTACTACATTAAGGAGTAGGTAGTACCAATTTTTCTCGAAACTGATTTGGAATATTTGTTTTAGTTTCCTTCTTCATTTCTGCAGTCAGTGGAGACGTTCTCCAAGTCTTGAAAAGTAAATTATAGGCTAAGTGTAGAATGTACTCCATAAAGCGGATTTTGTCGTGCAAGGTTGACGATCCCAACTTGAACGAATCAACATGTGGTAGTTTCAGTTGAAGTTTTGATATGTCATTCATCTCCGATGGCTTTGCCCCGCAAATGATACGATTACTACAGGAAGTGGTATTTGTAACAATTTCCGCGGTTTTTCCATCAATCATGGTGAAATACAAAATATGGTTGATTTTGATGAGTGATCCGTTGTATTCGATTTTATTGTCTCGAAGATCCTGTGTTTCACGCGTTCCCGTTCCCCCTTTACTACGTCAGGCGTTGCTTTCTAAAAAGAAAGCCTAAAAGCTCGACAATAACGGATTGAAGACGGTCGTAGATTTTTCGAGATGATTGATGTATAACTGTAATTCAGGTCCCTGATTATTCTATCCATATCAACATTTTTACTTTAAATTATTTTTTTAAGTGTATGACATTCCCACTTCAAATTGCATTGGTAATCGAATCCGGACGTATTCGGATGAGTGCTTCGCTGGAAATTACTGGTTATACTCTAGACAATCTGCCGAAAAGAACGAATCGTTGGAGCAGAACCTTATGAGACTGAAAATGGTTGCTAATATTAAGTTCTTTATACCCAAAATATTTATAATCTTATTTTTTCTGCTCAATTTATGTACTTATATTATTATTATAATGGGTATATTTTAATCTTATAAATAGAAGAATCAATTTGAAAAAGTGCAGATTAAAAATTAACCATATTTTTATCTATTTCTTCTAATATTCAACTTTGAGCGCTAAACTTCAGGTTTCCAAATATTTTATTTGGCAAATGATTATCATTTCTTTATTTTACAACTATTTTACTGACGAATAATTAATCATTAAAATTCACAACTCCAAACAAAAAAATGGCGACACAAATACTTCCATAATGTCAATATAAACATTTCGTCTTTAGATTTTCTTACAAAACCTATTTGTATAGTCTCACCATAGCTTATGCCATAAAAAAAATCTGGCTTTTTTGTCGAAACAAGAAAAGGTTTAGATACTACGAAACAAGATGTTTTGACAGTGTAATTTTCTTTATTTCATTCCATTCAGTTTAAAACTGAATAGGGGTATATTAGTTTGACATTAAGTTTTTGGATAAATAATTTCGCTAGATATAGCTCAAAGTATATGGAGCGACTCAGAATCACTAGCTAAAGTTGAGCTACTGTTTAAAATTTGGTATATAGACCAAAGCAACAAAGCAGAATAAGTGGAAACATTTTTGAAATCCGTCCACTACCTTTTCCACTTTTAAGAATAACGTTCTCTTTGGCAAAATGCTAAAGAATTTTGAAAAAAATTGTGAACAAGATACTTAGACAAGCCTAATATCTATATTTCGTCTATACATAGTTTTTAGCCATGCCCTATTTTTGGGGCGTTTTCAGTAAAAAAAACGTTTTTCGGTAAAATTTTAAAATATTCGACAAAACTTTTGATGCAAAATAATTGGTTTTGATATTATCGCCCACGTTTTGGAGGCGTTTTTACACAAATCATATGGATAACCATTTTATAGCCATACAAAGTTTTGATAGACCGTCTGAACAATATGTTGTGGAAAATTGTTATTTTCTATATTTCATCGTCATAAAGCCCACAGTTTAGGAATATTAATTTCACGGATGGGATGGGATAGATTAAACGGTCCGCACAGCGGATTCTAACCTTCTCATATGTTTCTTCTTTTCTTCTCTTTTTCCTTATCCTTGCTCCCTTCCTGATATATCTCATCTCCTCTTCTCTTACCATTTTTTTTTTTAAAGAAAGGACTTTTTTTTCATAAAAATTACCAAAAACCGAACTACGGTGGAGATGATTAAATATCAGAAGGAAGGAAGGAGGGCGCCGCACTTTCCCAGCAGCAGTAAGCTTTGATGAAAGAGGAAAATATAAACTGGCAAAAAAAAACATTTCCGTGAATTATGTTGGTGGTTTCGTGTTCAGATTTTGGGGATCAGGGATTTCACTTCGGATGCCATCTTTTTTTTTTTTTGGTTGGGCTCTAGGAGTTTCATTTTGTTATGGCTGCACGTTTCTCTGTCCCTTTCGACAGCCGTTTGCCGTTTTGACAGCTGTCGGATAATGTGTCTTTGGTGTCCACGTTTGCTTGTTTTTGTGTTTGTGATTGTGTTTTACATGGCCGTCCGCCTAAACACCTCTGTTGCTCCTCATTTGCTACAGCGTTGGGAGAAAGAGATCGCCTTCTCATAGCCATTGAACCAAACTTTCCATGTTGCGACTTTGTTAGAGGGGTGTCTTTTGGACCGTCCGCCCTACGCCACTGTTGCTCCTCCGTTGCTCCCTCGTTGGTTGAAATAGGATATCGTCTACCATGCCGTCGTATTTTATTGCGTTTTCGCCAATAATGCGGTGGCGCAAACGATTTGTCATCATCGTGTTGTGGTCTACGAGGGATCGTCCTCCCTCCTCCATCGAACTTTTCGGACCGCTCCTGTCCTGTTTGGGCTTTGACCAATGGCTAATTGCTGCCCCCCACTTTCTTAAAATTCTGGGTTTGCAACCACAAAGAAAAGAGTGAACGAAGGTATTCAAGGGGAATAAGAGAGTGGGCCCTATTGCGATAGAATTTACCGTAACAATCCTTAAGTCAATTTTCGCAAACTTCCTACTTACATTAAAAGTATAATATTTTAATTCACTGAACTGCGCATATTCCATTAAAGGGAAAGAGTTTCCTTACGGGCGTTGCGCAACTGGACCCCTTTATGGATAACATCATTTACAATGCAGTTCATTAACCAAAAATACCATGCTCCGTTCATTCCGCTCTCTTAACGCCTAGTTTGAAAAAAAAACTTGCAATTCGAACCAAAAATGAAATTTCGAGAATTTCTGTCGCATATCCTAAAGACATAAACAACTAAACAGGCATATGCATTTCGCCGCCATGAAGACAACCACTAGAGGTGTGGGCTCAATATTGAAAGTTTCTTTCCATTTTCGTCTTTTAATTTCTTCATTTTATTTCCATCTTGCTGGCTCAGATGGGTGAAGCATCAGAAGATATAGCTACCAACCACCCTTTAGGAATGTACACTTACCTACTTATTTTTCTTTTCTTTTTTGGACCACTACCAATATCATCATGACGATGATGATGGTGAAAAGATGACACATGGATACTCAAAGAGTGAACAGAAATCACTTTTTATGCAACCCATATCCTGGGATTGTTTTTTTTTTTTTCCTTCTGCATTCGAGGCTCCTTCACCTCCAGAAAACATCTGAATCAGCAACAGCAACACTCTATCGGTCGGTTACCCACATATGGAGGGTATGCTGCTGTGCTGCAACTATAATCTGGTACTGAGCGTTGCAGGGAATGTAAACCAGGTCCGCTATCGAGTGTTAGATGGGACGAAACGAGGCTCCAATAGGTTCTTTTCATCTTCTTGCACATACATATTTATGAAACCTAATTCGCTGGCACTTTGGTTGTGAAGTTGGGTGGAGTGTATTGGTGTATTCTCTTCAAAAATACGCTGCACTTAGGGAAAAAATGTGCCACCGCGATGATCATAGTCTGGTAAATTGTGTTGGTAGTCGTGGTTGCATACTTCGTATCGTCGTGCAGCGCAGCGTTCAAAACCTCTAGTTGTTTGATCAGGTTTTCAAAGTTCCACATCCTCAGCTAGCTACCTCACCGCAGGGCAAATATTTTCTTAATGTTTTTTTAGTGGTTTCAGGGATTGGGGTGAGTGTGTCGGAAGAAGGAATAAATTTCATTGGAATAACTCATTTTTGAGGAAATTTCCTTGGATGCACGCGGAGAGGATGGTAACTTAATGCAAATATTTAGCAGAAGGTCTTTGTCTGTTCTTGGAAGAAAATTGGATTTGAATGCAAATTAATTCGTTCGTTTTTGCTCAAAATGGCTTTATTGTAGTTTTAAAATGTATTCCTAGCCTTAAACTTTGGCTGCTTTTATCGATTAATTTACGGGATTTAAATCAAGTGTTCAGTTTTGATAATCTTTGAATAAATCAAATTTATTTTAAAATCGATTTATTTCGTTATAAAACTCAAAGCTAGGTTAGGTTTTGAAAAATGTGTCATTTCTCGGTTCGATTGGTCTATTGTTTTCAAAATCAATTATCATCCGAGTAGTATCAATTGTCAAGAAAAGTTTATCTTAACTCGGGGTCGGCATAAAACAGGTGGTCCCGGCATCGTGCAAGAAGTTCAAACGCACACATGACACATGATTTGCTGTAGGAAAGCTAGGCCTAGGGTACTAACCAGCCTGTTGCGCCGAAAAAAAGGAATATGCACTTAAATCGCCAGGTATGATGACTTCCGCATTGGGATGATTAGTTCTTATCCAGCCAAACTTCGACTAAATGTTGAAATAGTTTCGGTGATTTGATCAACTTTCTTGAGCATTAAATACAAGTTAAAGCCATATTAACCGAGTATAACAGATCCCATATACTCCTCTCGGTGGCATGCTAAGTTGGATCGGATATAAACACAAGTGCTTAATTCATTACGAGTGCAGTCAAATCTCAGAAATTATGAAAATACATATAGGTACGTATCTAACTATGTATATACAAGCAGCGGTTGTTTGATCCATTTGCTTACAAAATAAATGCACAACATATCCAAACAAATTCTAAATAAAATACATATGAGAAGGATACAATCCGCTGTGCGAATCGTTTAATACCCTATTCCATACCATCCCATGCCATCTATAAAACTAATATCCATTTTATGGAAAAAAAGTTATTATAGTAGGCGTTGTTAAAAATGATTTATAGACAAACACAAAATGTTCATATTAATATTACCGACGACGTTTTTGTATGGAATTTATATTCGAATTTCTTTTAAATTTTATCAAAATGTTCACAAAAAGTGTGAATTGTAAAAAAACTTAAAAAATAGGAAATATAGAAATTGAGATTGTTTTAATGTTTTGTTAAAACACTTTTTCAAAAATCCTTAATGTTTTTCTAAAAAGTCGGTGTGGAAGTATGCGGATTGTAAAATTATTTACACTTGTTCTGCATTCTAGCTCAAAATTTAAGTCCCAAAAACTGGTGAAGGACGGACGGACAGACATTGCGAAATTTTCTCAGCTAGCTATTCTGAGTCGATACTTCCACTTATTTCTAGCTAAATTTTTTCTCTATGTTCAAACTGTGTAATAACTGCCTCCATTTGCGCACTCCAAGTTGGTTGAGGTCGGTTTCTACTCGTGCGCGCCACTTAATGCGAAGTCTTCTTCTACTGCGTCCGACGTCTGGCTGGGAATCGAAGACTCTGCGATCTGGAGTATTGGTGTCCATTCGTTCTACATGTCCTAGCCATCTTGAACGTCCAATGCGGAGTTTTTTTTACCAGGGCATGTCACTGTACAGCTCGTATAGTTCTTGGTTGAATGTTCGTCTCCATAGCAAACGGTACCGACGATTTTTCTAAGAATTTTTCTCTCAAAAAGACCATGAATATACATGCTTCAGCGTGTAGAGCAGCACTGCGAGCTGGTGGGCGCGAGAAACTTAGCACACCAGTTTCGGCTGATCTAATGGCTTGTTGGCGTCGTTGCCATTTTTCTTCTACATTAGATGCTGGTGGTATCGAGAGGGTAAGAGATACGCGTTGCGTGAAGGTCTTGGCGGTCTCTTGCGATTGCAGGCTTTCGACATCAAATTTAAGCTCCTCGTAGTGTTCGGACATCCAAAATACTGGATGCGTGAGTTACGTATGCATATTGCATACGTATCATAACATACATCAAGTATGCTAAATCTTTACAACTCATGATCTTTACAAAGCTTAACGGACGCCACCGCTGTTAACAACGCACAGATGCATACGCATAAACAAAAAGTGTATATGCGTTTAAGCACTTGTCTGCTGCAAACGGAACTCTCCAACGATGCTACTACTGCGATGAAAACAACAAACTGCATACAAAAAAGTGGTTGATAAGTTCAGTTAAAATTTGAATATAGTCGAAAGTTGAATACTTACTATCAATTCGTTAGTTTGAATTATGAAAAGGTTGATTGTCATAAAATAAGAATAAAATAATTAATATACATACTTTATAAAATAAAACGGTTTGACTTAAGTACCTTTGTTGAATACATCGTAACTGGCGCAGTCGAATTTTAATGTTTTTTTTTTTTTTTTTTTTTTTTATTAGAATATTAATATACAATTTAAAATTGTAACAAAATATATTTGATAAGAGCAAACTAGCAGCAAAGGCTTTCGGCTCTGAATTTTAATGCTAAACTAGAACTAGTGCTACAAAGTGAATAATCTAAGTAGCTTTTAAAAGGATACTAGACTGAGAAAGCAGAATCGCAAATTTTAAGTGAACATTGAAATGGTAGAAACAAATCTTTTGCCAAAAAACCGATCTACGGATGATTAAAGAAACTTGGCAGACAACGAATCCACGGAAAATAAAAGCTGATTGGCAGAACCCTATTACTTTTGTCCTTGTGTGGCTATCAAGGGTTAGTTCCATTTTTGTGAAATTATTAGTCGGTTTCCTATGCTTTTCTCCAAAAAAACAAATGTAGTGTATTGTTCGTCAATTGAAAAGAAACGTTTAAATTATAATTTAGACGATATTGTTAAGGGTTTTCCAAGAGAAACTTATTCTGATTTTGACTTAGGTCATACTTCAGCCTTTTTTATTACCAATAACAACATATCTAAGGAAAATACGTGTCTCGTAAGGCAAACATTATACGAATAAATGTGCCTTAACACATTTCTTTCTGGACTTAGGGAGCCATTAGGGTCTACGGTTAGAGCAATGAGACCAACGAAGCTTACGGATGCACTAAATTGTTGCCTTCAGGAGCAAAACTGCATCTATTTCCGAGACGAAAACTATGTAACTATCATCTTAGCAAGAACAATCATAGGGAATAGAGCCGTTAGTAATATTTACCACAAGTTAGGAAAACAAATTTTTACCCAAAACATTTTCCAGACAATATTATTCTCTCAATAATAATTTACAAAGATGCTCGAGGAAGGCATTATACGTCCCAGTTTTTCGCATCGGTCCTTTCCGATTTGGATAGTGCCGAAGAAAAAGGACCCTAGTGCCAAAGAAAAGTGGCGGCTGGTAGTTGATTACCGAAAATTAAATGAAAAAACAGTGGACGACACGTATCCAATTCCTAAATTTCATATATATTGGAGAAACTAGGTAGGTCAATGTATTTAAGTACATTGGATCTGGCGTCAGGTTTTCACTAATTTCCAGTCTCCGATAAGGACATTCCAAAGACAGCTTCCTCTGTAAACCATGGTCATTTTGAATTCGTACGAATGCCTTTCGGGTTAAATAATGCACCATCCAATGTTCATGGACAGCGTTTTACATGAGTAACAGTGACAAACATGCTTAGTTTAAATGGAAGATATTATAAAATATTCAACTTCGCTCCAGCTACACATGAGAATTTGTAAAGTGTCTTTAAGAAACTCCAGGAAGCTAATCTTAAGATCCAAATAAACAAATCCGCTAAAGAGCTAAAGAGTTGTAAAAAAGACGGATGAAATTTACTAATAAAATTTGACAGGAATTATATTTAACTATGAAAAAGCCTAAAATTTCGCTTAAACTTATCTCAAAGCCAAAGCAGGCAACAAAAAACAAACAATACTTCGGTTTCCAACGTTTTTTCGATTATTCTTTCAAAACTTGAGGAACAAAGCGAAACGGATAAAATTATTTTCGACAGGCTAGTAAAGCTTGAAAATAATATCCGAAACTCATGCAAAGAGTTATTCTCACTTAAAGATTAAAGGTTATTTTGATTATCATGGTCTACATCCATCAAACAAGGCTAGAGGTGGATCTTCACTATATATAAAAGAGTGTATCTAACATTCGATTGATTTGAAATTGGAAGTCAAAACAATGCATGTTTGCTCTATACCAGTCAAAAGCAGAAACTCCTTTCTGAAGAAGAATGCTTTGATCTTTGCTCTGATCATTCTCCGGTCATTCTAACAACGAAGGAGTCTATCATTGGAAATGAAAACCCACCCAGACTAACAAACGGACAAATCAAAATCAAAATAATATTCGACTGGGTGTATCGCTTTGAACCCCATTAGAACTCGAAGTCGCGGTTGACTCCTTTATCGATAATGTTCAAAAAGCAGCATGGAATAATACTCCTCAACAACGCAAAATAGAAAGCTATAGTAATATCAAGTACCCATGGGAAATAAAATATTTGGTTAGACAAAAAAGAAAAGCTCGAAAAAGATGGCACCAAACTGGTGCCATCCTATCTCACATCTTAATCGGTTGAGTAACATGCTAACAAATTCTATTAAAAACTTTAAAAACCATGCAGTTAAAACTTATCCGCAAAGCCTAACCGCTGGAAAAGAATCACTTTGAAAAGCAATTAAAGTCATAAATCGGCCAAAAAACGCTATGCCACCAATAGGGTAACTTAAGACGTCAAGGAAAAAGCAGGAAACATTCAACCCATTTTATGGTCCAGAAAACATTAATTTATTCGAGATTACAACCGATAGTAATCTAGTTAGATGTGCAAGTATTGCCGAGCTTAAACGGGAAATACAGAAATTAAAGCCTAAAAAAGCTCCGGGTAATGACATAATTACAGGAGAACTTTTTAAATTGTTGCCTCGAAAAGCATTAGCTAAAATCCTCGTGTCGTATCTTGAGCATAGACTCTTCCGTGTGAAACTTGGAAACGAATATTCGGAGTTCAAAGAAATATTGGCAGAAGTACCCTAAGGAAGCGTCCTTGGACCACTCCTGTACCTCCTATTTACATGCGATATCCCGCTAACAAACGATACAATAGTTGCCACGTTTGCTGACGATACAGCTATACTAACAGTTGGCACAACAATAAAGGAAACAAATATGAAATTACAATACGCTCTTAACGAGGTTAATGAATGGATAAAATCCTGGCGGATTGCACTTAATGAGAGAAAATCGATTCGTGTAGATTTTTCGATAAACGGACAAACAATTTGAAGCGAAATATCTCGGAATGTCATGTAAAAAAGAAATGCGAAGAACTTAAAAATAAATACAGAGATCTGTACTGGTTACTCGGAAAATATTCAAAGCTTAACCTTAACAAGCTGCTATTATACAAGTGCTAAAGCTGGTCTGGACATATGGTATACAACTGTGGGGATGTACCAGTGAAACGAATCCAAATATTTTACAAACTTTTGACAACAACATGTTAATATCATTCGTCAATGCGCCGTGGTATATGAGGAATGAAGATCTACGCAGAGACCTGGGTATTCCCGCGGTTGAAGATAAAATGAAAAATTTTGCACGCAAACAAAAAAAACGTTTATTGGAACACGTTAGCACAACGGTCCTCCGATTGCGGCGTCTTCAAAGAGCTAACCGCGCTATAAATTGCGGAAAACGCAGGAGCTCTCACAGGAAAGTTCCTACCAAACATTCATTACTCGTGATAAAAAAAATTGCTAGATAAGTCGCATACTTAGTTGCAATACAAATACAAAAAGGGTGGTGGTTTTAGTGGGTTAAAGTCCCACATTACTTTGGACACCTGCTCATCGTGTCTGAGATTTCCACCAGCCCATGAAAAAAAAATGTCTAAGCTTGGTCCCTTACTATTTGTTTTGTATACCAATATAATGCTGAAGTGATAAAGCAATCGTGGTATGTCGTCCATCTCTAGAAGAAGCAACAAGTGTGATGCAGTCTGAATTCAACGCTGTAGGAAGATGGTGTCACGACAACAGGCTGGTGATCAACGAATCGAAAACCAAATTAGTCCAGGTTAATATCAGGAAAGAATGGCAGTTTAGAAGTGAACGTACTGAAGGTCAAGCAGATCTTTATGATGAGTGCATCGTTAGAATACTCCGACGATCGAAACTTGAGGATAACGTTGAAGTTCGGACAACGTTAAAGGGAAGAGGGCTTATACCAGCTACACCAATGGCAGCACTAATGATATAGATATCGTGTCTGTATCTCAGTAATTAGACAGATGTTTTTTATGTATGAAATTTGGTCTTTTCCAATTTCTTCTTCCTTTACTGCCAAGGACCGTCATCTGTTTCTTGACTGGACATTGGCGGATTGTGGGACCCACTCAATATAATGCCCATTTAGTGGATGTCCGCGTTGTGCGTTCAATCGCAGGCAAAATCCATAAAACCACAATTCAAAGAAATAAAAAAATATTCGTTATATATGAACAAAAAACAGTCAAAAACATACAACCTATTTCCTATCACTCTCTTCCTTCCTCTTCTCTAAAGTCCGCATGCAAATAAAAAAAAAACAGCAGCGGCCCAAATGCTACCTGGATTTTTTGTAGAGTCCGTGTTCTGAAGTTATAGTTGTTTGGATGATCTTTCATTTTTTTTCTCAGTCCCTTGCGAAATACTGAGAAACATCCATGATTATAAAACTGTCATTAGAAATTTTATAAATTCAACGTTCTGGGTCGGAGTTTAACCGGAGGCCACATTCTTTTTGTCAAAAATAAAACTTCGTATATTCAAATAAATAGAGAAACTTTGTGGCTGGTAATGCAAAATATTATACTTTTCGCCTAACCCACTGAAGATGTTTTCCTTTCCACTCATTTTCCGGGCTTCACAGTTCAGATGTCTTATTCTGGTTATGTTTACAGGGTAGTAAAGTCATAACCCTCCAAACAGCCAACAAGACCTTCTCATGTGTGAAGTTCATTCCTATAGCATGATTTATTCAGATCTACAACCTTTAGAATACTTGATTATTTTTTTTACTAAGGATATAATTACGGAAAATGTTTAAAAGAACTTGCAAATTCATCCCTATACGTGCCACATTTGAACAACCCACAAGACAGGCTGTTGCAGCACATACAAATTTAATCGATTAACAAAGGCACGAACAACTTAATTACAACACTCATTTTGGTTCAGTAGATGCAAATAAGCTTTAGCAATTTAAGGTCAGAATTAACAAACAAGCATCCCGAGGCGCTTTACGTTCTCGCCATACAATTCCGACAATAAAATTTTTCGGCAAAAATAAGTACCAATAAGTACCAAGATAACGAAAGGAAAATGCTTCAGGAACTTAACCCAGGAATTTAGATTTGTATGATTTCATGATTCTCCAGCCCATAAATGAAATAACTCTCCCACTTTCGACGGTCAGCTGTTTTGTTAGCCTCTGGCGCAAGGTATTTCCTTTATTACTGCTTTCGTCTTACCGTCGCGCTGAAACGCTCTACATCTCCATTATGGTATAATGAATAATATTGAAGGTTATTATAATTAATGCTATGATTATATTCATGCGATATGCACCGATGTTTGGGGGTGCTACAACACGTTAGAGTGGGTTGGTGTTGACGTTTGTGTGCTATTTGTTTAATGTCTGTATTACTGTCTGACGTTTAATGTAACGTTCTTAGTAATGGTGTTTGCCAATTTATGAAGTTTCATTTTTTTTTTTGCAGAATACACCACCACAATAATTTATTACAAGATCTGAATTACAAAGATGATGGAACTAGAACCGCGAGTTGCTATACTCCAGGATCTGCGCCTACAGACATTCGATTCAATTCGATTTGCCTCATATCGTACAGCCTCGAAGCTGCGATATATACAAAAGTCAACAAATCTTCACCTGGTCGACATATGGAATGTTATTGAGGCGTTTCGGGAGAATGGCCTTAACACACTGGAGCCCCAAAGCGAAGTCAGCGTGGCACGGCTGGAGACACTCGTCTCATCGCTATATCATAATTTAAATAAGCGCCTTCCAACTGCACAGCAAGTTCCTGTCGATTCAAAAGCTGGACTTTTATTAAATTGGCTTTTAGCCGCATATACTAGGTGAGTAGACTAAATTAAATATAGCTCATGATAATAAAGAAGGTGGTCTTGTATTTATGTCGGGAGAATCATGTTAACCTCTTTCATGTTAAAGCCCATTGAGTTAGAGTTGAAAGTAAAACTACTTGAAACGAAATATCTTCTGACTATTCTATTCAAATCTGATGTTTATTATTCAGTCACTGATGCCAAATAACCATGACAAGTTACACGAATGAGCAGAACATCCAATTAATAAAATGTTATTATTAAAATGCAGACCTTGCACGAATCGCACCTATTTGACGGCTTTTCAAAGTCAAGTTTGAAACGTTTAATCGCCGAATTCGTACTAGTACGCCAAGTTAACGCCAAATCGACCGAGGACATCGCCGATGAAAGTGTACAGGAGATCGTAATCACAAGGGTGTGTGTGTCCCTTGTGTGACATTGATAAATAATCTGCGTTAAGGTAGTGGCTTCCGTGCTAACACCATACTGTTCCAATACGAACATAAAGACATCGCTTCCTGTTGAAATTCGGTACAAGTTAGGGAATATTGTGATGAGCTGTTGTTAGTGTTGGACGACACAGTGGTCCCGAATTAGGTCATCGCACTTTAAGGGTCAAGCGGTGGATGCTATTATATGCGACCCATAAGTCGATAAAGGATCTAGATATTTGTTGGTCACTTCAGAATTTGCCAAAATGTGGAAATGGACACGTTAAAATAAGTGCATTGCAGCAAAGCCTTCAAATGTTTGCCAGGTAAATTAAAAAAATTAATTTCATGTCAAAATTTTAATTGACTTACTCACCCTGATTGCGGTTTTGTTTTCTCGGAAAGTTGATGCATTTGTGTTCGTTTTAGGCCATTATAATTTTTCAAAACTATCAATTTAGTCAAGTAACATTTTATTGTAGATGCATGTCGTAACAAGGCAAACATATTGGCCGGAGAGCAAAATAGCTGATTTAACTTGGAGCTGCCCTGAAAATGTATTTGATAGTAGATATTTATTTATTTAATGATCATTAAGTTAGTTTGTAGTTGAAAATGTTCATTAAAATTACCTGAAGTACAATCATTAATCAGTTATTGTTGTCAGCATCACTTGAAGGGTAACTCAAGCATTCCACTAAATTAATAACCATATGATATCAAAACTAATTTCAGTTTTCATCATGAACAATAATTGCTGTGTAGAACCAACGATATAAAGTTAAGTGCTTAGTGTGGCTCTTAATTACGTACCAACCCATTATCGATGGGAATAAAGAATGGAGCATAAATTTCTCAAACTTCACCCAACAAAATTCAATCAATAGTTCATTCAACTCGATAGATGCTAGAATCATCGATGATAGACCGTTAACAAAAATCCATAACGCGTCCACTTTACTTTAAGACTTTTTTTTAATGAAAGGGGAGTAAAGTCGGGTGAAACAAAATGAACTGCGCTTCGTTAGAATTCAGTAGGGAACGTTATCGTAATATAGAGTTATAATGTAACGATATTATTATTGAGTTTAACACAATCTTTAAAATGCACTGTACGTTCGATGGGACAATTACTTTTGAAGGTGTTTCTTTAGAGTAAGAGTATATTACCACCTTAAGATCAGTTGAACGATGTTGAAAGAATTCCAGGTTTTTGATATACTACAAAGTCATTTCTCAGCTATAAACTCTAAAATGATTAAATTCGTTTTAAAATATCCACCTTGTAAATTTTTTTTCCGTGGCTGGTGGACATCTTCATAAACACTATGACCACTATGAGGAGGATTTTTTACTAAAACCTTTTCACCAGCAAATTTTCATCGAAGATTTCATTATTATTATAACTTTATTGATTTAGAAGTCAATTACAACATCAATAAAAATAATAAAGCACTACTTACCAGGGTTTTCAGCTTGTTAAGATTAAATAAACTTAATAGGTAAGCCCAGTTTTAAGATGATTTCACTTACATACTTCATGTTGTCATACGATATGTCTGTAAGTAATTCTTGAATTTTTTTTCCAAAAATAGTATTCGATGATAAATTTATTGTTTTGCACTGCAGAATGTGTAGTACAGTTAATGTAGGCCTATCTTTGCAAAGAGATGGATGTTCCTTGGTGATGAGATGATTACCTTGGCCTTGGTAGGTTAGACGGGAATATTGGCTTAGTAGAGGTTGGATTGAATGTTGAATAAATGTGTTGGTATTCCATCCATTTGCTGTTCATACTGGTTTTCAGATAATTAATCAGATCTTTTTTGTTGAATTGATAGAAAGCTATAAGGGGTTCGTTGAGTGCCAATTTCGTTTCTGCATCCGCTTTTTCATTTCCTCTGATGCCAGCATGTCCTGGTACCCATGCTTTTCTTAAGTTATTTTTCTTCGCAATGAGTTTGTCACGGATGTCTTAAACTATATTTGATTAATTGTTAATTTTTTTAATTGCTTTTATGGATGACAGGCTGTCAGTAAAAGTAATTCCCTTGGAATTTTTTGCAGCTTGAATAGCTTTGAGTATAGCGAAAGCTTCAGCGGTGAAAATTGATGAGGTGGGATGAAGCAAGCCCTTACTAACAATAGAATCAAATCTGTAGAAACATTGAGTTGTATATTATATCGTTGGTCGCACCTTTTTTGAGTTTTTCGAAATGAGTGATTGTAGAGTTATTTGGAAGATTACACCGGGGAAGATTGATTTTTGGTCTGTTACTTGTGATTGGGATGTTCAGATTTTTTGCCGAGTAGATTGATAATAGCAAGGCTAATGGGTAGTTTTTTTTTGCGTTTTAATAAGTTTTTGATGTCATCATGAACAGTTGATGTGAAGCGTGAAAAAGCGTTTGGAATGATCTGCCAGGTTAGATATTCAATTCTATATGTTAAATAAAGAAGACCTGCTTCTGTTAAGATGTTTTTAATTGGGGTTGTACGGAAAGTTCCTAGACAGGTTCTAACGGCGTTATGGTATGGTGTTGAAACAAGTTGGAGAGATGTTTTTGAACATTTAACGTAGATTGGTAATCGGTAATCGATTTTTGATAAAATGATAGATTGAATGATGTGAAGGAATGTTAACATTACAATTGCTTCTTTTTTTTTGAAAATATCTAACTGTTCACATTTACCAAATGGAATATTTGAGCCCGATCTCTCGCCCCATTCGGATAAATCTACAATTATTCTAGATTTATTAATTCTATTAACTTAGAAAACAAGTTTAAGTCATCAGCATAAAGAATGTGGCGTATTTGTGAGTGCGTACGAACAATTGTACTTATTTCATTAAAAGCTATTATGAATAAGGTTACTGATAATGGCGATCCTTGGAGGATGCCGTTATTTTTAGTAATGAATAGCAGAGTAAATGTTGTTATTTACGCGAAATTTACGATTGGTTAGAAAAGTTTTACAAATTTGAAGATTTTCGTACCAATTTTTCATTGTGTTAGTTGGTTTAAAATAATGTTCGGTCCAATTTTGTCCAAGGCTTGTTAGAAAATGATTGAAAGAATCGTTACGTTGTTTTTCTTTTAAAGAGCTAAATAAACGTATCCATATGTAAAAGCGAGTTTTTGTCAATAAAATTGTTCTTTTCTGCAAGGAAGAAGCGATATTGGGCGATACTCTTTGGGGTCAATTAATATAGTTGAGGGAGATGTCGTATTTTTATTTATTATACTCCTGGTGGAAGTTTGAGTCATCTTGGCATTTTTCCCAAGAATTAGCAATAAACTCTTTTATATCGTCGACGATGGTAAGATTATTTGAATCTGTTTTTATAAGTTTGATTCTGTGGGGACAAAATTTCCTGTCAGGCTTCTAATATCTGACCACATTTTCTAGGGGATTGACATCTGATTTATTTCATCAGTAAATTAATAAAAACTAGTGGCTTTTTCCGTTTTGCAGAATTACGAAACTGTGCATTCGCTTTGCGATATGAGATTAAATTTGAGTTAGATGGTGTTTTTTTTAAATGATTTCCATGCGGTTTGCTTTTTTTGGCGAAGGTTGCCCAGATTTTGATTCCAAAAAGGAACTGTCTTAGAATGTTTTTTATTGGTTGTCTGTGGAATCGACGCATTCGCTGCGGAGCGAATTGACTTAAGGACGCTAGCGGCTTCTATGTTAAAATAGCGGCTTCTAGCTAAAATGTGTTTCGAGATTTCGGCCTAAAAAATGTCCCCAGCGAGATCCGTTAGAAATTTTAATTGCGACTTTGGTATATCATCATTGCTCCCTACGGAGATTTAGGTAAGTATTGGAAAATGGTCGCTACCATTTAAGTCATCGGAGACCTCCCAAGATGATTTTTGATTAAGGTGCGGGGATAGAAGGGTAAGATCAACATTAGACAAGTGTTCCGTGAGTCAGAAGGTGAGTGGGTCGTCCGTCGTTTAATATCTCAAGTCCATTATTGGCTATAAAGTTTTCGACTAGTTTACCGCGACTGTTGATGCTAGGAGAGCCCAAGACGGAGGCCAAAAGTTAAAATCGCCAGTGAAGATGACAGGAGTAGAAATGTTGGTTAGTACATATTGTCATGAACTTTTGGTCTGGTAAGATGTATAATGGGACAATGGTTAGCTTAAACTTTAACTCAATTTCCACTGCGATGGCACATATATTTGAGTCTATAGCAATATATTTGTAAGGGATATCTTTGTGAACAAGACTACATGTAACCTTACCTTGTTTTGAGGTTGTACTACAAGTTAGATTATGGAAGTTAGACGTTTTTAAGTCATGGTCTTTAAATTGCCCATGTATGTCATAACTTATGGAATACGAAAGTGTTCAAATGTCCGCTGATACTTCGGACGGATCCGAGAGTTCCAATTTTCAACGATTCTGCCGCATAGATACGGCTCATCGCACTTTGCAGAGGTTATGTTAAATTTTGCTAATTAACATAGCCATTCATCCCAAAAATCCACTTCGACGCTAGAGACGATTTTTTGAAAACATTTGGGTCCTCTTGTAAACACCCATTAATTGAACAAACGGCTTAGTCTATGTTTATTAACTTTGACCTTATGGGTCAGTCTCTAAGCAAAACTTGCCAAGTTTAAGTATGCTGAGTTCTTCTGCAATGTGAGGAAGCGTCTGCCTATGGTTCTCCTGAGTATTTGGGCCACCACCCAAACACAAAATGTTCTTTTAGAAATTTAGAAAATTGAAATTGAAGCAAAAGCTAAAAGCTCCTGTCGCACTTACAAAGTTATCCAATCCTCAAAAAAAAAATACTTGAAACACATTGCCATATAGATTTTCGCATCATCGTGGACACCAAGATGTACTTAAGTGCTGCTCTAAATTGAATGTGAAAGTGTTACTCAAGTAAACCAAAAATTTTAAATGCATTTAATATTAATCAAATTATAATATATTGTTTATATATTAAACCGTGTTTTTTTTTAATTACAGTGATAACTCAGGGAAAATTCGAGTCTTCTCTATAAAGGTCGCACTGGCAACAATGTGTTCAGGCAAACTAGTCGACAAATTACGATGTAAGTAATATTTTGCGATATCTTACAACACTCTTACAATACTTACAACATTAAATATTTACTCTTTTGCAGATATCTTCTCTCAAATCTCTGATGGCGCTGGTCAACTAGTCCCCTGGAAACTTGGCGAATTCCTTCGTGAAGTCCTTGCTCTGCCCGCAGCAGTTTATGAATCTCCCACATTCCACTACAAGGAGGGCCTTGAGGAGGAGATCTTTCCGGCCGAAAACAAAGTCACCGTCAATGATTTTATGGCAATACTTATGTCTGAACCAGGACCATCGTGTCTTGTCTGGCTGCCATTATTGCATCGTTTGGCCACGGTCGAGACAATCGTCCATCCGACTATCTGTTCTGTTTGTCATAAGGAAAATTTTACTGGATTTCGTTATCGATGTCAGCGGTGTCACGCCTACCAATTGTGCCAGGAGTGCTTTTGGCATGGCAAGACATCGCTGAACCACCAAAACGATCACGAAGTCAAGGAATACTCGAGCTACAAGTCTCCCAGCAAACAGATCGGACATTCGTTAAGGAAGAGCTTTCGATGTGTGCCTGAAAAGACTGCACAAGTGTTGCCACGATTCCCAGAGCAGCCGGAAAAGACGCTGAACTTGTCGCATATAGTGCCGCCCTCGCCATTGCCATCGCATAATGGTTTCTCGGATCCGAGCTTGCTCCACGGCTATGATAGGAGCAGTACACTAGACTCACGAGCTACGGGCAGAAGTTTGGACAGTGCTGGTGGGACGTCAATATCACGAGTGGCAGCAGCGTCAGCAAACGATGAGGAACACAGATTGATTGCCAGATATGCAGCGCGGCTAGCGCAGGAAAACAGAGCAGTATTTATAATCAAAGATTGCCTCTACATGATCGATTTTATACTGATGTTGTTGTTTTTTTTAGCCATCAGGAATGGCCAGTGAGAACTCCACGATCACGACAGACAACTCACGAGCTCAGCGTGAGTTAATCGCGCAGTTGGAGTCAAAAAACAAAGAGATCATGCGGGAGATTGCACGTCTGCGCCGACAGCAAGAAGCCGAACAGATGACACCAGAGAATCCCGCGCTTATAAACGAACTCCGTGCGTTAAGGCAGCGCAAGGGCGAGCTGGAGGGGCATCTGGGTGCTCTTCAGGACTCTCGCCGTCAGCTAATGGATCAGTTGGAGGGTCTAATGAGAATGCTTAAGAACCAACAGACTGCAAGTCCACGCTCGACACCAAATTCTAGTCCACGTTCGGGTAAATCACCACCAATACCCGGAAATCAACAAAATTCCGTTCAGCAACAGCAGCAGCAACAGCTGTTGAGATCATCAGGAGCATCACAGCAACAGCACCAGATTCCGCCCAATTGTCAGGCTCAATCGGTGCACAACGCAAATTCGTTGGAGCAGCAAACGTTAAATCAGCTAAATGAAGTGCGAGCAGCATTCCATTCAAATGGAACCGCAAGTGAGTAAAGCAGACTAGACCATTACTAAGACTAAGCGAATGAGAATTAGGGGTTGCTGGATAGTGAGTAACGATAGGGAGGAAGGGAAATGATGAGAATTGAGTTTTTTTTTTGTTTTTTTTTTTATGATTTTCTAAAATTGAATCTTTAAAGTTACCCCAATATCTGTGTCTGTCGTATGCTTGTGTTTGAGTGTTCTTGGATGTCTTTCATTGGATCTTCACATACTGAATTTGATATTTTATTTTAAAAACATGGCAGTTTGAGTAGTTTGTTTGTGCAAAAAAACATTCCTCAAGCTCTGTAGTATATTTGTGTTCCAGCTGTGTTACCAACTCCTTGGTCAGTGTTTGACCTGGAGCTTAGTCTAGCATAACAAAACAAATCATTTCAGGCTTTTCGTCCAATTGGTGTGACGTTTGTGATATATTTTACATAAATCCTTTGAAATATATTCCATCATAATCAGCGTCCTGATTTTAAGTCTGTTTCACTCAGTGATGACAAGATCAAAATCCGGATTGAAGAACCAATATGAAAAAAAACGGTATACTTCTATCTTTTTTGTAAGACTCTACGCTTATTCGAAGCACGATAACACTGTGCTGTTAATCAAAATATCCTTTCGGAAAAGAGTTGTTTGTCAGATGTCGATTCTTTGCTCAAGGCAACATTCACCGTTCCATAAAATAATGTTTTCCAAGGAACACATATAAAAAAGTGTGTCCATCGTGAATTGTGAAGGGGAACTTCTAAATTAATCATTCACCACAAGAAACCGAAACTGGAACTGTTTACGCGAGCAAATCTACACCTCTACTGAGGCTTAGATGATTATGAAATGACACTTCTTT
This sequence comes from Rhingia rostrata, assembly GCA_949824845.1. Taxonomy (NCBI): domain Eukaryota; kingdom Metazoa; phylum Arthropoda; class Insecta; order Diptera; family Syrphidae; genus Rhingia; species Rhingia rostrata. Next base: position 83,780,868 of record OX463755.1, on the reverse strand, counting down.
CAGGTAGTTGGAAAAGTATGAACTTTCTCGTTGCATACAGAAGGTGTGTGAATGTATGATGTTATCCGAAATATATATAAATATGTATACTAGTAAATACAGAAATTCGTGTCTGTTATAACAGATGTCTGCGGATGTTTCTTAACAAGATGATGACCGATTGGCGTTTAACTTTTTTATATATACATACTTACTTTGATCGTAGTCTTGGCAAATATCTTGGATTTATCTTTGTCTCTGAGGATATCCAAATGATGTTGTTGTTATATTATCAATGAGTTTACGTCTACCGTCTAAGGATATTGATTGATACTGTATTGCTTAGATAGTGTACAGGATGTTACTTTAATAATGTCTTCAGTTGAGCAATATTACTGATTCCTCATCACTCCCATTATTTGGGACAGTTCAAGTTCATTCTCATCACATCTTGACTGCTTTCACCTCATGTCCACTTGTTTATAAAGTTTGGTTATAGCATTGTTCGTAACATTCGTTTTGGGCAATCCATACCAGAAGCGAAATCGATTTGTTGGGCACTCTTTGCTTTCTTAGTGCAATAAACATATTCACTATGCTGATATTAATTTCCCTTCGGTGGAAGACACTTTACATTTTGTATTTTGTGGCTGCCAGTCGCGAAGATTATTATATATATAGGTATATAGTATAACTATCAGGGTTTAGTTTCCTCTTTGGTATGCTTATCAAATTATCTCTTTTATGCTTAATCGATAACGCTTAAAGGGCGAACCGATATGATGGTTGCTTGAATTGTTTTAGATTATATGTTAGTAGAAATGCGGCTTTTGGAATACTCCTCATATTGTTTGTTCTGTTACAAAAAACAGTTTTGGTATTGCGTTATTATAAGCGTATATAAACTATAAGTGTGCCTGCTCTTACTTGTGCCTTAAAGAAAAGAAAGAACTAATTGAATAAAATATCCCTTAGCTCTAAAAAGGTAACATAGTTTTGCCGCCGGTGAGTTTTCAATATATGTTGAGTTGAATTGAACTAAATTTTCCTTTCCACGTTTATGATCTTTAGTAGGTCTTCATTTATAAAACTGATTTGTTCTCATCTCTTCTTAGTGCTTAAGGCACTCCAGTGTATATAGAAAACCTATTTGGGGAAACTCTTTCCACAACTACTTATAAAGATTTTTTTTTATGGGCCGAGAAGTTACAATGATTATCAAGAGTTTTCTCTTACTTATTTACGGTCAAGCAGATGCACCAGAAATCTTTTGCGAAAAGGTTAGCTTTTGTTGCGTGTTTGTCCATTAGACATATGCCAATGTTTACGACTATAGTGGCCCTGTTTCCTCCTGTCAGTAAAGTATGTGACAGTCGTGGATTATTTGCACCTGCGACTTGTAGCTCTGCCGGAAAATGTTCCATACATTGTAGATATTGCTCATTAGAGTAATATCATTTTTGATATCCAACGTAGGTATATTATGACATATAGAATATGTTTTGGATATTTTGTATATCTTTTGTGTATAAATAATTATTATAGTGAAACGTTTCAAAAGATTGAGTAATGGGTAATTAAAGGTCCTATTTGGCACAAAAAAGCGTCACCTAATTACAAATAAAATATCAAATTCTGTTCAATTTACCAACCATTTTTTTAAAATGCTCTCCAATGTGTAAAAATAAATTCCATGGTTTAATGTAGACCCTCCTTTCCCTAACCAAAATCCTTATCAATCCGTTAATTGGAATTTTTTTTCTTAAAACATCTTCTTTCGAATTAGTTTATTATTATGTTTTTTTATAAAAATAAAGCATAGAAAATTTGTTTTTTTTTTTTTAATATAATTTTATATATCGTTCCAACTTTTAAAAAAATCCCAAATAAATTAAATAAAAAAACAACAACATCGATTGAACACGAATCCAGAAGAAGACCCTTCCCATGACCTGTACTATGCAGCTGATACAGTTTCATCGGCCATGTCCTCGCTAGTGCGTGAATTAAATACAGGTAATCTGAGTTAGTTCTATATCCTTAATTTATGTTCATTCTTTTCTTCTGTTTTTTTTTGCATATTTTTCTTATAACGTTGCGTGCGTTGTATTATTTTTCATTTAATAATTTTCAATCATATTGATATGATGTTTCTTTCGAATTAAATGTTTCCCTCTTTGCGCACAGAGATTGATGTTTTGCATCGTAGACATTTTAATATTTTCTTGATTGTTATTCGTTGCTAGACACATATTTTTAAAGTTTCCTTGTTTTGTTTATTTTAATTGTTTTTGTTTTGTTTAAATTTTCCTTCGGAACGGTACGGAATTTTTCAAAATAACACTTTCACATAGAAGCTTCGTGAATGTTTTGCTGTTTATGTTTATTTATGTTTATTTATTTGACTTTTATTTATGAAACCGCACAATAAATACAAGTATGGGGTGAGTGATAGGCAGTTTGTAATGAAAACCAAATATGTACACGAGATAACTGTTTTTTTTCTATAAAAATGGCTACTTTTCCACTGCTTTTCACATTCGTAAGGCCGTCAGTATACTTCGTTAGACTGGCTCCTGACACATTCAACTCGGAAGATCTTGTTTCCGTTGAATTTTTCCTTTTCTAGGTTTCCAAGTAGGAACACATTTTAAATACAGGTCTTCTTCTGCGCTCTTATTCTCTAGCTTTCGTTTTATCTATAGTCCTAACTTATAATAGGTCCATTTAACTGTTTTTAACTGCATAGTGAATTTTATCTTTCATCTTAGTTCATCAGTTACTAACCCAACCTCTTCATATAGGCCGAGTTCATAAAAGTAAAATATGCGTCAGCAAGTGTTGTGCTGACGCATTAATTTTAAAAAATGCATTATCTTTGCATGACAGCAGTTGTCATCTGCGTTTATGTAAGCAAATTGACAGTCAAACTGTGATCAACTCTCCATTGAATTTTGTTTTGTTGCCGAGTTGCAGGAGAAAATATGAGTAAAATTAAAGAAAATTCAATAGATTTAGCCAAAATAAATGGATGTTTATTAAAAAGTTAAAATATATGAGTTACATAGGAATGGAAGTGAACAAAAACTGTGGTCGGATGCTGACACGAAACTAATTATTTTTGTTTAGGAATGGAGTCCGAATTTATACCAGGACGAAAATAAACTGTTATTTGGGGAAAAGTTTCCAAATAGTTAACAAAAGTGGCAAGCTCAAAGAGGTCGACCAACATTTAATTTCTTCCAAAGTGGAGAAATCTCGTTTTCAATTATACTGTTGAGAAATTGATATAGAATTTAAAGTATTTATAACAATGGGTTAAAGGAAATGAACCTGAAATGTTGTCTTCTTCAATCGAAGACGTCATCTGCAAATTCTCCTATTGTTATAAGAAAATTCCTAGTTTTTGGAATGTTTCTAGAAATACAGGTTGTTCTCATCAAAATAATCTACCTTATTCTTTGAATTCTGCTTCTTTCGTTCACAGAGTTTTGCCTGAATACTTTCAAAATTTGATCCACTTAAGTGATTAAGAATCAATCCTTAAATTATACCTTTAGTTTATATTATCAATATATTTTTGTAACTCTGTCACTGAAGGATGAAAGAGAAACAAAAAACTTCCTTATTTTGTTTACTGTCAACTGCATATCTTTTTGGAAACGACAAAATGCTGCAAACTTGGATCAGTATTTCTGTTCATAATTGCGTCAATATTTTTTTGCATGGGAAGTGCAACAATGTAGCAATTATGAACTCACATTGCTATCACTCTCTATCTCACATCAAACCTTAATATTGATTTTTTGTCTTACCCTGCGGATTCTAATAAGCAAGATTCTGTATTTCAATCTTATATGATCTAGAATCCATAGTTATAAGAATTCTCTATTCGTAACGATTGTCACTTATCGTTTAGTCTACAGTGCGGGTGAACAAGAGACTCAGATAGGCTGCCCGAATCTAGGAAAACGCTGTAATTTTTTTTGCAAACAAACATATCATAGAAATCCAATGGTTCAAATATTAGATCTTGGAGTTAGGACCATTTCTTGACACGGTATTTTTATCAAACATTTCTCTCAATAAAGCGATTGATTCGTGAGCCGTGTGGCATGAGTACCATTCTGTTGAAACCATAAGTCAGGTAAACCAATATTTGGAACTTGACTACACAAATTCATTGATCAAATTCATTGACAGTAACATGTCCTCCTTCCCCATTTTTTTAAAGAAATACGATCCGATGGTGCCGATACTGCGTGCAAGCAGTGCGTTTTTGGGGTTCAATTGGTAGCTGTTCATCTGCCCATATACGCCAATTTTGTTCATTAACGAAGCTTATTTAGGAAAAATGAGCTGCAACGATCTTCAACGCATTTTCAGACTTGTCCGGTGTGATTGTCAAAGATTTGCGTAGAACGTTTAGGCGTCCATCTCAACATAAATTCTATGATATGGATCAGCTTCTGGAAAAACTAAAGCGTTTAGTTATATTAATTATGTTATAGCTCCACATGATATGATGACACCATTACCACTGAAACGAATTTGGTCTCTTTTTGTACGATCATAAGTTCGTGTTCGCTGATCTATTGGGACAGCATCATCTATCATCCACTGCGGTCCTTTCCACCACAAATCATGTTGCAAAAATTCGGGTGCTCATAAACCACGACTGGCACAATCAGCTGGGTTTTGCGCTGATCTGCTTGGTGCCATCTATCTGGTGAAGTCAGCTCTTGTAGCTAAGCTACTTTCGTAACCAGCAAAGCACAATGCTGGAATCCGACTATAATGTATCCGTTAGCTGCAATGCGATGCGAACGTTGTCCAACGTGGCAGTTAGCAAATGCGCAGCACACAGCTTACGCCGAGGTATGGTGAATCCTTTCAATAGCGACACTTCCTTGCGGGATGACTCACCAGTCAAGGATCCAGTTTTCTTGACATATACTACAGCAGAGTAGCCCTTTGATCTAGCATCACAAAAGCCATGAAGAACTGTTGTTTCTCCTTCAGCCATACCTAACCACCGTGGCACTCGAAAACAAAAAAGAGCAACCAACTAACCAACATCACGAAAGGCAATCAACCGCTCAAGAAGCTCGTTAGAAAGTGGTGTGTTCCAACTAATTTCAGCTGCCCAGAGTTTTTGGTTAATCTTACCCGCTATGACGACAGGGGCTATCAAGCCGGTGGGATCGAAAAGCAACTTCACTTTGAACCGACCTCTTCGTTATTGGAGATTCGCACATCTGTTTAAGCTTAACTTCGAATAATAGTTCATCAGTTGTTATAGGGGGTTCGATAATGAGCTCTGAGGAGCTATAAACATTATTTGCGAAACGGTTTAATGATTCTATACGTTATATCATTTGCTCGATGACGCCATACACCAAGCTCTTTGAGTGAAAATTTGTATCTTATATACCACAAGAAGAACTTATAATGCTTCCAATTTGTCAACGGGCAGCTTCATAACCTGCGACGCTTGAAGAGATTCGTGCAACGTGTCAACGATGGCTAGCAACGCCTCGTCTAATGCTGGTTCGAAGTTAATGAATCTGGTCGGGACACATGAAATTTAGCCAATGTCTTCCTGCTGTTATAGCGACCTTTCAACGCTGCCCAAACATCCTAGTAACCAATAAGCGGCACTTTCAAAGTTTACCAAGTTTGTGTGCCTCGAGCATCTTCGTATCATGAAATCACTTGATTGCAATTGTTGCAGAAAGCCTTACATTCAATTGCGCCTTACTAATGATTTAGCATAAACAACAGATTTACCTAATGATTTCTAGCTGTGAATGCTTCGTCAGCGCGATCTACAAAGGCTTGCAATTTTGTAAGATAAGTTAATTTTATTTACTAAACTCTTTAACCAATAAATACATCTATCTGTTTTGGAGTCCTCGCAGGAGTCACTAAATTATGTAGAAGTTGGTTCTTAATGAATTAAAAGAATTGTTTAATGATAATTTATTTAAGAATTCTACTGCTTTGTGTTACAGACAAATGAAAAAGAGAACGGCCGCGTTCCGGTTTTTCGTTTTACAAAGTTAACTTGCCTATGCACGATTGGTCAATCACGTGACATTTGAGGGGAAATGACTGACGAAACGATTTTGAAGATGTTTTTGATTTCAGTAAATTACATGACAATATAGATTTATTTAAGTTATTTTTTTACGTGTATGATAAAGAAAAAACATTCTGAATATTCGAGTTTTAAGATTTTGCGTTCCACGTTACCTTACCTCAATTTTCAGTTGTAAACTGAAATGCGGAACACGACCAATGTTCTAGATAAAATAGAACTGTTTGTTATCTCGTTTTTTTTTTGAAAAAACAAATAATCCAACCTCACCCTATACTTTACCACCGAAAACACAAGGTGAAACAACACACAAATTATTATTATTTTAGACAATTATTTTACAAAAACGCCGCACGCCGAGAAACTGGAGGCAACGTTCATAAAACCTCTGGGTAAGTTTGTTTTAGTTCTGTTTAAGATTAACATTAATCCTTAAACAATAAAAAACCATCTCACATAATAAAATTAAACAGACTCTTACACTACACGCACACAAAACAGAGAAAACTCGTTCGCTCTTCCCTAATTTCGTATTATTATTATTTTTTCTTACGTCTTTTAGATTATTTTCCAAATAGAATGAACAAAAACAAATGAGTTTAATTTATTTTTTTTTATGTACAATTTATATTGTTGGTTCCCCGGCTCTCTTCCCCTACTACAAAACTAAATATTTCCTATCTCATCCATCTAAAAAATGAAACCCAAAACGTCCTCCCCAAAAACAAATGTATATACCTACCCTACATATATGAAATTAAATCTAAAAGCTGATGATTTTCCCGAAATCCATGAGATTGGCGAGACAATCGATGAGATGCATCTTATAATGTATGGGCACATATTGAAGTATTGCATAAACATATAACTCCCCACACAAAAAGGTAAATTTCCAAATGCAAAATTAAATGTTATTTAAGTTGAAAGCAGATAAATGCAAAGCCCACTTGTACGGAACACGTAAGTGAAACATGCATCATGATTTTATAGCGTAAATTGGCGGATGAGTTACGGTAGTGGTGTAGCAAAATCATATAACTATTTGCACTTTTTCGGGTTCAACTGTATTTATTAAATAAAAAATATTCTTTTAAATTTGTATTTTGTTTAAAGCAGCACTTACAAAATATTTTAATTAAATATCGAGAAAAAACATTTAATAAAAAAGTACACTGATATCCCCACATATCCTTCTGCCTTTGTTGAGGTTAGAAATCGATGGGCAATGTATTGACGTAATAATCAAATTAGACAATTTTTGTATACAAATGTTAATATTTAAATAAACATTTAAGAACATTTTACAGTATTGTAATATACAGAAAAATTGATTTATTTTTTTAACATAACCCCCTGTTGGCCAACACACGACATTGAAATATTTAGATATTTTGTCGTTCGTCGAACTAAAACAATAGGCTAGGACGATGACTTTCGCCTTCAACGTTAAATGCTTCCCTCGAGTCAACTTTTTCATATTTAGGAATAGGGTGGAAGTGCTTTAATTTGTTGTTTTTTTGTTTTTTACGCCAAAAGGGCCAATGAATAGTCAGTTGTTTCTTTTATCTGGCCCTTGCTGGCCACGAACCATACTTCAAAATTGTCTTTCTGCAAAATTATCTGCACAACGAACTGAGTATCATCTTGAATGTTGTATTTTAGATGTTGAATTATTTTCCTTGGTTTACTTTTCAAATAATCCAACTAATAATTCTGTTAAAAAGATCCTAAAAGAATTAGAATTCACCATCATGCAACTCAACCAATTGGGAGATGAAAAATAATTCAAAATCTACCGATAAAGTAATGAACTCTCTGTAGTGGCATGAATCGCCAAACGAAACAAATTTGTTTTTATTTATGTATGGCTCATCATGCATTTCTACAGAGAACCGTCGACTACATTGTTGAGATTCAGGAAAGCGCGAGATCAGTTAAGTTTGTTTTTAAGAAACTCAAACGAACTTCCAGAAGGTGTATTTTAACCGATAATTCAAGAGCAGATAAATAAATATCTGCAAGCGCTATAGGGTCAACTCACTTCACAAAAATTCATATAAAAAAGAGGATATTGGCGGTCAGGCTGATAGACAGTTTGCATTTTGTGTGCATCTTCAAGTCTTTCACTGATATGCTCTGCACAGAGAATTGGCTAATTGCGTGGTATGTGGTATATCTTCGTTTCGATGTCAATGGGTCTAGAGGCTTCTCTTCTTTCACTTGTTGTTCTAGTCTCTTCCAGACTTCCTAGTATTTGAAATCTAGCAAATTCACGTTGCATCAAAATCACCATACGAATTGTTTCGTAAAAATATTTACGAAAATTGCGCGATCTTGAAGAGCAATAATACGATAATAACTTGTTCTCGCTGGAAATCATCCTATATGTTCATCTCTTATTGTTCATAACAGAATCTTACCTTTTTTTTAATATGTATTAAATTTGAACATAGTTGCTATTTTTTGTGATTAAGCACCGCGTTTCTAAATCGTTTATGTTGGGGTTCAGTGTATATTTTAATAGTATATGTTTCATCGGCACCTAAAAGAACTTATTTTGAATCTAATTTTGTAAACGTTCTTCATCAATTTCACACTGTTTTTGACAATCATTTTTGTCACGTAACATTTTGATATTTTAGAATTTAAACATGAATTTGTTTGTTTTTATTTAAAAAAGTAAGAAAATCCCATCTTTGAGTATGTTAAAGAATGCATTAGTTTTTTTGAATACCAGCAACCCCTATTTCGCAGTTTATAATACCTCTATCTGTTGTACTGTCTTATTCGTACATTCATTTTATAAATATTTTATTTAAATTTTTTTTTTTTGAGATGGACATTAAAATTATGTTTGAATTTATATATTGAAGAAATACATACTCTTAATTACATTGATAAAAAAGTGAAGTTTTTTGTAGATTAAATGTTTCACTACTGGTATGTTGGTTTATACATCCATCCTCTATATTTAGATTTAGAATTTACATGACTTGAGCTTTCAGGTTTAAATGAAATGTTCTACGTAGCAGCTATAAGTTAATAAACTCAAGTAGACAAATCCTTGAGCGTCCTATTAACGTATCAACAACAAGGCAAACTATACAATTTTAAACTAAAAAATACAAAAACGTGTTATTAACTTTATTATACATTTACAGTGCCAATGGATGATGATAATTGGTTTAAGCCAATTTCGTTTCTTTAATGCTTGATCGACTGACAATGATGCTTCTTTAACTCGCAAACAAATTCAAATTTAGGTACTAACAAATACGGGAAAGCATATATTATTAAAATAGTATGTCGGAAATAGATTGTAATGAAATCTTTATTGTAAAATATGACTGCTATAGAGATCAAAGACATTTAAATGAAACAAGGAATGTTTATATGAGATTCATTTAACCTCTGAAATATAGTTGAAGCTATTTTGAATGTAAACCAGTGCCAACAAATTGTCCGGGATGATGAAGCCTCGAGTTGTGCAATTCAAGTAGGTTAACGTTAAAGGCTGCCTCTACTAGTCTATCATCTGGCTGAGAATCGAAAACTATTTGGGCAAATTTATTGATATACGTTCGCTATACATATCTTAAATAACTTATGTGCCCAATATAAATTTTACCAACGATTTTTACCTCAACAAATAACCATCCGTTTTTTCACGAAATTAAAGTCAGCTGTTAACCTTTTTTTTCACAAATGGTAGGAAATTAAAATATTGTTGTGATAGTAATATATCAGGTATGAAGTACTTGAATTTTATGTATTGAGAAATTTGTATATATATGTCAAAAGCCGGGTTTGTAAAAAAAATCTTAAATGACTTGGTGCTCAATAAATTTAAGTGAAGTGATAATGTTTTCGTAGACCCTTTTACAGTACATACTTCAAACTTTGACCTTTTTTTTTTAAATATTTCTTTGTATAAGCGGGCGGGTATTTTGTGGAATGAAAGAATTCTCCCTTGTTACTGGACATTTTTCATGTTTCTTCACACAAAAGTATCCAAACGGACCAGCATCGGTTTATTTGAATTTGTTTGGGATATCTTAACTAATAAAGTGTGTATTTCATTTTTAAAAATGTACGTACATATTTTGAAACCGAAGTAAATATTCTCGAATATTTACTTTTTAATTTGAAGTAAGTTACGTGGACCCCCTAATAGATAATAATATTTAGTAAGACTATTAAGACTATTGCTTTTTCCGTCCACATATAAGCATACATACTTCTATATTATTGTCGTCATTAAAGCGATCTGTGCAACTATTTTTTAATCATTTTGTAGCAAACACGCAGCCACTTTGTCATTCTCACAATTATATTTTTCGTGCTGTTTCTTAGCTGCCAGAAGCTTTGCGGTTTCTTATAGTTACATCTTAATGTCTATACTTAGAGTACCTACTGTCCTTTAAAATATGTATTCACTTATCGACTCTGTGTATTTTTTTAAAATTTTTATAACAAAAGCTTTGTCGTTCATAATTTGAATGATTTGCTACTGTAAACTGCAGGTTGTAGTTATAATGAATTAATTTCGAGATGTGCTTTTATAGTGTAGATAGGTAACTCAAACCTTTTCCAACAGTTTTTGTACGACTATTCATCAAAATAATTTTCGAAATGGAGTCAAAAAATTATAGGCGCCAAAACGGAGATAAAAAGTTAAACACCTATGAATAAAATAAAGAAAAGTGGCTTGCACTGGTAAACAGACCAAAACTAATATTTTAATTCGAATTTTAATTGTTTTCAATTGTGTCTTTTTGGACGCAGAATTCATTTCAACAGCTGTTTCTCGTAAGTTTTGTAGAGCTAAAATGTATTCATAACTTTCTTCAGCTCAATGAATGCTAAATGTTTAATGCCTGAATTGCTGACCCTGCATAAGCTTTGGGCAGTTAACTGCATTTTCGTCGGTTCGGTTTCTTCTGCTCCCGGATTGCTGTCATTCGGTTCCATATCGGTTTCATTTTCAGCAATCCAATCGTCTATGTCCTCGGAACTGTCAATAGGGGATAGCCCTTGAAGAATAATTATTAATCTGTGATATTATTTCGCAGTATTTTAGTATTTTGGTCCCTTATGACACTCAAAGGTAATAAACATTCTTCATCGTAATGATTGCTTGGGCTCATCAAAGGGTTCCAGCACTTTCACCTTGTCCGATAAGTTAGCCAAGAGACATACGGCGTACCTCAAGTTAAATGCTTTTATTTTAGCCTCCAAGTCTGACCCTTGACTTCTGACCAAACGTGCCAACAGCCTTTTTTGTAATACAGTTTAGTCAAGTTGATCACATTTTGATTACAATTACTGAGTCAACAATGATTTTATTGAGGTCACACTGTATATGCTTTTGATGGCTGACAAAATTTGAATTTTTAATTCATTAGAATTTGAACAGAAAATAAATTAGATCGCAATAACAGATGTTTTTTGAGTGTCTCAGTCAAAGAATAGTGCCACGGATTCCAGACAAAATTTACTAGTCATCAATTGGAAATTTATCCAGCAAATGGCATATTGTGCTGCCAATAATAAAGCTATGTAGAAATTCCTAAAGAAAAACATCAGAAATTGTAATTCATTACAAAAAAATAAAATGAATTACATTAAATAAAAAAAATATTTCTTTGTATTCATGAATTATTACTTTTACAAATGTAGCTTCAATTTTGGTACAACAGTTTTCAGACTAATGCTTCAAAGTTTTGAATGAAGTAATGGGCTCATTCAAATAACCTTTATTTATTTCACATGTCTTATAGAATTACTGTTATAAGGATCAATGGATACCTACAACAGGATGGAAGGTATATAGAAACTGTTTTCAAAGATGTACATAAATCAGTGTAAAAAAGAATAAGTACATATTCTCATAATCCAAAAATGCTACTAATCTGTCTACACTATGAAGCCGTCTAATTCATTAAACCAAAGTCGAACAAAAGTATTGTACTAAAATTGAATGTTTTTAGTTTTCTTTTGTTTTTCTTATAACATATTATTTTGTATATTCTTTGCAAATTTTTCAAACGAAAAAATCATTAACATGCCATTACAGATTTTGATGAATCGCAATCTTATAATCCAGACTGGAATGAAAAGGTAAACTATATGCATGAAGTTGAATTTCAAAGTTGTGTAGAATGGAAATGTACTATAACTATTTTTACGTAATATATCAGAAGAATATTTACAATCAAATTAAAGGATTTCTTTACTTTTTTTTGGAACCTATCTTTACATAAATTAAGTCCGACTCCAGTTATCTTCCTGAATATGAATATGAGTATGAAAAATCGTCATTTCGCACCTTAACGAAAGATAACCAACATCGCATTTGTGTCATCACTTGATGGTATATTTTTGTATTTATTTCATCATTTGAGAAATCGACATGAATGTCACATTGTAACGACATTTTTTACGCCATAGCGGTATGTACCGAATTTTTAACTGATTTAACTGATTGTTCGTAACCTTACAGAGACTCGGTAAACCGTTTTTGATAGTCCCGATTTCTCGGATACCGGGCTTATCGCGATAAACTCATTAATTTCAATGTCGGCTCTGCATTTGTGCAGAGCATACCGACGGAAAGATACCATCCCGACAACTCAACGAGCGCTCTAAAAGTGAATTAAAAAAACTCGTTGAATGTCTTTTAAATTCGTTACGCAAACAGATATACCTTTTTTGGGGCTATGCGTATCCAGTTAGATATTGGCAATTGAGGCTTGGAAGCAAAATTATAACCAACCAATTGGTACCCATCACATAAACATTCTTTGTAATACAAATTTTGAAAACATAAAAAAAGCAGTGACAATTGTTATGGGAAAACAGATTGAGTTATTTCACCTTTACGCCTCTAAAGATGCTGAATAACTACACGGTCGTAGGTGTAGATGTTATATGATCCAATCGCTGTAGCATTGGCAAAATCCTTAACCCGGAAATTTACTTTTGTATTGTCACAGACCTGGGCTGCGGTTTATGGTTTCTGTTATTGTAGCATTATAGTTGCGGGCTCAGTGGCACCATGGTTAGTGCGATGAACTGCACCGCAAATTCCCAGCCGTCGGCATACCTCTCCAATCAGCCTGGTCCTTAGCTACCTACCTTCTGTAGGCCTCGTTCTTGGCTATGAGCATCTGTCGACATACCACATCAAACCAGGGGTTTCTTGCTGGTGGGCGCGAGAAACCTAGCACATCCGTTGCGGCTGATTTAATGGCTTGTTGGCATCGTTGCCATTGTTCTTCGACATTCAATGCTGGTGGTGTGGTTAAGGGATACGCGTTGCGCGAAGGTCTTGGCGGTCTCTTGCAATCTCTCGACATTAATTTTTTTCACAGTATTTCTATATTGTCGTGGCGTGGTGGATATCCGCATTCTTACATTGGCTGCAACAAGGTAGTGGTCCGAGTCGATTTTACACTGGGAACGTTCAGACATCCGAAATACTGGATGCGTACCTCTTGTCTATCGCAATGTGGCCGCGGTCTAGTGATAATGTGTTCGCCTGTTGAGTGGAAGTTTGCGCGTTCAATCCCAGCCAAAATCCATGTAACTTTTATTTAAGAGGAATTAAAAAAGTCGGTTGTTACATCTTGATTTGAAATTTCTTCGAATTTAAAGAACACACAAAACAGTGACTCCACGAAGTTAGTTCGGACACCACCCTTGGAGTAAGTATCCACTTTATCCAAAATCATTCCTATCACTGTCTTTCTTCCTCTTCTAAGGTAAAACATTTTAAACCACTTAAGTGCGTGAAAATTATAAAATAAACACAGTCTACAATCCACTGAGCGGATCGTTTACTACCCTATACTACCAAAATGTCGGCTGCGATGAAATATAGAAAATCTTTTATGGTTCTACAAAAACCAACGTTTTTCGCCTGCTATGAGGAAGTTTGTACAAATGACTTTTGTATGAAAACGCTTACATAAAGTGGGCGTGGGTTAAAATGATATATGGAAGAAATGTTTATATTGCTTAAGCCAAAGATGTTGCATCAAACATTTTTTCGAAATGTTTATAATTTTACCGAAAAACGTTTTTTACTGACAACGCCCTTAAAATTTGGCGTGGCTAAAAACTTTGTATAGACGAAATATAGACATTAGGATTGCCTAGATATGTTGTTCAGACACTTTTTCAAAATCTCTTACGGTTTGGCCGAAAACTAGGTTTTTCTAAAAAGGGGCGTGGTAGTATGCTGATTTCAACATTTTTTAAACTTGTTCTGCTAGGAGCAACAATAAATACGTGTACCAAATTTCATCATTCCTCAAAATTAAAGGCCCAAAAACTGGTCACATACGGACGGACGAACGGACAGACATGGCTAAATCAACTCAGCTATCGAATCTGGGTCGATCCATATACTTTAAGGCCGCGTGTTAATTGCATTAAAATTTTAGCCAGTGGATAAATTTTGACATTAGTATGGTGAATAGGGACTTCAAAATTGTAATCTGCTCAACAGCTCGCTAAAATGTATCCAGTGGCTAATGGCTACCTACTGAGGGGTAACTGAGTGGAAAGCACGCTCATGGATTATTGCTCGTTATCAACGTTCACATGTGGCGGGAAAATAGTACAATATTCAGATTATTAAATAAGAAGTAAAGAACATATTGTACATAATCAGAAAATGTAATGCAAATTGTAAAATCAACCTAAATTGAATTTTTAAAAAAGATGGTTTCAAAAATGTTATGATTCCGTTTGTTTCGCTATATGTGAATTATGATTTACATGAACAAAGTAGGGCGGGTATCTTTAATCATAAGCACAAATTGTACAACAATATTTCTATTACAGACAATAATTAATAATTAAGGGATTTTTGATGATCTCTTTGATCTTTTTTACCCCTGTAGAAATGTAAAAAATTAGCGAGAGGATAAAGTGTAACCCCCATTTTAACATTTTAACGCAATTGACACACGGACTAAGCTATGTCTTGCTAAATGATTTCTCTATGTTACAAACTATTCATCCAAATTAATATACCCCTATGGTTTATGGTATACGTTTGTTGATCTGGAGACCGCCATGTCCCCTTGTCGATATCGTGGTGAGGAAACCGTGTGCTGGCTATAGTGCCATTTCGATCCGTGGGGAAGTCAATTACCCAAATTCCGTTACCAGACGTGTAGTCGTGTAGGATATATTTTTCGATAAAACTGCTAAAGAAATCTTCTCTTCCTAACATCGTACATCGGTAGTCGCTCATAGGTTTTGCAAGGAGCTCGTAGAAGCAATCCTTAGCTATAACATTTTCCCTGCGTCGGGGCGTGAGCGTATATTAGGCTTGTGTTGGAATTGTCCTTGATGCGGATTGGGGGTCAATTTTCAACCACTTTTTCGAGCATTTCTGGCCGTCTGTCGTCAATAACGCCACAAATGTTGGCTTCCAAGTCTCCTAACGTTTTTTGTCTGTTGGCGTAAATGAGCGACTTCACATATCCCCAAAGTAAATAATCCAATGGTGTCGAATCACACGATCTTGGTGGCCAATTGACAGGTCCATTCCGCGAAATTATGCACTCATCGAATGTTTCCTACAATAAATCGATTGTGATGTGCGCTGTGTGGCATGTAGCGCCCTCTTGTTGGAATGTGGATGTTATGGCGTCTCAAGGGTCTCATGTGGATTCTCTGCAGAATTTTTGTTGTTTGACATAGCCATTCAACCAAAAATGAGCCTCATTACTGAACAACATTTTGCAGTGAAAATCAGCATCGAGATCAATCTCAATTTCGGCCCATACACCAAAAGCACGACGCATTGCATAGTCTCTCTGTATCTTGTAAGGTCGTAAGCCAAGTTCTTTGCTCAAAACCTTCCATAAAGTTGATGGACTAAGCTCCAATTGCTGTGATTGATGTCGAATCGATTCATTCGGGTCCTCTTCAAGATCTTACTCTACAATTGTTTCTTTGGTGCGCACTATTCGGCGTCTCTGCGGATGCGTTTTATCACATAGAGTAAACGTAGTGCGAAAGCGATCCATGGTTAACCGAATTAATTGCTCTGATGGAGGATTATGTCGACCATAAAATGGGCGGAACTTGCGGTAAACTTTACGAAGTGAACCATTATTTTCGAAATAAATTTGCACGATTTGCCAGCGTTGTTAATTTGTCAACCTGTTCATGATGAAATGGCAAACCAAACTAAACATAAATGACATTAGAGTTGCCCGATTTGACCACAAAATGTCAGTTTTATATCTATTCATTAAATAATATTCATTGGATAATTAAATTATACATTAAATAATTTTTAAGGACACGTTATCGAACTTACAGTATATATTTAGAGGATCTCGTTATAATATTTTTGTCTACAAGTAGTTTTTTGCAGTACCTCATGAATCAATTCTTAATAAAAATGTTAAAGTGATGTAATCGAAAATGTTGGACAAGTTCCATAAGTTCCCAAAAATAGTTCAGTTCGGAAGAATTTCCGCAACGAAAGAAACTTCCATTTGGAACTCGGTTAGCTTTCAAGGTTTACATTGTCGAACAAAATGAAGGAGGTGCGGGACAATATCAAATACCAAGCATGCGAGAATTTAACGATATTCGTGCATTGCAAACATACACAATAACATACATTGATTTTAAAAAGATATAAATTATGTGGAACTGTGATTTATTTCCTTTTGGTCTAGTGCTGAACTTGTACGTACCCAAATACTCACCCTATTACTTGCTTATTCTTACTGTGTATACATTATATTTATAATTTAAATGATGGCACAAGTAATTTGACATAGTTTACAATTTATACCTAAACGATTGTACGCAAGGGTCTTACTGTTATACTTTCCTTAAACATTCTTCCTGAATATCGAGCTCATAAATATATTTTATAGTTGTAGAAAACTACCGATTTGAGGACCCTCAATTCTAGAGTAATATGAAGTCTTGTATATTACAACTATCCAAATGTTACGTCAAACTGTGCTTTTTGTCTGGTTAAATAAGAGAAAAAGTTAAAAGGTATCTAATTGCCAAAAACAATCTATTATTTTCTGGTTATACGTATAGTACGTTTCAGCGTTTATATAACTAAACTTCAGCATGATTAGTATTCTATTTAATAATTCTATCATTATATGGCTTTTATGTGCTTTATAATTTGGTTGTATATTTGATATTCGGTTGAGGAGTTATTCCTTTCAGAGCATTGCTTTAGCTTGCAGCATCGTTAAAATTTCATGTTTTGTTTAACCTTTAAATAACTATAATCCTTCATAATATATATGTCCTAAATTAATCTATTTTTTATATTTCTATATAGGCAAATGCGAATAATCAATGGCAAGAGCAATTCGCCCAGTGGAATTTGAATACGCAAAATCCTTAGATACATCTGTTTTCATCCCCAATTAACGTACTTATTTTCTAAGTAAATTTCTTTCAAAAAAATATTTTATAACAAAACGCAAAGAACAAAAATAATAATAGTAAGATACTAAACATTGCAAAGCTTAATCAAACAAAAGCGCAGGCATTTTATAATACATACAAACAAAAACCACAATAAATGCTAAATAAAACAAACATAGTAGCAATAAGTTCTTATATAGTTTTCAAATAAAAAAATGTAATGTTCTTAACAAAACAGACAACGTAGGTGCGCAATTAGATACGTACTTTTCAAGCCAGTCAAAAAATAAATTATTATTAAAACAACATTATGAACCCCTAAAAATACGGAAATATGAAGAGTTTAATTTTAAACCAAAACAAAAAAAACGTAAAAATAAATATTATGGAATTTTACCAATAAAAGACTTAACATAGACATAAACTAATCGAATTGAAAAGGAAAAAAATATCTTTTTGATATAAAACAAGTTTAACAAGAAATTCAACTGTTTTCTTTAGCTATTTATGAATCTCCTTATTATTATTATATGCATTCTGCTAATCTATTTATTTTAAAAAAAGCAAACTAATCGTTGAAAATTGTTAAAAATTGTTTGATACCTTTATTTATTTAATGCTATTTCGTGTTTATTTCAAAAGCAAACAGATCTATTTATTATCTCATTTCGTTGAAAATAAACTCTAAGGGCATTAATTTGTTTAAAGGTGAAGAATTATACACACGAGATATAAAAAATATTATTGATTAATTAAGAAATAAGAAAAATTATTATCTATATAAATGATATTATAATGTTATTGTGTGAATATTCCATTCATACGTTTCAATATACAATATTTGCCTAAAATTTATTAAAATATATTAGATGCTATATATACATCCATATATTTAATAATTAATTATATAAAATATACTAAATGAAATTGTAATAATAAAATAAAAACACAAATAATTTAAAAAAAATATGAAAATATTATTTAATAAAAATATATATTATACATTATTACAACTTTAATATATTGCAAAATTTGCTGTTTTATTTCATTTGATTTTGTCATATATGTAATACAAATTAAGTCTCTCAAGCGACAAGTAAATATCGGTTCGCTTTATACTGACGCTAACCCTTTTACACAGATAATATAGTTTACTAGAATCGCACACCGAAGGAAAGAATTGAGCACTTTTTAAATCCTCTGTTTTTACTTCGAAAATTATATTTGTGTGAATAAAATACACTCCCAAACACAACTCAATTCTGCGATCGTGTGTTATTGTGCTATCTGCAAATCGTGGAGACTGGAGACGTGTAATTTTCGTTTTAACCCTTAACATCATACATTTAAAACAAGTAGGAACAAAGAACTGGGATGAAAATGCGACAACAAAACAGTTTATTGATATATTTTTGCATTTTCGTAATACACATTCGTGAGACGCTGGTTGAATGCGAATTACGGCTCTTACGAACTACCAATTTTATAAACTACCTAAACAAAATACATATAATTAATACAACTATGGTTGTATGTTGTTTTTATTGACAAATATTTAGATTTGAAAATGTTTACATGCCCGTCAAATGGAAAACATTTTTTTAAGCCGTTTGTGGATGCTGTGGCTTTGAGCGTAAGGGATGATATTTGTATGCCAAAATCACGTTTTATCCGAATTTATTTGAAAGAAATGATAGAGATTATATGGATTATAATTTAAAAAATCTTATTTACCCTAAACGTGCCTAAACGTAGAAGACAAATTGTGAAAAACAATTAGAAAAACGTGTTAAATGTGAAAAACCTTTTTCTCAGCTCAAATAAATATGACATTAAATTAGCAGAATAGGCAAACCTCATGCTCGTTTACGAGGAAATACAAAATCAAAAGAGTACAATTTACAATCTGAAATTGAAAAGGGTGATATAACATAGCTTTCAAAAGTATTTTGTGGTTCGCTAATAAGACTATCTAAATCAAAACGAGTGGGCCGTACGCAACTTTCTCTTTCATAGCGAGTTGGGCGTGTTGAGTGTGGGGTAAGATTTAAAACCAAGCTTGCGAGAATTTGACGATATTCGTACATTGCAAACATACACCATAACATTCATTGATGTTAAAAAGACATAAATTATGTGGAACTGTGGTTAGGAGAGCTTTTTTTCGTTCATAACTATCTTCCGTTACTGGACTAAAACTAAATATGTGAAATTGATACAAACAGTGATATAAATATTTATTACATATATTATTTTCATTATTTTAACCGAATAGTTTTAAAGAAATTGAAAATTTGTTCTTATATTTCCCAAATGCAAAAATCCGTTTTATGGGTTTCATCGATAAAATGGGCGGATTACAGTATTGTTGGAACTATATGTTTATAGTAAGTATTAAGTTTAATCAATATCGTCGCGATCGTTTTTGAGAAAACTGACGTTATGTGTAATTTTTATAAAATGTCTATGCGTAATACCGAAACAACTGTCAATACCAAGTTTTTAAAAAAAAAAATGACTTAGCCGTTTAGGCTGAGAAAGATATTAAGTACAGACGGAAGGAATGCAAAAAAAAACTTTTTTGGTTCCCGTATCATCGTATCTAATGTTAGAATAATTCAAATTCTTGAGGTCGAACGTTTTTAGGAAACAAGTTTAAAAACGCAAGGATTCTGACCAAAAAAAACTGTCGACGGTGTAGCCGATACGGATTTTCTACAAACGTTTTCGAACACTACTTGATGATTTCACAGCGAACACGAAGAACATAAATGACAAAGTTTCTGTTTTCGATTAAGGTTTTGGGTTTTAAGCGAATATATAGTATCGGTTTGATGTTAGTCTAGATCATTCAAATATATGTTGGTTTACCTCGTCAAATTAGACTTTTAAATATATAGGTACAAATCCGTTAATGTATATCCGTTTGGTCTAGTGCTGAACTTGTATATACCCAAATAATCACCCTATTACTTGCTTATTCTTACTGTGTTCACATTATATTTATAATTTAAATAATGGCACAAGTATTTTGACATAATTTACAATTTATACATAAACGATTGTACGCAAGGGTTCTACTGTTATACATTCCTCAAACATTCTTCCATTAAATTAGCAGAATAGGCAAACCTCATGCTCGTTTACGAGGAAACACAAAATTAAAAGAGTACCATTTACAATCTGAAATTGGAAAGGCTTAGATAACATAACTTTCAAAAGTATTTTGTGGTCTGCTAATGAGACTATATTCTAAATCAAAACGATTGGGTCGTATGCAACTTTCTCTATCACAGCGAGTTGGTCGTTAGATAGTGGCCTTTTCCGCTTTCTATCTTTTGTTATTAATAACTATATTTTCTATCAACGTTTGTTATCCGCTCTCTCTCTCATATAAATCGCGCAAAACAGGGCAGTACTTTACTAAAAAAGTACTTAAAATAATACGGTCCTTGATCAAATAAAATATTAACGAGTGGTGGATGCACGATTGGGCCTATGGCCTATATGCAAAAATCCGTTATAAAGATTTTTTTCGAAAAAACTGAGTATGCAGTTTTGTTGGAACAAATTTGGGAATTTTTAAAATTTTCATCAAAAATTGAAATTTTTGACGACCTCTAATATGCTTATAGTATATTTGAAGTTAAATCGAAATCGTTAGAGCCGTTTTTGAGAAAATTGAGGTTATGTATAATTTTTATATTGCAGGTGCCAGTAATAACATGGCTAAAAGCAAATAAAAAAAATGGCGGAGAATTATGACCAAAAAACGCTGGATACGAAATTCGAAGAAAATCGATCAAGTCGTTTAGGCTGGAAGACCTGTACGGACAGACGGACTTTGTAAGAGAATGTTAAAAAGTACGGTAATGTTAGTAATTTATATGCATCTGTAAAGTCAATGAAATCGAGAAAAATATTTTTGAATTTTAAAGCGAAACGTCAAAAATATTAAAAGTTATCCGCTACTCAGTGGCGTCTCGTCAGGGTGTGCAAGGTGTGCATCTAACAAAAAAATCCCTCATTGAACACTGTGTAATAATAATAACACACACAAAATATGCACATCACAATTGCACAAAACAAAAAAACCATCATCTATCAGCCTACACACTACACCCTACACCATATTCATATTTATCCTTCCTAATTTGTCTTTCAAAATTCCTTTATCGTTGAGAAACAAACAAAATAAACTCGCACGAGATCTCGCTGTGCACTTGTTCTGTTCATGCCGTGCATCCTCGTACCATAGTCGGCTCCAAAAGAGGCAACTCCGGCGTTGTAGTTTGCTACGAATGCATCATTGGCTACTTTTAGATCTTCCTTCTCTTTCTCTTTGCGTCCCATCGTCCAGGTAGTTGGTGGTTGATGTTTTGTTTGTCCTTTTTTTTTTTTTATTATCCCGTCCTTTTGCAGTGACTGTGAATGACTGTCTGTCAACTGTCAGGAATGAGAGATATAAGATTATGCATTTAGGTGTTCAATTTTTGCTCGTTCTGCGCAGCTACGTCACAGGTGACATATTATTTTAAAGCTCGTTGTAATTGTTGATTATTTACATAGGAATTGCGTGAAAATAAATTAAAATGTGTCTTTTTGTCAAGAAAAATCTTATTTTAAAAGTGTGTCAGCAAGAAAGATTCGTTTTAATACATTGTTTATTGAATTATTAAGATGTTCTACTAATTTTCTACCTGATTGTAATGATTCTGTGAAAAAAGCAATAGCATTCGTATATATCATCACAATTGTATTTTCTCAAAGCGAAATAACATTTCAATAGTTTGTATTTTCTAAAATGTTATAGTGTGTCCTGTTTAAATGTATAATTTATTGCAACACATTGAGTCATTGCATGGTTATGTATTCCTAGAAAGGAAAAGTGAAAACTTGTAATGATGGAATGATGAATAAAAGATAAGTTGTTCATTGAGATTTTGTTTTTTTATTTTCAATGTATTCTTTTATTAAACTTTCTCTTTCTTTTATTTTGATTTTCTATAATTTCCTTATTACATGATCAATGATTCCTGGCGATATATCGAGCTTGTGTGCCCAACTTTGAAGTGTTCGGACACAAGGAAGAGGAAATTTTTTCTTTCGCAGCAATTTGTAAGCCTTAGGCACTTGTTGAGTACAATGTGATAGACTGCTATATCCGCTTCCGACCACCGACAGCGTTTCAAACCCTTTTTTAATTTATTTACTTGACCTGAAATTAGTTTATATAGATGTATTTAATACATATACATTTTGAGTATTTTACCTTTTGTGAATATTTTTTGCAATTTATTCTCCATATTAATACGTTCAAACTCGGATTTGTTTAACATTTTTTTGAGTGAACGTATTTGGAGTTGGTAATCTTTGCATTCTTTCATCATAGTAAAATTCTCTAGCTTTAAGCTTCCACTAAAAATGATTAAAGTTGTTATTGTAGGTACTTATAATAGTAATCATCAACTTACATCTCTTGTTTTAAAAGATCAATTTGATGCTGCAACTGATTTGTAGTTTCGTCTACAACATCTACAACGTTGTTGTTCATCTTTATTTGATCTGCATCATCAGGTTTGGCTGGCTCAGGAACAATTGGGGGAACTGGGGTTTCTTTCAATAAGCTTGCGATCATATTCTGCTTTGTTTTATGTATCATTCTCTTATCCCTGGATGAAGGTACCATCGTGGACTGTGGTTCAACGGTTGGACAAGTTCCCGGCTTCAACTTGTATCCGTTTCTTTCGCATAATCCTTTAATTATATATTAATAATATGTAAGCAAGGACTTATGTACAGGAACGTACCCATTTCAAATTGTAGATTCCTCTCGAAATCTTCTGCAGTGAAATGTGCAGAGCAAATTCGCGACGTTTCAGGATTAAAGTTGTCTTTCCTCCGACAAAAATGTATCCATTGCTTCTGAATACCGCCATCCTTAGGAAAGCGATAAAAGCGGATATTTAACTTGCCTTTATTATTATTTGCACTGCAATTGAACACTGCACACCTCATATTGATTTTTAAAATCTTTTATACTCAAAATTCAATGAAAAAATAATTTCCGTATAACCAATTCAAAATTAACGCGCGGAAATGATATATCAATGCCTTCTTTCAGAAGGAAATAATATTCGCTTGTCTCCTGTGACGTAAGCAAGATAGCAGAAACGTAAACATAAATGGCGGACATGCGCAATGCGTAATCTGTAATACATCATTCTTGGTCAACTGTGACGATAATGAAATAAATTCATCCAACCTCAAACCTACAAAACTTTCCCAGTGTTCATCCCCAATTTTCCATCGACATTCGTCTCCCGCACGCATACATACATAAAATCGCTTTAGGTACTATGATGAACTTGTAGCAAACGCGTGCGACGGTTTTTTGTACACGGGCTGTATTCTTGTTTTCTTCTCTTTTGTATCTGTTCTGTCCTGTTTCCATAACGCGTCATAAGTCAAATATAAGTTAACACAGAAAACAATATCATACTCCATCCAGCGCAGACCAGATGCCGACACCCGAAATCAGCACGCGCAAACATAGCAACATATTAAACATCAGTCCCCATTCGCTGACACCATTAAGATAATAAACACATCGCAACATATTAACCATCAGTCCCCATGTGCCTGACAAAAGAATTTGCTAAGATAATAATTGCAACATATCCAACATCAAATAAGACGCCGCAATATAAACAACAGCATTGTATTTAAGCTTTAGTTTCTAAGACCAAATGTACAGTTTTAATCAGTGGTTCAATAAAGAAAGAGGCTTCTCCTAAGAAGAAAATATTTTTTTTAGAAAGAAATTTATATTTCTTTAATTTATACAATGCATTACATCGAAATTCGTGCGAAAAAAAGTAGTGCACCGTGCACGACAGCTGCGATGTTGTTTTGTTTTCTGTTGTGTAGGTACAATACACCAACTCCAAGCTTCATAAGAAAAATGTGAATTATGAATGAGCTTTGCTTTTCGTTCAGGTTTTATTTTTCAAGTGGTTACAGTTTCGTGCGGTGCCGGTGATTTTAATTTTGTATGCCAAAGGTTTTTTGTTTTTAAATTTAACTTTGAAGAAAATAATATATCAATAACATCAGAACAATGAGTGAAAGTGAAGTCGAAGATCGTGTAAATAACTTATTAGAAAAAGCGTTCAGTTGTCACACGTATGACGAAAAAAAAACAATCATTGATGCCGGTAGACCTACACCGAGTTTAGAAAATTTAAAATCGACGTTCAAAAAAATTGGAAAGGAGTATACGAGAATGTTTAATTTCGATTTGTATAAACATCATGATTGGTTGACGGGGTCGGTTAAAAGAAATAAACTATTTCGTTGGCCGTGTTTAATTTTTAAAATCAATGAAAAAGAAAAAGTGTGGACCACTATTGGTTATAGTGACCTGAACCATTAGCATGAGAAGTTCCCAAAGCACGAACTTTCCATTTCACACATAACAAATGCTCTGTCATTAAATACTTTAATCATCAAAAGAAAATTTCTGCACAATATTTTAATGAAAATGTGTCAAAAAATAGAAAGGCTTTTGAAGTTTTAATTGATGCAACTATTTTTTTGGCTGTTCATGAGTTGCCATTCAGGGGTCACGACGAATCAAATCTATTCTTAAATAAAGGCAATTTTAAAGACTTATGTGAATATACAGCTAAATACAATGAAGCATTTAAACAATTCTTGGAAACTTCCACAGTTTTTAAGGGAACTTCTGCAACTATTCAAAATGATTTCATTGAAGCAGTTAGTAACGTATTGATAATAGAGATTAAAAGAGAGATTCGGGAAACTCAATTTGTCGCAGTGCAAATTGACGAAACTACAGACATCTCTCGAAAAGCACAACTTTCGTCAATAGTTCGTTACGCTAGGGAAAACGGAGAGTGGAAAGAACGTTTTTATAGTGCAAATTGTGCAAATCCGGTGAGTTAAGTCATCCGTTATGCAAATGTTTTTTTAATAAGAATTACACATCGGGCCAGTGTTAGTGCTTACTCACCGTTATTCGTTGTTTATCAATAGGGTGGTAAAGGTATATAATATAATGTTTATTCCAAGTGTTTAGAGCCGTTTTCGAGAAAATTTAGTTCTGTATATTTTTATATTACAGGTAACGTTAATCAAATGTCTAAACGTAAAAAATAAAAGGCCTAGGGTTATGACCAAAACAAACGTGGATACGAAGTTTGAATAAGATTGGTCAAGCGGTTTAGGCTGAAGAGACCATTATGGACAGGCAGACGGAATTCCAAATTTGAGTTCCGCTATAATTGTAGGTTCGAATCTATCAAAATCTTGAGCTCAAACATTTTTACGAAAACAGTAACTTTCTCTTTGTAGGAGAATGTTAAAAACACAAAATAGTTCTTAAAGAACTTTCCCAAACATAAAGCCAGTGTGAACAAATCGTGGATTGAAGCTATGACAAAATTTGGGTCCGATGACCTGACCTACAACATAAAAAACGATGTTGATGGATACGAAGATTTGCGATCAGAAGGGAGCCTTTATATGCCAACAAAATATGTGT
This sequence comes from Rhingia rostrata, assembly GCA_949824845.1. NCBI lineage: Eukaryota > Metazoa > Arthropoda > Insecta > Diptera > Syrphidae > Rhingia > Rhingia rostrata. Next base: position 83,754,793 of record OX463755.1, on the reverse strand, counting down.
TTTTATTTTGAATGTTGGCTCGGCCAGAAAATTCCGCTAACAGACGTTTTGCTAAGCTAATAGGTCGTTTCCCGAGGCAGATTACTTAAGAGAATTCACAAAGCAGTCTCGTTACTTTTAAATTATTGGGCAACTGTGATGATGCTATTGATTTTTTAATCTTAAACCCTTTTGAAACCAACTGACACATAAAATGTTATCAAAGCAACCCGGTTCAAACGCCCAATAAAATAGTGAAAAAAGAACATTTCCGTCTGAGTTGCATTGAGTTGATTTTGGCACCTACTGATGAATTTTTAAGTATGGCTTAAGTTTCATTTCAAAATATTACATGTAATTTGTTAACATCTTCCTCAAATAAAAAATAAGCCTTGGAATGGAATTAAAATTCTCTGAGCAAAATGTGTATTTAATTACAATGAGTGACAATTGAAATACGACAGAGGCTGCTGTATAGTTATACCTAGGAGCAATTAAAATGATAATCCATCGCCATTTTAACTTTCATAATGTTATCACAATCGACGATTGGGGAAAACGAGTGTTGGGTACACGACTGGATCGAACGCAACTTTCTCTTGATGTTGAAAATAAATAAAAAATCTAAAATTGTGACTAATTTCTTTCGATTTCTGGAACCTAGTTGATGGTTCCATAAATCGAGTGAAATGAAAGTAAAATTATTTCGTAAATCACATGTTCCACATTCCGACCGATTTCATAACTAAACTTCAAAATGTTTTCGAAATCACTAGGTGAAATTAAAGGCAGCTATGAGCTGATACCTATTTTTTATATAAGACATTGCAAATTTATTTTTATTTTGATATGTTCAAAATTATTTTGTTTAGAAGTTCTGCTTCAATTTTAAGATTTATAAAATAACTAGTGCTATTTATATTGCTGCAGTGTTGCAAATTGAAAAACAAAGGTATGCACAAGATAAAATAAAATTAGAAATTGCAGATGCTTAGTAAGTAAAACAAATAAATTTTTAATGAAAATTAATAATTGTTTTTCATTTAGATTTATGTCATATTATCGACTAAATAAACATTCTTTCCAAATGTTGTTTAGAACTTTTGTGCCACATATAAAGCCAGCATCGATTCGTTGTGTATTGCAGTTAGCCGCAGTGTTGCGTTTCCTTGCCGAAGGAAAATGTTTGATACTTGAAAGAGCTTCTGATTTTGTTTTGGGTGGTAGTACTGCGTAAAAGATATTGAAAAGACAAAAGAGAAGAGAAAATATATAAATATAAATATATTGATTAAACTCTCCAAAATGGGTATATAGCCATATTCAGAATATCTTTATTACACTACATACCAATCAAATCAGTCACTTATTCTAGATACTTGTAGAAGCTTATTTATTTATTTTAAATAAAGTCGTTAGAGCTTGATATAATCGTATTTAATAAAAACCAATTCTGTAGAACAATACACATATACCCAAAGTACTTTACTTCAGTATCAATAACAGACTCTAGATCGCCAAAACATAGACTCCGGGCGGTCTGCCGGATTTGTAAAAATCTCAACTTCGAATTTTCGAGTCATCACAACAATTCTTTATGATCTACATTAATTTACTTTATTCTGAAGAGGTGTTCTTCTACGCTATCAAAACCACTGCGTACGCTTTTCTATCTATCCTACTCATCAGGACTCTTTTCGAATAGATGGAAAATAGATCAAGAGAATTATCAGTGTAGCATAAGTCAAGCCGAGACTATTTTTAAATTCAAACTCGTACGCGTTAAAGACATCGTAAACGTTCTGAAGTCCATGGGCACAAAGAAAGATTTTAACTTTATGAGTGCAAACATGCTACTAGATGGAATAGAAATTATAGACCCAATTTTACGAGAAATTTTTAATAAATCTATGAAGTGCGGTTGTTTTCCAAAGAGTTGGAAGGAATCCAAAAATAACCAACACTACTTTATGCGAAGAACTTAGACCAGATATGTTACCATTGTACGAAAAGTTATTTGAGAAAATAATAGAAGCCCAACTCCGAGACTACATGGAGCAAAATAACTACATCATGGAACAACAATCAGGATTCAGAAAGGGATATTCATGTGAGACTGCTTTAAACTGGTTGATTGAAAATTGGAAACAGGAAATAGACAAAAAAAGAGTAATGGTAGCCGTTTTTTTCGACTTTAAGCGAGCTTTTGAGACAGTAGATCGTGAAATTATATTTAAAAAACTGACAAAATATGAAATTCAAAAGAATGAGTTAAAATGGTGTAAAACATATTTAAGTCATCGCACACAGCGAACAATGGTTAACAACGAAATATCAGACACAACTGAAATAAATATTGGAGTTCCTCAAGGTTCTGTATTGGGTGTATTTCTGTTCCTTATATATATAAGCGATATAAACTCTGTCGTAAAACATAGTAAATTGTGTTTGTTCGCAGATGATGCACTACTATTTATTAGTGGGAATTCAAACATCGAGTGTACTAATAAAATAAATGATGACCTTAAATTGTTAAACAACTGGCTCAAAGTTATTAAATTAAAACTTAATATAAAAAATACAAAATATATGAGTATAAATTCTAATGACGCTCTTAATGTAAATGTGGATGGCGAAAACATTGAGTTGGTTAATGAATTTAAATATCTTGGTGTCGTGATTGATGAAAAACTTAATTTCAAAGCAAATATTGACTATGTTTGTAAAAAAGTTTCAAAAAAGATATATTTTTTTAGTAGAATTCGGGATAAAATCTCAACTAAAACAACTACTTGTATAACTCTTTGATAAAACCGCATTTTCAATATTGTTCAACAATTTTATATTTATCATTAGAATCGGACATACTAAGATTGCAAAGGCTACAAAAAAAAAGCTATGAGGATAATTTTAAAATGCAGGCGATTAACACACATAAATTATATGCTACATAGACTCGGATGGTTAAATATACGACAACAATTAAAATTTAATGTACTTGTGTTTATATATAAAATGAAAAATCAAATGCTACCGAAATATTTATCAAATAACTTAAATTATATAAGTGATGTTCAACCATATGAGCTAAGATGTGGTCTAAACTTTAGACTACAATTTAGATCATCACTACGTGCCCAAAACACCGTATATTTTTAAGGTCTAAAACTATTTAATGCACTCCCCACGCAATTAAAATCCATATCAAATTTAAACAAATTAAAAAAAAGAACTAAAATGTATTATAAAATCGGACAATCAATTAAATTAAATATAAAACGAGATTTTATCAAAATGGCTTATACACTGCCGCTCACTTGAATAGGAACATGATCATTTTGCAGAATGCTTTGTTTTTGCTATTTTCTCTTTGCTGATATAAGTCATTGTGGTTTGCATTTTAAAAGTAACGTTTATTAGGCTATTTTCAGAAGAAAGGAAGTGACAAAAAAGATTACCGTTACTACTCAGAAGTGGCTTGCTGTCAATATTCACAAAAAAATGCATTTTTTTGGCTCATTAAAACTAGAACAGATGAAATTGTATCAGTTTATCGCACGCTTTTGAAGTGATTAGATCTGCTAAAGTTGCTAACCGTACGTAATTAATATTTTATTTCGAATTTTGTGCATAAAAAAATTGGAAGGAGCTCTACTGTTGTATACAATTTTCTTCAGAATCAGTCGGAGTATGGGAAAAACATGAAGGGCCGTACTAAAAAAGTAACTTCAGCTGCTGACAGAAGGGCAATAATTCAAGCAGCATCAAATTCTCACCAGTCTGCAGCAAAAATCAAATCAAATTTAGCAATAACAGCAAGTGTTTCAACAGTAAAACGTGTTATTAAGAGTGCAAATCACCGAAAACGAATAAAACTAAAAAAAAAACACCACTGAATGCTGCCCGCAAAGAGACCCGATTGTTTTTTTCACGAAGCTGTATGACCTGGAATTCAGAATGGAAATGCGTTGTGTTTTCAGATGAAAAAAAAATGCAATCTCGATGGGCCAGATGGATACAACTTTTATTTCCACGATCTGCGTAAGGAAGAGCATTTTTTGAATCGCCACCATAGTCGAGAAGGTGGTGTTATGGTTTGGGGCGCGATAACGTACTATAAAACCTGCGAACTGCAGTTTTTAACTTCAAAAATGAACGCGGTGGCTTACATAAAGGTATTAGAAAAGGCATTCCCCGAACTGGGGAATCTGTTTGGTCCTTTGAAGTGGTGTTTTCAGCATGATAATGCTCCCATCCATACCGCTCGATCTGTTAAGACTTGGATTCAAACCCAGAACGTCGATTTATTGCAATGGCCTCCATATTCACCAGACCTCAATATTATTGAGAATGTTTGGGGATGGTTAACTAGGAGAGTTTACGAATCTGGAAGACAATTCGATAGCAAAACATCGCTTATAAATGCTATTAAAACCGCCTGGTCTGAAGTTTCACTTGTGTACATTAAGAATCCTTATGACTCAATGCCTAATCGCTTGTACGAGGTCATATAAAACAAAGGTGGATGTACACATTATTAAAATATTATAAATATTCAAAATGTTGTATTAATAAATTGAATTTCAATGATTTCGTTTATTTTTCTTTATAATAAGTAAATGTTCTTATTCTAATGAGCCAAAAAAAAAATGCATTTTTTTGTGGATATTGACAGCAAGCCACTTCTCAGTAGTAACGGTAATCTTTTTTGTCACTTCCTTTCTTCTGAAAATAGCCTAATAAACGTTACTTTTAAAATGAAAACCGTAATGACTGATATCAGCAAGGAGAGAAAAGCAAAAACAATGTTTTGTTTTTGCTTTTCAAAGTGATCATGTTCCTATTCAAGTGAGCGGCAGTGTATATGCCAAATAGAGCCAATGTACTCTCTAGTTCTCTACCCAAAACCCAAACTCCAAAATAAAATGATAAAAGATACTCTTAACTCAATATTATAATATAAATGATGCTAATAAATAAATAATATATAAGGTCCGTCCCACGCGCGGTTTGGACGGAGAAGAGGGCGTGGGCATAATAATAATAATAATAAAAACTGCATTTGTCCAGACTGTACCAAAAAAGGCGAATATTCTCTCTGCAATTACCGAACAATTGCACCTACGTCCATTCTTTCCAAGGTCGTGGAAACGCTGATAAATCGTCAGCTTATGAAATATCCTGAAACACGAAGCTCAATGACCGGCAGTATGATTTTCGCAGCAACAGGTCCACTGGTGATTTGATGTAATACCTCACCGAAAAGTGGAACGAATAAATCCACCACGATGGAGAAAGTAAGATGTATGTATGTATATTTTTTTTATTTGACTTACCTTTTAACGACCACATATTCCAAGTCGCTAAAAACGCAGTGAAATGTCTAGGTTTCCTTCATCGATGTAAGAAATATTTCACCTCTTCTGACCTGGCCACAATATATAAAGCATTTATACGCCCTAAACTTGAGTTCAACCCCCACATCTGGTCGGGCGCACAACCAATACTCAAATGAAATAGACAGCTGCATTCCTCCCATTCAACAATTTAGCTGCAATACTCGTTACGCTATGAATGCAAATAAGTTCACCCTCAATCTTATCTTCGGACGAACGATGAAATATAGAGATCCGTACATAAACCGAACAACACTTATGTGAAATGCTCCAACCTTTCCCCTTTTCCTCCTTTTCATTATAACTTACATGCATTTAAAACCAATGTGCATCGGTATCTGATGGTGCTGTAGAACGATGGTAGACTCTGATTGGCTTTAACTTGGCAATGCCTAGTAGTTGTAACACCTCCAAGTATTAACCATCGGGTACTGGTCTCATCCAACCGGATTTGACTTGCTAAACGATAAGCGCGAGTGTTGATATCACGACGAAAAACAGCAACACTATAAACAGCCAGGTCAGAATGGCACGGAATGAATACCCGGCCTGCTGTCCCAGGCGAACGCAGACAAGCTGCTTCGACATATTCGGACAACAGGTTGTCTAGGAATTTCAATGGTTAGTCAAGCCTTGTACAAAGATGGTGGCGGATGAACCGAAAGGCCAATGGCAGCTCTCAATCCCGTAGTGGATACTGATGGCCCCGTGTCCTATGGGTATCTAATAAATTGGAACTAGTCCTCCAGGTCGGGGGTTGTGCTTTGGGTTAACTAACCAACCATGGAAAAATCTAACGGTTACGAAGCAACCAATAGCCTCGGAAAGCACTGATTTTATTGTTGAAGACACGGCTAAACGAAAAAAGGACAACTACGTTCGTATCTGCACCTGGAACGTGAGAACATTAAACAGGAGCGTTGCAAGCGAACAACAAGCGGAAGCCCAAAACTGCTAAAAAGCAGACATAACTGCCATCCAGTAGATACGATGGGATGGGCCGGGAAAAAAGAGGACGAAAAGCTGTGTCATCTACTACGGACCGTAATATAGTGAGCAGAATCAGCGACTATTCGGATGCGGAATTGTTATAAGTGCCAGACTTAGGCAAGAAGTCTTATGTTTCCAACACATTAGCGAACACATTGTAACAATCCGCATCAAGGCCAAATTCGCCAACATAAGTCTTATATGCGCTCACGCCCCAACGGAGGAAAAAGATGATATAGCTAAGGATTACCGAAGTAGGATGTTAAAATCGTGCTGGGTGATTTTAACCCAAAGGTAGGAAGGGAAGACATCTTTAGCAGTATTGTCGGAAAACATAGCCTACACTACAACACGTCTGGTAACGGACTGAGGATCGCTGCGGAACGGAATGCCACTATAGCCAGCACACGGTTTCCTCACCTCGATATCTATATAAGGGGACATGGCGGTCTCCAGATCAACGAACGGTCAACCAAATTGATCATATTGCGATGGACAAGAGGCACGCATCCAGTATTTGGGATGTCAGAGCATTCCGAGGAGCTAACATCGACTCAGACCACTACCTTGTTTCAGCCAAGGCAAGAATGCGATTGTCCGACACCCCACAACAATCCAGACATTGACATTGACATCACAGTAATTCGCACATGAATGCATCGAACTACAGACACATAACAGCACTGGCGACTGAGGCCATCGGCTGGGACAGATCAAGACATTAATACAACAGAGAGAGACGGTTAGACACATAACATAAACCTACGTGGCACAGAGGAGGAGACATAGATTTATATTGTCTCATATTATCGCACAGGTGGCCTCAGATAAGCTGGCCATTTACGTAGAAAACAAATGTTGCCGAAGCTGGGGCTTGAACCCGCAGCGTTTGGCTTAGCAGTCAACTACGCATGCCTCTGAGCCATGGCCACCTGAGACACTTGGACCACTTCCTTGTTGCAGCCAAGGTAAGAATGCGGATATATACCACGCCACAGCAATCCAGAAAGACTGTGAAAAAATGTAATGTCGAAAGACTGCAATCGCAATAGACCGCCAAGTCCTTCGCGCAACGCGTAGCCCTTAACCTCTCCATTAGCACCATTACACCAGCATTTACCAACAACCTGATCGGCCCTTATCAGTATGGTTTTAGGACAGCAAAGTCCACACTTCGGCAGATCCTGGAAAAAAACCCAAGTTGTCCAAATCGATACCCACCACCTATTCATCGATTTCAAAGTCGCATACGACAGCATTTATAGAGACGAACTATACAGAGCCATGTCTAGGTTTGGTATACCGCCCAAACTCGTCCGTTTGTGTAGGATGCCATGGAGAATTCTCGCTGCTCCATCAGGGTCTGAAACGACCTCACTGACACATTCGATACCAAAAAAGATTTAGGCAAGGCGATGCGCTATCATGTGACTTCTGCAATTTGATTCTTGAGAGGATTCATAGCTAAGGAACGGGCTAATTGGAGAGGTGTTGGTGTGGAGCAGGTTCATTCCGGACTGTAGCCCCTCTTAAGTAAGTAAGCAAGCATCGGTATCTCCTTTCTTCTTATCCCGAATTTCTTTAACTCCCACAATGTGCTTAGACATACAAAGAGTATTCATAACACCTTGAGTGCGCGCAAATTATAAAAAAAAAACATGTGAAAAGGATACAATCCGCTGTGCGGAAAACTTTGTATGGACGAAATATAGACATTAAAATTGTCTATATATATTGTTCAGACCGTTTTTCAAAATCTCTAACGGTTTGGCCTAAAACTACGTTTTTCTAAAAAGGAGCCACCATTGACAGATATAACTTTGAGGTAGTACAGGACTTTGTCTATCTCGGCTCCGCTATTAACTCTGACAACAACACCTCGTCAGAAATTAAACGAAGAATTACTCTTGCCAACCGCTGTTTCTTCGGGATAAGAAGGCAATTTAGTAGTAAAGCCCTCACTCGAACTACTTAGGAGATCCTATATACGACCCCGATCATGCCAGTCCTGCTCTACAGCGTTGAAGCATGGACCGTCTCAAAAGCGGATGAAGAAATCCTTGATCGATTTGAGATTAAAATTCTTCGAAAAATCTTCGGTCCCGTTTGCGTTGACGGGCTATAGAGACGAAGATTCAACCAAGAACTATACGAGCTGTACAGCGACATGCCCCTGGTCAAAAAAATCCCAATTGGACGTTTTAGATGGATAGGTCATGTAGAACGAATGGACACCAATACTCCGGCTCGCAGAGTCTTCCATTCCCAGACAGAGGTCGGACTCAACCAACTTGGTGTGCGCAACTGGAAGCAGTTAGCTAAGGAACGGGCTAATTGGAGGGGCATGTTGGTCGAGGCCCAGGTTCATTCCGGACTGTAGCGCCACTTAAGTAAGTAAGTAAGCATCGGTATCTCCTTTCTTCTTATCCCGAATTTCTTTAACTCCCACAATGTGCTTAAACATACAAAGAGTATTCATAACACCTTGAGTGCTGAAAAGGATACAATCCGCTGTGCGGAAAACTTTGTATGGACGAAATATAGACATCAAAATTGTCTATATATTTTTTACAGACCGTTTTTCTCTAACGGTTTGGCCTAAAACTACGTTTTTGTAAAAAGGAGGTGTGGCAGTGTGCGGTTTTCAAAAATGTTTACACTTGTTCTGCTGGGAGCAACAACAAACACGTGTACCAAATTCCATCATTCTACCCCACAATTGAAGGCCCAAAAACATGTGACGGACGGACAGACATGACTGAATCGACTAACCTATCGATACTGAGTCGATCCATATATTTTAAGCTATATCTGGCTAAATTATTTCTCTATGTTACAAGCTATGTATCAAAACTAATGGGAAAAAACGTAAGTTATGGATGTAAAATAAGAAAAAAAATTACGTAAAATACACATGCATATACCTAACCCACATACCAAAAAAACTAGTTTATTTGAGATTTTTTGTTTGTTCTTGTGTAGGTTGCATGCACATCATACCGCCGACTCACCACAGAACCGCATGGATATAAGTTTTACTGGTTTGATGTTTGAGATGGGACGTAGTAGCAAATCCCAAACGAATGAAAATGTGTTCAATTTTTTTTTGGGAGTGCGTTATCTATGTAAACTATATTATCTGTGCTTCCAGGATTTGAGTTGTGCCTTGGGTTTTCCACTTAATCACACGAAACAAATGTTTGGGGATTTCTTCATACGTATTTGATTCAGCCCTTGCTTTCTTTACCTTCACAAAGTAGGATTGGAATATTAAAGGTGTTATAATTTTTAAGTGGCTTCTTCGTATTTCGGGTAAGTCATTTATTACTAATTTTCCTTCTTTGGGTAAAGAAACTGTAATCGAAATAAATAACCAACCAAAGATATACCGTTGTCAGAATTCATAGCGCAGTCGAGGTAGTGAAAAATGGATCACTACCTCAAAGTTGCATTTATGACGTTCAGCCCAATTTGATATTATCTTTTCCAGGATCTACTTAAATCTGTTGTTGGATTTTCATGGATGTTTCATGCGATATCACATTACGGCACAAAATATTTAGTAGTCATTAGGCGTGTTCCAAATGCGGCTATTTTTTTTATTCAGTGCAACAGCTTTCTTTCTTGTGAAACTTTTTCTGTAAGAAAAACTGTTTCCTTATTTCAAAAAATAAAAATAATGATAAATACAAAGTAACCAGTTGTACTCTTTAAGCGGTTCGAAGGGGTCAAAGGGTGCGGTTCAAAGATATATTTTGTAATTTCTAACAGTATTTTCTATAGTTAGAAGAATTATTCTCTTAGTTTTGCTAATATTCCTCTATATGACCCCAATAGAAAATAATCGAAAGTGTCTTGATTGCGTCATACGCTCCACTCTAGTAGAATGTGAAATTTCATTGAAATCAATTAAGTGCTTCACGGGTGTCCATTTGAATTAAAAACATATTTGGAGCTGGTTGTATTGGAAAAACATTTTCACTTAAAAATCGATAAATAATTGATACATCTTTATAAACATTGAAGGATGACGGATAGATAAAGGTAACTCTTTAAATAGATGAACAGCTTTTGAAACTGTTCGAAAGGGCTGAGCCGAGGAGCAATTTCAAAATGAAGTTTTACATTTCTCTAAATGTCTCTTAACCTTTGTTAAATATTAAAATATATATGCGCTATCACAGAATCTGTCAGAATTAAATATCATTCCGCGTTCACTTGTTCACTATATAATAGCATCCGTCTGAAATGTATAGTTCTACCGACAAGTGACTTACTTCACAGATAGTCTACCTGTCAACCACACAAATGGTTCTCAATAAGTAAGAAATAGGTAGTACTGTACATAGTCACACTAATGGTTGTTATATATTTGGAATACAATTTATAGAAACAAAAACAATTAAGAATGATAAGTTTAGTTTTTAATTTCCATTGGCCGTCTTTCCTGTCAATAGGTAATGCAAAAATAAAACCTTTTATGATCATCTTTAACTGTTTTATTATATATGCAAAAATAATATACGAATATAAATCATTTTTTGTTTTAATATGAGATTCTTTGTTTAAATACAGCAAGTTAAACTTAGCTATGTTATTTCATGTTTGTTTTGAATTGATTTAAAAAAAAGGCACTACTTGATTTTAGAATACTTCGGTGCAAATATGTGTACTGATTTAGATAACACTCGATTGGCACTGCCCGAAAAGATGTTCAAAAAGCTGACAAAGCGTAGAGCCGTCTATTGCTGTATTAGATGCTTTTTAAAATAATTTATTGTTCTACTCTATAGTGATAATTTTAGTCCGTCCTTAGTTGCTTACGAAGACCTCATAATCTGAGTAGGCCAACTCCTCACCACCGTACGGAATGTAGCAGCATCCGTGCGAAGGCTGAATCTTACCAACGACAATACAACCATTGTGAGAGGCACGTCCAATGAACAATGGTTCACCGGTTTCGCTTTCGCCAGCTGGCAGAGCGTTTGGTGGTAGATTCGCTCCAGAAACGGGCACCCAGATGCCACCACCAGCGCACAAAACCTCATACTCGTTGTGGGCATGTTCAGCACCACCCCATGCGATGTAGCACACACCATGAGAAGGATGGAGTTTTCCGGGAATAAGGGATCCTTCATGGACAGCACGAGCGATGTAAAGCTGTTCAGAGCCATCGAATCCACCTTCCATGGAGCCTGGTGGAATGACACCATCAGCAGCTGGTACCCAGCAGCCTGGTCCACTTCCAGTTGGGGGCTTGAAACCCATGGCAGGGGCTGAACATTGATCTAGAATATCGTAGTTTGTAACGTAAGTATATCTGTCGACATTTTGATATATTAAAAAAAATTAACCTTCTTCGATCAACCAAGTGCCAGAAGCTCCCCAGCCGGTGCACACGCCAACATAGTTAATTGGGAACAAACCGGGTTCTTCCCACGACAAGAAAGCAGCTGCCTCTCCTTCACGTCCAATTGTGATCACATTATCGTACCAACGCAACCAAAATCCACGGAATTCACCAGCGTTTAAGATTCCGGGTGTAGGTAGCTCTGCTACTTCGGGCTTGGTGCGGTTTTTACGAATCACAGATTTGCTGTTCGACCATCCGCCGATGAAAACCTCGAACATAGGGTTTGATTCTGTAGGACCGCTGGTCAATGCCAAATGGGCATCATTTGCGGCGCGTACCTTGAATGTGAAACAACCACCGGGAGCTGGGTAGAAGACATATTCCAATTTGTCAGGAGTGTTAATTTCTGTAAAAATAAGAAAAAAAATCTTGAGTAAACAATGGGCCAGAAAAGATTTACTAGTTCGTTTAAAGGACATAATATAGTCATTTTGACTTGAAATACATTGCATAAGGTTGGTGGAAAAAATAGATTTTACGAAGCAACCAATAGCCTCGGAAAGGACAGACTTTATTGTTGACGACACGGCTAAACGAAAAAAGGACAACGACGTTCGTATCTGCACCTGGAATGTGAGAACATTAAACAGAAGCCCTAAACTGCTACAAAGCAGACATTACTGCCATCCAGGTAATACGATAGGATGGGCCGGGCAAAAAGATAATGAAAAACTGTGACATCTATTACGGACCGTGTTAAACAGCGGCTATTCGGATGCGGATTTGTTATGAGTGCAGACTTAGGCAAGAAGTCTTATGTTTCCAAGACATTAGCGAACGCAGTACAACGATCCGCATCAAGGCAATATTCGCCATCATAAGCCTTATATGCGCTCATGCCCCAACGGAGGAAAAAGATGATATAGCTAAGGACTGCTTCTATGAACTCCTTGACAAAACCTCTGAGCGACTACCGAAGTAGGATGTTAAAATCGGATAACATAACCTACATGACAACACGTCTGGTAACGGACTTAGGCTAATTGACTTCGCTACGGAACGAAATGCCACTATAGCCAGCACACGGCTTCCTCACCTCAATGTCCATAAGGGGACATGGCGGTCTGCAGATCAACGAACGGTCAACCAAATTGATCACATAGCGATAGACAAGAGGCACGCATCCAGTATTTTGGATGTCCGAACATTCCGAGGAGCTAACTTCGACTTGAACCACTTCCTTGTTGCAGCCAAGGTAAGAATGCGGATATCCACCACGCCACAACAATTTAGAAATACTGTAAGAAAATCGAATGTCGAAAGACTGCAATCGCAAGAGACCGCCAAGACCTCGATTAACAGCATACCACCAGCATCTCCTGTTTAATGTTCTCACTCCAGGAACGCTGTTCGCAAGTTTAACCAAAGTGTAAAACGTCAAAGCCAATGTTACAAGGCTCGAACAGAATCCTGTCGATCCGATCAAATCTTCACACTTCACAAGTCCAAATCGATACCCACCACCTATACATCGATTTCAAAGCCGCATACGACAGCATTATCAGTGTGGTCCTTAAAAAATTCCAAGAATTCCAAATTGATACCCACCACCTATTCATCGATTTCAAAGCCGCATACGACCGCATTTATAGAGACGAACTATACAGAGCCATGTCTAATTTTATACAGAGCCATGTCTAGTTTTGGTTTACCGCCCAAACTCGTCCGCCTCAAAAGCGGATGAGGAAATCCTTGGTAGGTTTGAGAGGAAAATTCTTCGAAAAATCTTCGGTCCCGTTTGCGTTGACGGGCTATGGAGATGAAGATTCAACCAAGAACTATACGAGCTGTACAGCGACATGGTCAAAAAAAACTCCGCATTGGACGTTTAATATGGCTAGGACATGTAGAAAGAATGGACACCAATACTCCGGCTCGCAGAGTCTTCGATTCCCAGCCAGAGGTCATACGCAGTAGAGGAAGTCCTCGCCTTAAGTGGCGCGCACAAGTAGAAACCGACCTCAACCAACTTGGAGTGCGCAAATGTAGGCAGTTAGCTAAGGATCGGCAGGCATGTTGGTTGAGGCCCAGGTTCATTCCGGACTGTAGCGCCACTTAAGTAAGTAATTAAGTAAGGTTGGTAAGAAAGTCGAAATCCATTGACCAATTTTAAGGACTGACTTTTTAATGAAAGTCCTGTAATCTCAACGTAATGAAAGTTTGCGAAAGTCGAATACTTGATAAAATAAACAGTAAACGATAACATAACCCTTCACGTCAATGTGTTTTGGTATCTTGTTTCCGTGAATATTGCAAGTTAACCTTTAAATCGGTGCACCTCTCTCCCATTACCCTTGACAGTTCAAACACCCACAATCGCTCACCTCATAAACAAGTCAGCTTTGCAATCTCATATAATAATACTATATGTGGGTCGATTCTATTAGAAGTGTATATTGTCATTGTCAGATGACGTACTAGCCCCAGCCACCTTGAATGAAAATAACTCAGAGCAGAGCTTAAAATAACAAATGATCTACTAGGCACCGCAGCAAACGTTAAATGCATAGTAAAGCCGATTAAGTCATGATTAGTCACTCGCTCGTCTATTAAATAGTTGTGAGACAGTATCCCATAATAGCATAATAATAATAAATTTTACATACACAACTCATATACATAAGTTGAGGGTCGCCAATGCCTTTGACACTATACTTGACGGAAAATGCAACTTTTAACACATATAACTTTTGTAATGACTGCCGCTTATGATGTCTGACATGATTATGCAGTAAGGGTACTAGTAAATAGAAACATTTTTTGTCATGTTTTATTACCCGCTCAAGATATTAATTTATAATTTTGGAACAAAAGTGGAGAAATCTGAAAAGCTTTGCTAAAACAGAAGAAATTGGGAAAAGCCTGCAGCATATTAATCTCAATAGAATTAGTTCAAAGCGATTTTAATAAAAGACCATAATGGTTAAATATGTAAGATGTTATAAAGGCGGCAACTGGAGCAGCAGGACACAATTTGAAGCTTTGAAACCTCTAACCATTTGAGTAGCTAATAGATGTTAAAGCATATAAGGAGGCTCCAATCCGTTTTGCCGATCGTTTTATACCCTATCCCATCCTTAAGGCGTGACTAAAATGGAATTTTGACAACATTTTGCTCAGACAGTTTATTAAAATCTTTTGTGGTTCTACAAAAAACAACGTATTTCTATTGCAAATACCTTGTGGTGGGGTATACAAATGGTTTTTTGTAAGAAAACTCCTCCGAATGATTTGTATACGAAATGTTTATATTGCTATTACGGAAGTATTTACACCAAAAGGGCTTTTTCGAGTTTCTTTAAAATTTGGACAAAAAATGTTTTTTTTTTTTACTAAAAACGCTATCAAAAAATGGGAGTGACAAAAAACTTGATATGAACGGAATATAGATATTCAGATTGTAGTTCTAAATATCTTGTTTAGATAGTTTTTTTCCAATAAACGTTTGACCAAAAATAAAGTTTTTCTAAAAAGTGGGAGTGGCATTGGGGGATTTTGAAAATGTTGACACTTGTTCTGTAGCCTCGGATAAGGATACTATATAACAAATTGTATGATTCATATAATAATGATTCATATGATAATGATAAATATGATACACAATAATATTCACCTTATTTACAAATTTTATTCATTTCATTTTACTGATGATGCTTACTGATGTTAAAAACATATATACATATATGTGATGTCGAATTTTGATTATATGAACATTTATTCCGGAATTTGAAGGTATATATGAGAATAATAATAATTTTTCGTCATTGATCAAAACTGATAAATCCGTTAAGAACAATTTGGGCAGGAAATTATTTATTGGAACTATTACAAAAGTTAATAGTAACAAAGATTTTAAATTTTATTTAATTTGACCTTTACTTTGCGAAAAATTTCAAACTTATCTTATATGGCCTACAAAGTCCGTTACAATGATTTTCTCGAAAAAAAAAATGTCATTAAATTTTTTTAAGGAATTACCAATTGTGAATCCAATTAATGAAATTAAATCATATTAAATATTGTTTAGATATTCAAGTGATTAATGCATAATACATCCAAAATTTGAAGTAAATAGTAGACATCATACCATTTTACTACATAAAATGATATAATTCTTCGAAATTTCCTTATAGGTTCTTCTCATTTACAATAACCTTTTCGCACATTCGTTGAAAAAAACACGTTAACCTTCAACACTTCTAAATGGCAAGAAAACAAAATTACTATTCACGACTTCTTCTTTGTTCGACTTGTACTGTACCCTAATGACAAATTTACACCTTCTCCATGACCAACGTTACCAAAACTTAAACAGAAAAATAAAATCCTGCGGCTCCAACATGGTAGCCAAGAAATGGGTTTACGTAAACGTGACTCATAGGAAGACTAAGTAGAGTCGAACAGAAATAAAGACGCAAACAAACATAATTCTATGTATTCTACAGCCACGACAAACCGTTTCGAATGACATCATCGCGAAAGAACTCGAAAATATTTTTAATATATCGATTTTTTTAAAGCACCAATTGGCTAAACTCTCGTCCGCACAGTCATATCTATCTTAATGGTTGTCCCTCACTTATGCAGAATTTTAATAAGACGAACTATATTTTTATGCAATAAAAAATGATACCGTTTACTTAAATTAGAATGTCAGTTTTAGGTATGAAATCATTTTATTCGGCGATGAATATTTATTTGATTAATGAGTGAAATTGGAGATTGTATGTGAACCCTTTCCAAGTCAACTTGATTATTCATGGCCCTGGGAAGTACGAACGAACGAACGACCTCTAAATTTTTGCAATACATACGTCATATGCATGATATCATTTCTCGAATTGCTCACCATAAAATTTTTCAATTTTTTTAATGACTCAAGGTGTTAAAAGAAGTAATGTTCAAAGTTGGTACGTCTGATGACGTCTTTATTACGTTCCTTAAGTGTTGGGAAATTGATCACACTCATGATCGCATATTTGGATCATTGCTTTTTATGATAAACGCGAATTTAAAACTAACTTTAAATTAACACTCTTGTGCTAATACACTTGGAGGTTATCAAAGCTTACTACTCATTTTAAATGGTGCATTTCGTTTCAGTCAGACAACCTAGTTCCAGTATTTGAAAATTGACTGATCATGCATTTTGAAAATGTTGGTTAAATGACGATCGCTAAAAATAACTGAACATATCTGACTTGTCTAGAACAAAACAAGTTATGAGCAGCAGACACCATTGAACCTGTTAAATAGTTAGCGTGATCGTGTCGAAAACATGGAAAAGGCATACCCGTAGATACTGCGACTTAGAGTAATAAATTAAATTTTGTTTAACACAAGATTGAGCTGTCTGATTGGGGTTTGAATTTTAAAAAAAATTTTTATCTATGCAAATAGAAAACTATTTGTCCGACGCGTCGGACGGTTAAAAAATTCTAAAAATAATTACAATTTGACAATACATTTTTAAAGCATATTCTTTGTGTTTCTCGAAGTTGTTTGCTGAATTGTGTGTTGTTGATTCAAATGATAAAATGCAGATTCATTATAGAATGATTGAATAAAAGTGTACATATTTACGGATTGTTCTTTTGATTTTATAAAAATGAAC
This sequence comes from Rhingia rostrata, assembly GCA_949824845.1. Taxonomy (NCBI): domain Eukaryota; kingdom Metazoa; phylum Arthropoda; class Insecta; order Diptera; family Syrphidae; genus Rhingia; species Rhingia rostrata. The sequence continues at coordinate 83,737,401 of OX463755.1, read as the reverse complement.
AAGATTTAAGAAGGGCCAACATGTTAACTGCCCACTTGCCATATCATTGCTGGAGTTTTCGAGCGTTCGTTGGACTACTATTGCAAAGCAAGACATTTTGAATTGTTTAGCGAATTCTACATTTTATAACAACCAAGTGTATGAAACCTAATGGCTGAGTTGAGATAAGCTTTTCATGTCAATTGATGCTACTCAGAAGATTTATCAGATCATGGAGAAAGGAAGGTTCCTTTCTTATTGGAAATTGAACCTGTTTTGTTCAACAGAAAGAAGAAAAAAGACTAAGCACTGTATATTTTGCCATACATTCTAATCCTTCCGGCAAAGGGCATAATGCTGAATGGATATTAGCAAATAATCCTTTACAAACATTTGACATTGTTTCTATACATAATTTGAACGGCAATCAACTGAAAAAATTGAGGGAAAAGTAAATACATATAGGGTAAATTTTAGAAACACAAAAAATGTATGCCATATGCTTGTCGGCTTATCCAGGAATGGTTGAACAAAAACATTCCAATTAACTTTTTTGCGATCGGGAAATGAAGTTTTCATCTTGGAAGCTGGTAATTACGGATTTTTTTATAATTTTACTTTCGCTTTAAGTGTGCGGTTTGAACAAGTCAAGTCGTTCACAAACAAGGACACTTTCCACCCATATTAAAGAAATATGCAAGGTGAATCACAAGTGATACGAGGTATGTACGTGAAGTATTAATATTATTCATCAATATTATTTTTACTGATCCTTACTGAATTTGGCTGTTTTTTAATTACGGTACGCAAAAATTAATTAAAGTGTGATCTAAAAAAAACGAGTGGTGGTTGGACGACTGGGTCGTACGCAACTTTGTCTTTCACAGCGAGTTGATTTGACTTTTTTATTTATTTGGCCAAAATATACAATAATATTTACTTTGATTAATGATGCTAAAAATGATATAAATAATGTAGAAATGTGATTATACGAACGTTTATCCCGTTTCTCTCTGTAAAAGAAAATTAAAAACCTTACAATACAAACAAATAATTTTTAACGAACGAAAATGCATCAACTAAAGAGGACATGATTTGGCCAATATCATTTTTTCAACTTTACATTCTCAAATAAACTTTTTTAAAAGCAGAGCTATTTTGTTATATTTCTCATTATTACTTGTGCCATAACGTTTACGTGGAATGGCACCGCAATCGTCTCCAACTGATATTTACTAACGAAGGTAAAATTCGGAAGCGCTGTAAGACATCACGAACAACATCCAACATTCGGAGCGAATTGATTATGTACTACAGACAGTTTCCTCGCCAGGCTTTCAATTTGAAGGAAGGCCATTCTGGTACTGTAGACAATGTAGAAGAAGATGAATATTCATCGTTTATTAATGAACAATTTTTTTTTAATTTTTTTTAACTCAGAAAGCTGACAAAATTTGTAATTTGACTACTGGTTTTCTACCAACCTCAACGATAAAAGTAACTAAACACTCGCAAGTGTCATTCACCCTAAAATGATTTGTTTGTTCTATACCATATAACAAAATCGCTGATAATGTATTTGTATTTCCTTTGAGTTATGTATATAAAAATAGCCTACAGTTTCCTAAAAGTCTTGATGGAGCTAATAAACATAGAAAATTGTGTGGATTAACTTTTATTTTTAATGTTATTATGTACCTAAATTGTTTGAAAACAATGATTGAATCACACCGGAAATATGTTTAAATATCTAAAATAAATGGGTATAAGTCGGATTTTTTTGTTTTTTTTTTTCAAAACATATTATTATTATTATTATTATTATTATGGCATGGTATGGTATTTTATTTTATTATCACGTATTTATTTTTAACTGATAACACTTGGCATAAATACTTCATCTTATGTATTTATGTTTGTTTTTGGTATTAATTAGTGGACCAAACTCCTCAAGACAATGAATGTTGGAAGATGAAGAGAGCACCAGCTAAATATTGGTTTACAAGCAAGAATATGTACAAAAGCGCAATATCCAAATAAAAATGTTTTTCTATTTTTATTATATAATTGTTATGTTTTGATAGTCAGACTGACATTTTGACAACTGAATATCCGGCTGTTCATTTGAAAATCGAGATTTTGCTCCTTTGTACAACTAGTTTGAATCACACATTTAAACAGGTGTGTTCCACTTACGGACCTATTCTAGCATCTTACATTTGAAATCAAATGCTTCACGAAACAAGGCAGATAAGGTAAATCAGCTGATATTCTTTTTAATTAAAACATTGCAGCTGCATTTGGGATTACAGTTTTTTTCTTAGTAGTAAGGACAGATAGCGAGGTTAAATGTAATCGATATAGATAAAAAGTTGTTAAAAACTTAGGAAGTCTTATTTTCAATAGAGTACTTCGGAAAACTATCTCCCTCACAAATTCGTTGTCTCTTTGCTACGAAATGTAGGAGATGAGATGTTTTACTTGGGGTTTAGATTTGCAAGTATTAAATTCATTACTTCTCATATGGTGTTAGTTTTGTGAGTGCATGTGTAACTTTCAAGTGGTGATGGGTTCTAAGTGCACGCATGAAATTACAGTCATGAAATAACCTGGCATGTCATACTCCGGTTAACGACAAACAGTTTGCGAAGGCGAAAATACCTACTTAAAACGCCGCTGGAAGATTATATAACACAAAAAAAATAATTACTTACGAGAAGGTAAGAGCTCACGATTGCTGCGAGGGAGTACTGTTCTGCTCTCGTGTACAGAAACACTAACACATATACATACCACGAAAGCTAAATTTAATACCTACTTGCAAATCTAAACCCCGGGTAAAGATGTCCCGAAGAACTTGTTGTTTTTACAGTTGATATTTGTCAAATGCCTTGTCCTTATTCTTCATGCCTTTTCATTATGAATAGATTTACGTCGGAATAACGCTTCCTAATTGTGGAAAGCCTTTTTTCCAAAATCAGAGCTCAGTTAAACATTGTTATAGAATTCTTCGACCACATTTCGTCGTAATCGTCCAACTGAACTCACTGTATATATAAGTATCACAATATCAAACCATTTTTAACGGGATTATCTGGTCAATTCTAAGTTATCGATTAATGTCGTTGATATATATAATGAAGATCAGAGCACCAAGAATTGATCTCAAGAGTCGTTTCAATAATGCTGGACACCACACCATTAACTCGTGTTCTCTGAGACCTCCTATTTAGAAATGACTCAAACCATTCCAATTTCTTGCCTCTGACACCATAATTATGAAGTTTAGACACAAGAATGCGCCTGCCGATCGTCTCAAATGCGCTTTTAAAGTCCAGAAAAACCGCAACCACGAAAAACCAGAAAAACCGCAATCAGAACACTGTTCAGGGTTTCAAACCAATGTTTTTTTCGAAATCCCGACTGAATTTCGAGAAAAAGAAATAGGCCTCCAATTGAATTTGAACTATTTTTTTTTTTTCAAATCTTTCTCAACTACGCATTTGCCGTCCGAAATTCTTCGCATTTGTTGGTTCCTTTTTTCAATAGGCGTAATTATTGATTCTTTCTAGGACTCAATGAAAGTTCCCATACTCAAAGATTTGTTTTTAGCTCTTATTACCTCTTTTTTATATTTATTTTTCACTGCACGGTAACTAGCCCAGCTATCCTCACTGTTAGACAATCTAACTGCCTGATATCTTGCAATCTTCAGACGTATCAAATTCCTTAGACTTGTATTGACCCAATAGTTATCGCTACTGCCAATTAACTTAGAGTAAACTTGGGTTTTTGCTATTCGCGTTAACTTCTCTTGCAACTTTCTGCCGAAAATGTCCGGATCTTGGTTTAAAAAGGAGAATTTGTTGTACTTAAAGATCTCAATTTTATTTTTCTCATTTTTTTTAAGCACGACTCTTATTTTGTCTGAGAAGTATTAATAGTATGTCGTGATCACTAATTTTGCTTTTGCGACTGCTGTGTAAGTGTTAGTCACAACGTCGTCGATCAATTGGCCACTTAGATCTTGTGATTAAAGCACTTAGATCTTGTGATTTAACACCATTGGATTATTTTCTATGGGGCTATGTTAAAACAGAAACGATTGAGGCTTTGTAAGCCAACATAACTCCTGGAATACCGGCCGATATGCTTGAAAGTGGTCAAAAGTTGGGCCCACAGAACGGATCATTTAAGAGTTATATTTCACATTATGTTAAAATTTTCTTTTTTTCAAACTAGGAAGTTCTTATTGAATCACCATCAGTTTTGCGAACTGTTTTCTGAGCCTATATAATACAGAAGAAACAAAAAATCATGTTGGCATATTCTGACGTAGGTCAGAAATATACTCAATATTTCACTCTACATGTATGGTTATATATAGATATAGGAACAACATGACGATTCATGTTTAAATGAATAAAAATTTAGTTTGGTTTGTTTGAATTTAAACTATATAAAATTCGACTTAAAAGAAGGTATATTTCAACAAAATCGGTGTTCTATAAAAGAATTTGAACATAGAAAATAAATTGAAGTCCATTAAAACCAAATTAAATTTACTATTTAATTCAAGTAAGTAAATATGTACATACACTCCATCGGTGTTATTTGCAGGATTGTCATTTGTCTTCAACCGTTAACGTAATACCTACATATTTAGGTATATATTGCGACGAGTTATAGTGAATAGACAATTTGTCTGCAGATACCTACTTAATAAAAAAGATTCTATGACAATATTAAATAGATTTTGATTTCTCTTCTCTCTAACCCGACAAAACAACAACAAGCGATTGTCAATCCATTTAAATTATACCAATCCCAAACCAGTTTTCATGAAAAAAATAACAATAACGGAGCTCTCAAAAGAAACCATCGGAGGCTCTTAAAACTCACATAGCACGTAGCCGGCCCGAACTAAACTCAAGTTAAATTCGATTGCTTTTCAAATGTCCATCCCATCTATCCATTGAATTAAATCAAAAGCGGAACGTACGACGAATAAACGACGATATACGAAAACACACATGCAAATTCAAAATTGTAATATAATTCTGTGAATAATTTTTATTTACGCTGCATTACGTCATGACAGTCATATACATTACATAGTTTCAGCTGGAGAATTTTATTCGAATGCAATGTGCAAGACGGAATTGAATAACTAATAAGAGATGTATAGTGCACTGACAACTATTATATTTATAACTAATCACACATACCTACTCTACAATAATGCCACACCTAAAATTATTTTACACGATTTAATTATTTTGGATATTTGGTTGGAACACGTTTAAAAATAATATTTTGTTTTGACAGTAGTATTTTTACGCATTGAATCCTAACAGATTATTTTAAAGTAAATGTTGATAAACTGTACTCACCAGTTGGCATTTTGATTTATTTTTTGTAGTACTTTATAACGAAAATAATAACAAAATAGTTCACGAAAGTATCGCCTTAATATGAACAACGAAGTACAATCGACAAAATTTTGGCAAAGACTGAACTGAATTAGAATTTTGTTTGAATAAAGTTGAAAGTATTACGAAGATATACATATACGGAACGGATATACGCAGAAGCTCTGTTAGGTATTCTGTTTATGTATGAGAGAGACAGCGACCGGTTTTTTCAGAGCTTTGCACGTAGCTGATGTCATCATGGTGCTATTTATAATAAGCCAGCCCAGCTGATTATGACATGAGTTTACCCTTATGTCGATCATACGTTGCGTTAATTTGCCATCTATTTGAGTACAGTTAGAAGCGAAAATAGAAGGTGAATTATAAAGATAAAAAATAAATGTTTCTTTTTATTATTATATATTTATTTATTATTCTGAGGTATATGTTGAGTTCTCTCAGACAGATAAGTATGACGTCATTTGAGTTTACATAAAATTTTGCCAAAAATGTTAGAGCTTTTTGGTACCTACAAAAATTTATCTAATCAATTATAAAAATTGTTTCAAAAGATCTTAAAACTGCTCATAAAAACACTTTTTATTTTTAGAAAGGATTAAAAGGCCCAATATATCTAAATTGGCAAAAGAGGGTTGTTTAAGTCAATTTGTGATAGAATACATAAAACTGTAATAACGTTTAGCATAAACTAACAGAAGAGACAAAGACGCAATACTGAATAAAAATCCCTTCTGAAAATTGAGAAGTGAGCGTCGTGCAGGTCTTCCCAAATTGCATGTTGTGTCGATCTTTGCATCAATTATGATGCGCTTTTTATTCGAAGCTAGTCGAGAGGCCATCATCACATCAGCATTTAAAATTTAATACATCGAACTTATCACGGATAGGCGACCAGATGTCCTCTCTTAAGAGGACATGTTCTCTTTTTGCCTAAAATGAAAATGTCCGGTGTTTTCTTGAAAAAAACATGCAATTTGTCATCTTAATAGGTTTTTTCAGCTAACAACACTACTTTTAGACACTAATTTTTGTAGCTAAACTCATTCACTTCTGAACAAAACGCCATTTTGTGTACATTCTATGCCATAGGATTCTATTAGTCTTGACATTAAGTTTGTTACATAGCTTGCTGAGTCGATCAGCAATTTGTCCATCTAAGTGCCACCGATTTTGGCGTTCAAATTTTGGGCAAGGGTGATAGAATTTGGTATATAAACGCTCTGTCCGACAAAGCAGAACAAGTTTTAACATTTTCCGCTCACGGCAACCTTTTTAGTAAAACGTTGTTTTTGACCCAATGGTAAACATTTTTGAAAAAGTCTTTGAAAAATATATTGTTATAAATGCAGATTGCAGTGTGCGAACATACCCTGATGTGTGAAAATCGAACAGATCCATTTAGTGTCCATTAGTGGTACTGGGAGCGCCCACTGGAATGAATAACTATAATAGAGGTATCTGTCAAAAACCACTTCTCGAACAAACAAGAAACAGCGGGAACCTCAGAGAAAATGCCATCTCTTTCTAGATCAGTATGTGGAGTGGTATAAATAGAGATAAAGCGACAGCCAACGAGTTAGTCTAAATTGTGGCCTGAACGTGATTTGAATAGTGTTGACTAAGTGAATTACCTAAGTGAATTTTGAAAAGTGATAATATTGCGCAAATTTAATCGTTGGTATTGAATTTCAAACAAGTGTAATTGATCTGTACGAAGAAGGAGCTTCCTGCAATATAGGTATTTATGGAAATGTTTCGTTGCCAGAATTAACGCTAAAAACTCCCTCCTGGTCACACAATAGTTTCTTTAAGGTCTGGACAGAACCTTGCTGAAGTAGGCCACCACTCTTTCCTGTCCCTCGTGTACTTGCGATAAAACGGCTCTAACTCCAAAGTCACTTGCGTCGGCATCGAAAATGAAGGTCTTTTCACCGTCGGGATATGCTAGCGCTTGGCTCTTGACACAGTTTTCAGTCCTTGAAAAGCATTATCACACTCACTTGACCATTTAAATTGCTTTCATTTCTCCATGATTTGATATAAGCTCTTAGCAATGCCAGCAGAGTCCCATACAAACCACCGGTAGTAAGTCGCAAGTCCCAGGAAGCTCTTTAGTTTATGTTTGTCCTTGGGGATCGGCCAATTTTTGACAGCTCCAATCTTTTTGGGATGGGTCCTCACTCCACTGGACGAAATGATGTGTCCCAGGAATCGAACTTCGGATCTGATGGGTGCACACTTTTTGGGATTAAACTTCAAAAGGGCACTCCGAAGTCTTAGGAATAGCTCCCGCAAGTTTTTTTGATTCGCTTCAAATAATTTTCCCACGTCATCATCTGGGTACACCAGACAGATTTTCCACGTTATTCTTCGCAAAACACATGCCATCAGTCGCTCAAAAGTAGCAGGAGCGTTGCACAAACCAAATGGCATCACGTTGAACGCCGTCTTCTCCCTGTCCTTAGAGTGAAATGCACCTGCCAGTAGCCACTCTTCAGATCCAGTGTGGAAAACCATTCAGACCCCTTTAGAGTATCGAGTGTGTCATCAATCCTAGGTAGAGGATAACTGTCCTTCTTGGTGACATCGTTGAGCCGCCGATAGTCAACGTGAAATTTGGTGCTGTCATCTTTCTTCTTAACGAGTACCACTGGTGATACCCACGGGCTATTGGAGTTTTCTATCAATCCGTTCTTTTCCATCGTCGCAACCATTTCTGCAACTTAAGATTGCTTGGCTAATGGCAGCCGCCTCCAGACGCTTCTCCAGAGTCGATTTGGTGTTGCACCCAGTGTGTGTGGCCATATTTCCCATTCTCTGCAGCAAATACATCAGCAAATTCTTCAATCAGGTTTTCCGCACAAATTCGCTACTCCTGATTCAGCTTGCATGAGTTGAGAGTCAATTTCGTTATGTCCGTCCGTTTAGTTTAGTCCGAAGTGGAGACTGCTAGACCAGTGCTACCTGGTCTAGCAATCTCCACTTCGGAGACATTGCTTGATATTGCGTTAACCGGAACACATTTACCAATCACTTTTCCTTTTAGAATTCTCACCTCGTGTGGTCTGGTGTTTAAGACTCTTATTGGAACCATGTTGTTCTTTGGTTCCACCAACATTTTTCCAACGATGTAGTTTTGGAAATTATCGTCTGCATTTGGTTCAAGAAGTAGGAATCACCATCCAGCTTTACCCATATAACAGTTTCTGATGACAGTGGTAACGCTTGGTCCTTCCCGACGACTGTTCTCAGAATAACTCTTTTTGATAGACCGTATTCCAAGGGATCTCCACATTTCGATATCTCAAGACCTGCTACTTGGGATGCTTGACCAGCTGCCTCTAATGGCAGAGCACAAGCTGTGGCTTCGGCAAGTGTGCTATAGCTGGAGCACGAACGAAAGCGTCCTTTGCTATTAGGTTGAAGATCTCTTCGCCAGTGTTAGGATATGACAAATGTGTTAGGCGTTCAATATCTGCATGCAGTTGTTGAAGAGTTTCGCTTCTCTTCTGGACTCTGCTGCACAGCTGCATTCGATTAACTTCCAACATGTAGTCATCACCAAACCGCATCTCGATTGCTTTCACGATAGCGTTGTAGTTGCGTTGATTGTCGACGGAGATGGTTTGCAAAAGCTCCGCAGCTGGACCACGCAAAGCCATGGCTTTTCCTCGTCCTCCCAGCAGTTGGTCTTGGCAGCAGCTTCGAACTGTTTCTTACAAATATACCATTGCGTCTGACCGGTGAAAGTTGGAGACTGCATTTCAATTATTCGTAGACAATCTCCAGAAATTTCCCGAACCATTTGTTTCTTAACAGCTATAAGCTCTTTAGCTAGATCTTTAACTTTCTAATCAAACGCTTCGACTTCTTTCTCAATCTTCTTTTCAAAACTATCCTCCACTTTTTCGAATCTCTATTCGACTGTTGCCACTTGATTTTCAACCTTCCCAACTTTCTCTTCTACCGCCATAAATGTAATTTCGACTTTTTCAATTCGAATATCAATCACCATAAGCTTTGACTCAAGGACATTCGCAAACCTTTTTCCATGTTGCTCGAATCGTTTCTCGTGCTGCTTGCTTTGACCTTCGACCTGTAGTCGCTGTTCTGCTCGTAGCCTTTTGAGCTGTTGGCGTTGCTCATCCGTTTTTATTCGAGCTGAAGTTCCAATTTATTGTTTTGGCTTTCGGACTGTTAACGCTGTTCTGCTCGTAGCCCTTCGAGCTTTTGCCGTTTCCTCTCGCGTTGTTGTTCCAAATTGTTGTTTTGTTCTTCTAGAGAATTATTTTGTTCTCCAAATTTTGCCTCTAGAAACTTCATCATTGATGAATGCACTTACTTGTTGCTCTTCGACATCAAAGACAATCGAATTAGGATCATCACCACTTCGCTTTATTGCGTCATGAGGACGAATAAATAAATCGCTCTTTCCTCCTATAGGGAAAAGCTGCCGGAGACTCAGTTCAGCTTTCAGCTCCGCAGTAGTGAGCTAATGATTTGCGAACCATTATTGTTTAGTCACACCTTTCACAATCACACACTTAATGGTATACCAAATTATTGCTTACTATTCTCGAATTTTCACGATTCACTATATTCACTTCACTATCCCACTTCTGACAACAATGTAGAATGAAGTTAAAACACACTCTTATTTCTAGAATTATATTATTTAACAAACGGTTTCTCGTTTAACAATTCAATTGCACTTATTCGAAATCAATTACCAACGATTTAATTCGCGCACTATTATCACTTTCCATAATTCACTTAGGTAATTCACTCACTATTCATATTACGTTCAGGTCACAATTAAGACTAACTCACTGGTTGTCGCATCACCTCTGTTAATTCCATTCCACATACTGATCTAGAAAGAGGTGGCATGTTCTCGGAGATTTCCACACTTTCTTGATTGTTCGTGAAGTAGTTTTGACAGATACCACTTTCCAGTCATTCATTCCATTGGGCGCATCCAGTACCACTATTGGATCTGTTCGGTTTTCATACAACAGGGTGTGTGTGCAAACACTTCATTCAGAAGTTAAAACATTATATTTCTACATTGAAGCCAACTACCACTTGTTTGGCTTTTGTGTGAAATTGAAGAACGTTCTTCTTGTTGCGAAACTTCGATTTTCTTGAGTTGGGACACTACGTGTTTTCTTTTTCCATACGCAGTATTTTCTTGTTTTCCCAACTACTCGCTCGATACTCTTCCTTGTGGCACTCATCTTGCGTTGTACCGCCTTGATATGTGCTTGCAAATATGACTGTTCCATGGTATCGTAGTTTCGGCTGCTACTATGATGATATTGCGATACTGTATCTACTTGCAGCCTTATTCAAAAACTCATTAGAAGCATTGTATAAAGCTATGCTCTCCTTAAAATGCCTCTGAACGCAAAAACCTTATTCATAAAACTTGTGCCCGTATAAGTGCATTTTATTTTATTATTTCTGTATGCACAGGCGGCTGTGCATCAGGGTTACCAAAGGTTCAGTTATTAGTTGGTAAAAATTTTCAAGTGTGTTGCTGTCTATTGTGTTTCACAGTTTAATTTATTTAAATGATAATTCTTCTTTGCCTACAGACTCAACACTATAAACTCTGCTAGTGAGCCAACGTATATCAACAAAATATCATTAAAGTGTTGAAAACAAAGTTGTCGCGATGGATTTCGCAACCATAAAAAACTCCAATGCGGAGTTTTTTTTGACCAGGGGCATGTCGCTGTACAGCTCGTATAGCCCGTCAACGCAAACGGGACCGAAGATTTTTCGAAGAATTTTAATCTTAAATCGATCAAGGATTGTTTGTCCTTTCGTTTTGACAGCATATACTTCATCTTTCCTCAATTTTCTGTTAAACCCATTTTTGCCGCTTCCTTCTCTATACTAGCAAACGTGGCTATGACATCACGTTGGGTCCTACCAATGATGTCAATATCGTCGGCGTATGCTAGTAGTTGTACAGATTTTTGAAAAATTGCGCCTCTGGTGTTGGCTCGTGAGTTTTGCACAATCCTCTCAAGAATCAGATTGAAAAAGTCACATGACAGCGCATCGCCTTGCCTTAATCCTTTTTTGGTATCGAATGTGTCAGTGAAGTCGTTTCCGACCCTGATGGAGCAGCTAGAATTCTCCATCGTCATTCTACACAAACGGACGAGTTTGGGGGGTATACCAAAACTAGACATGGCTCTCTATAGTTCGTCTCTATGAATGCTGTCGTATGCGGCTTTGAAATTGATAATAGGTGGTGGGTATCGATTTGGACTTCTTGGGTTTTTTCCAGGATCTGCCGAAGTGTGAAGATTTGATCAGTTGTGGAGTTTTCTGGCCTAAAACCACACTGATAAGGCCCGATCAGGTTGCTGGTAAACGGTTTCAGGCGTTCTCATGTTACGGCAGATAGAATTTTGTATGCGATGTTGAGGAGACTTCTGCCTCTGTAGTTGGCGCAGTTTAGAGGGTCTCCTTTTTTGTGGATCTGGCAAACGATTCTGAGGTTCCATTCTTCAGGCATACTATCCTCCGACCAGATTCGACTTATGAGTTGGTGGATGTTACTTACCAAGTCATCTCCGCCGGCTTTATAAAGCTTGGCGGGAAGGCCGTCATTTCCGGCAGCCTTATTAAGCTTCAGTTTAGATATTGCTATCCTCACTTCACTCTGGTCGGAAGGTTGGCAGCTTTCGCTGTCGTTTCCAATATTGAATGGTTCGTTCTGCCTGACAGCGGAATGTTGTTCGTCATCGCCGTTTAACAGTCTGCAGAAGTGGTTCTTCCATATCCTCAGCATTGACTATATGAAATTTCAAAACGCTCTTAGCGGGGTTAATGAATGGACAAAATCCTAGCGGATTGAAATTAAAGAGAGCAAATATATTCATGCAGATTTGTTGTGTAAGCAGACAAACAATTTGCCAGTACTTCTTTATACGGTTCGAGTCCGTTCGAGACAAAAAGGGTGGTGCTTTTAATGAGTAAAAATCTCACACTACTTTGGGCACGTCTATGCAGATTTTCACCAGCCCAAGAAGGAAGTACGCAAAGATTTCTGTCAATCGCAGCGCCATTTTTCCTAATTGGTACGTCAAAAAACTATCTGAACGAGATATATAAAAAATCTGAAAAGTTGTTTTTGGGAGCGTTTTTAATTAAAACTCTTTTTGTCCAAATTTTAAAGAAATTTGAACAATTTTGATGCAAATACTTCCGTGGTGGCAATATAAACATTTCGTACATAATGATCGCCTTTTTTTTTGTCCTACAAGAATAATTTGTATTTGCTTTTTATCGAACCACTTATTAAAAATTTCCTACCGTTTGGCTTAAAATAACGTTTCTCTTAAAAGTGGTCGTGGCAGTATTTGTATGGAAAAAGCTCCCAAAAAGTGTGCGTGGGTGCAAATGATCTAAAGACGAAATGTTTATATTAGTGGCATTCATACAATGTAGGAAAGTTATCGTAAACGTAATAATATTACGACGTGGTAAATGAACTGTCAAATTTTGTATGGACAATCTTTTACAACAATATCGGAAATTTCCCACACGCATTATTATGGTAAACGTTGTAAACTCTTGAAACACTATTTCGACATTTAATCAGTCACTTCCACACATAAAATATGTGCGCTAAAGTAAAAAAATGAGCATAAAAGTATTCTATTTGTAAAAAAACTAAGTAAAATGTGATTGAATTCAACTTAGTGGTGCAATTTTAGGGTGTTCATGAAAGGTCGTCGTAAAGTTACAATTTTTCGCACTTTGTAAACTTAGGACGTTGCATGAATACCCTTATTAATATGACCAATGATTTTTTTTACAAAAAACACCCAAAAATGGACGAAAAATCGATTTTGGAATTCTCTACATATGTTGTACCAACACTTTTTGAAAATTCCCTACCTTTTGGCCCAAAACCAATGTTTATTAAAAATTATGCGTGACATTAACCGGATTTCAAAAATTTTTTACAATTGTTCTGCTTCGTCGGATACATATATATATGTACAAAATTTCAACACTCTAGCTCAAAATTTTAGGCCCAAAAATCGGTGATACACAGACGGACGGACGGATAGGCAGATCTGGCTAGATCGACTCAGCTAGGGATTCTTAACCTCAAATAAATACCGAAATTATTTTCTATTTTACAAACTTAATGTCAAAAATAATATGCCCCTATGGGATAGCGTAAGAATATACCAACACAACCTGTTGCATATAAACATTCCTGGAATTAGAGCTCACTTATGCTACTACATCTATTGAATGAATCGAACATATCTCGTTCGATACAAACAGAGTTTTTCAGTTTACAGTCTATTAATAATGTGGTTAAAAGAATAAGCAAATTCGATCCCAATAAAACCCCCTTATTGCCTACCACCACGAAGTCATATAAAAATTCCTAGAATTACATTTCCGCTACACTACTACACCTATTAAATTATTCGAACTGCAAACGATTACAACAACCCGCCTGTCATACCACATATCGTTTGATACAGAGTTATTCAGTTGACTAAAACAATTTCCCGCGGAGAGTGTGCATAGTGCATTAACAATTGTTTACTTATCGCGTTCATTCGCATGACTTTACGCATTTGGATTTTTCCTGTTTAATTAAACAAATTTGGTATTGGAATTCACAGAACTTTTCGATGTACCTAGTTGCGTTAAGGTCGGTTAGATGTATCATTCATCGTAGTGTGTAAAAGTTTTTACAAGTTTTCATTAAGTGTATTACCTCCTCAAAGAATCCTCCTGCCGGGTATTGTAACACTTTAGGTGAGTTCGAAAACACATAGACGCATGTGCTTGAGTTTGCAGATGTTTTTGTCACTTCCATGGATATAAATAATGACGGGTTTTGTAGAAAACGTGCCAGCCAGCTCTCATGACATATTGGATATTGGTCTTTCAGCCTCTCTCTTGATAAAATTAAAATTAGAGAAAAAAATGGCCGACTGAAGTGTTTTAGGGAGAGGAATGACAAAAGCTGCGCTTTTAGACTTTTAGTTGTGCTGTGAGAATTTTGAGCTTTGGATATATGACACATCTGTCATGTGTGTACTGTACATCGTAGGTAATAACCATAGCTGACAGCACAGAGTATACGCAACTCAATGTGTTATATTCTAAAATCAGCGTTACCAGCAATTTTTTTTTCGAACCTGCTAAAGGTAGGACGAAAAACTGAAAAATCTTCTACACAAAAATGTAAAACATGCTAAAAAAACTACAACCAATTTTTTTCTTGAGAAATACGTTTTTTTTTTAGTTAACAAATTGCATATAGCTACATATATACAAAGATATAAATATTTGTTCACATTCAGAAGCCCTGCTTTACTTGCAAAACTGATGGAACATTTTCGTTACTGAAGCGATTACGGTTTTTAGTTTTTAACAAATTTACATGTGAAAATATTCTTTCACAAGCAGCTTTAGATGTCGGACAAATTAACACATATTTTGGAAATTTACATACCGCCGGATGCTAATTGTTGGTATCTATTTTACTAACATTTCCTCAAAATGTTTCAACTGAATCTCATCGTTGTAAAAACCCGATGTCAATAGATTGGATGCATTTTTTCAAGCTTTGTTCGACAATATTTGCCGTTAATTTTTTGAATACCACATTTCTGTTTCAAAAGTGGGAATATTTTAACAACATGAGTATTTAAATTCATAATTAAAACGCTCTGCTGGTTTTAAAATTAAAGGTCTCGTATTAGTAAATTGTCAATGGGTAATCTGGACTTAAATTGTTTATTTAAAAATGTTTTTGATCGTTGAAAAATGTGTAAATATCTTCAATACTTGTAATAATAAAATACATTTCGTTCAAAGACAAATAATGCACATTTGCTAAAGGATCCCAATTCCAAGAATGAGTGGATTTAAAATAACTTGGCTTCATAAAACAACTTGTTTTTGTACAGATAGTGAATATTAGCATAAGCGCCTTGGAATATAACGTTTACCATAGGTAAAATATAATCATTAGCATAAAAATAAAGTTTTATTATACTGTCCTTCAAGCTGTTAAAAATAAATTCGTTTCGTAGAGAATTTATTGTTAAAATATACCTTGGAAATGCATTGCTCTAAAATTCTATTGACGCAAGCATGTAGCCATCTAATGTCATATTGGTGAAAAATCCTTTGCTTTTCTGTTTTGACTGAAACATTTTTAAATCGATATATCTGCGCATTTATCAATTGTGATAGAGAAAACTGGACCGGTTGCATTGCCACTGAATCGTAGCTCTGAAGCTGACTGGCTCCGAAACTCTAATGCCAAGACGTTACAGACTACAGCAGCTGCCTTGGTTCGCTTACAGGCAAAACCTTTAGCAAATTCTGAGTCAGGAAATCTCTTCGCTGTAATACCTCGCTGAGATGATCCATAAAAAGAAAGGCCAGGTTATGTTCTTCTAACATTGCACAGAATCTAATCTCAGCTTTCTTGATGTCTTGACTCACAGAAAATTGTTTAAAAATACCTGTTACCTAAAAGTTATAAAAAAAAAAACTGTATACACACAATCAATTGTACATATATGTAAAAACAGTAACTTTCAAAACGGCTA